>JAWWLV010000179.1:12899549-12918553 GCA_035041135.1 Platyrinchus mystaceus
TTATTTATTTCCCAGAGCTTTTTTTCCCCCTTTAATTTTATCACAGCTAACTATATGGTAAAAAGTAGCAAATTGTCATCAACTCATAGTCTCGTATATTTTGAGCGTCAGCATGGCGTTCTTAAGTGTCTACCAACAAGTGAAAAGAATGAAAGTATTTACTTTGAGGAAAGCTAATCAGACTGCTGCTGCCTTACAAAAGCAGTATGGGGCATCTCTGTTATTTCAACTACTGTCATCAGTGACGTGTGACAACCACGGTGTGATAGTAATATACCAACCCCAAAAGGAAAAATCAAATCAAAATGAATAACAATTAAGAAAGAAATCATTCAACTTACATCTTAGAATCTTGATCAACTGCTACAACATAAGAAAAACTTTGACAAGGAAAGATGTTGGTGCTTTCAGGCCAGTGGAATTTATAATTTGGTTTAAATTTTACAGCATCTAGAAAAGGCTAAACACAATGGAGCAGATTCACTAATGTGTTACTTCAGTTTTATTATTTCTCATAAACAGTGGAGCTTCATTTGCTTTGATACAAAGTAATTAAATATAATGCCTATATTAAAAAAGAGACATCCTAACATCTCCATCTCACTTTAAAAATAACCAAAAAATTATATGCTAGGTCCCTTGCTTTACCTTTTCTAATAAAACTATCAGTTAACCATTTATAAAAGTGATATATTCTGGTATATTTTTTATGCAAATTCTGCACAAGCAAAGACATGAGGTAGTAGTAGACCTAAATTCCTAGAACACATCAAGACTGAGTTGCCAGCTTTAAAAATGGACATTTTTTGCAAAGCACACGAGTCTGTCGTGAGCCCAGTGCACGGTTGTTTCTACAATTATGCTCTAATGCAAGTGAGAAGCTGGTGGATATAAACAGAGCAAGATATTTCATCTGGCCCTTTTCTTACCTACCCAAAGAGGGACGGGACCAGAAGAGATTTCCCAAGTCCTTCTCATGCACAAATACATGCATTTCTATACATTTTGGCCTTCATAACCGTGAATCAGAAACCAGGATCAGACCAGAAATAACTACAGTCTGCTTTTCACAGAAACACAGTTTTCTTGTTATGCCTTGCTATAGTTATCTATCTTGTAATGTTATTCTTGTCACATCCTAAAAATCTGCATCACTTTTTTTTTCGCTTCAGGATGAATTCTGCCTTCAGCTGCAAACCAGGAGTCCCCACAGAAGCCACAGTGGTTGCACACTGGTGTACCAGGAAAAAACAGAACTTGCACTTCCAGTTAATCATATCCTATGTATTAACATACTTTTATAGTAATATAATACACACAGTTTATGTTGTGATTTAAGAATTAAAAATTAATCATATGTAAAATTAGGCCACTCAAGAAATAACTGCCAAATAATTTGGAATTAGAGCTGTATATGAACCATTCGATGCTTCCACTTGCATCAGTGAACTGGAAAAGCTCAGTAAGCCAGCGAGGCTTAGGTATGGAAACTGACACTCCAGCAGCATCCACAATCCCCTCTCCTTTAAACAATTAAAACAATCCTCCCATTTAATGGCAAGGAACAGGGAAGAAGAAAAGAATAAAAAAGGAATGAAAGGATAAGAAAATAAATCCTTAACGGTATAACCCATAGGCATCATCTTTTTCAAGTTTTGGTCAATAATTATTCCATTCTGTTCAATTCTGAATGCATCTTAAGTTCCTCCATGTCTAATAATTAATTATAATAGAAAATTACACAAGACAATGCCTTTTTTAAACCCCCTCCCCCACCCCCCCAAAAAAAAAGCCTCAAGTCTGCTAATAACAAAATATATTTATCATAATCTAATATGTGTTTCTCAAATTCCTGTATATTTATTAGGGAACACTTCCATCACTGTCTGGCTGAAAAACGTCTATATTGAACTACATATGCTATTTTTCACTGAACTCAGTGTAGTTTTTTCCTGGATTTAGAACTGCAAGTCAGTCACATGACAAATTAATCTCAAATATCATCAATTGATCCATATATGATCAGGTTACAGCCAGTCATATTAGTCTTAGCAAATTATTGTGTTTCTCATGTTCTGGCATCAGCAGTCTTTAGTTAATTTTTCTAGCTACTTGGCTGTCAGTTAGAAAGAAATTTTCATTGGTTCTTTTGATGAACAGCAGATATAAAAGCTGAGCTATATCATCTGTGACAGGCCAACTGCTTTTGGGGCTATTATTTTAGTTAACAGACAATATAACTTCAAATTATAAAACATGTTTATACACATATATTTACGTTCACAGCTAGACAGATACACACAAAATACTCCTGAATTGAGAGATATTCAAGAAAAATGAGAACATGACTGTTTACCTTTCTTCAACTTTTAAAATCCTATGGTAATGTGTAAGCCCGGGGCGAGGGGGGGGGGGGAGAAAGGGGTGGGAGGGGTGGTGTTGTCCCTATTTTTTCCCTTTCCTTTTTATTAATAGAAATCCTGTCATACTAAATTTTTTTTGGCCAGACTACTGCATTCAGAATTCCCTTCTGACTTTTGGATACTGCTTCTAATACAGAACAAATATGCAGGATGAACAGGACTCTGCTCCTGTGATAAGGAGGAAGACAGTGCAGAGAAGCAGGGACATGGGGAATCCTGAATATGCAAAATAAAAGGATGGCCCACTCTTTCAAGGAATAGAAAGCTGAAATCAGATTATACATAACTGAACTAAACTGCAGCAGCTATTTAAAAGTACTTAAAGTAAACCTGCTCTTACAGTAGTTAGTAATTTTGTAAGACTTGAGATGACCCTGATTTTCCTAAAGATGGTACCGAAAACTGGTTCAACAGAGTTTCAAGTCTAACCCTAAAAACAAAAGCAAACAGAGCTGCTTTTGCACTGAAAATGTTGACATTTCATAGCTTATGAGCTGCAAGAAATATACTGAACAAATTCCTTGAACTTGTAAGCTAGGTACTAGTTAGAAGGAACAATCAACCACTATCAAATGAATTCACATAAGCAATTTTAACATAGCTTTAAAGAGAGAAAAATATAACCTCTTATAAAGAGAGGGAAAAAAACCACGTAAAGTGACACTAAAGAAAACAGCTGGGTTATATAAGAAGCCTAAGAGCTATCAATAGTAGCATATTTGGCCTGTTTCAGGCCCTTAACAAAGGTTTTCATCCTCCAAAAATTTAATGGAAATTCACAAATTCGGGCAGATATAAAATATGTTCTATATATCTTTTCACAGATGCACATATATGTAATACAGTATCTAAATATCTCTTTAATTATGGAGGAGAGAGCAAAGGGTACTTAACAAATTGGAGGGAGATCAAAATCTTATTGAAAGACCCTGTTCTTAGTGGAAATCTGGACTAGCCAGACGCTGCTGCATAAATGGATTACCTGTTTGTGTATGCTGCACAGTTTGAGATGGTCTGGCATAGTAATAGGGTTGGTAGGGCCACAGACCCGATGAGAGGCCATTGCTGAGGACCTACACCTTTGGTAGCTGGCAAAGCCAGAGAGCTCCTGTATAGGCTGCAAGAGATGGTTGAGATGTACCACAGTACCTCCTCTGATTCTGTTCTTGCCAGGAATGTCATGGAAACTCAATCACACAGCTCCTGGCAAGCCTACTCTTATTTGCAAAGCAAATCTGTATCAGTGTTGCTGCTGCGAAGAGTCAGAATATGTGCAGGTGAAGAATTTGACTTTCCATCCTTAAATGCACGTGCCTAGATTTGCGCCAGTGAGGTGCCTGAACGAATCACTCAAACCAAGCTTAAGCAGCAAGTCAGTCTCCTCACCTGTGTGCAAAAGCAGATGAGAAGGACCCATACATGGGGACGATGCATCAGAACTCTAAGCTAATACTTTCACAAGGCACCTCTGGTTTTGTCTAGTCTTACCTGCAGCTGTACCGCAACTGCCTTTTAGTGTCTAATTTGTAAAAGACATTTGAAACATCCTTAATTTACACAGCACATCATGAGTACTCAAATGATCAGGAAAAAAAGTATTTTCACAGTAAAAGACCAGTAATGTCATAAGAGGCGATGTCTCAAATCAAAACACTGATCCTTATTCTTTCAGTGTCAATAAAATGAAAGACTAAATTGCTGATAGCAGTCAAATTCAGGAGTGCTTTATTTTCAGACGTAAAGAGTGCAAGATTTCTCTACCATAAAAACTGCAAGTAGAACACTTGTGAATTATGAAGGTCCTTCCTTTTTAAACAAATTTAGAAAATGTAATCATCCTTCACAGGTGAGATATTCTGTTTATTCTATGGAGAATCATTTCAGTCTAAATTAAACTCTTCAAATGGTTTTGATGATTGCTGCAATAAGGACACAACAGGGAAAAGATCTGGGAAGAGAATAACACGTGTTAGATGAATGGCTGACAGAAATATTTCTAGTATATGAAAACCACTGGTGTTTTTTTTAACCAAATATCAGTATTATTTTTTCAAAGCACAAAAACTAATGTTGCTTATCTGTCCTAAATAAAAACGCCAATCTGCACTCTCTTCTTTAATTATCTTCAAAATGTACTGAGCATGTCAAAGGAAAATTAAACATACAGGTCTTTTCAGCATTCAAAAAAACCAACCAGTGGTACAAAGACACTTTCTACATACTAGAGTGTCAGAAAACCCTGCCCATTCAGCATTTAAAAATGAGACCGTTTTGGGTGTCTTGACCTTGAGTAACCAGACACAGGGCAGAGTGAAGATGGCTTGTTTGTTAATAATCTGAGACATAAGTCCTGCCACAGATTGCTTAGAATTTAAGTAACTCAAAATCTAAATTAGATTTTGATAAGACAAGTAGTGACAAAAAGCAAAGAAAGGTGTTAAAAGTGCAGTATGAATATCTGGCACTCTCTGTTTATTCTGACCTTAACCTCAAACCTCGCAGACAGAATATAACCAAATAGATGCCCATAAAAAACTTGTGCAAAGGATTGTTTCATATGTTCCTCTCTTCCAGGCTGTCTCTAAATTCACACTTGTTTAACAATGTGATTAAGAACACTACTGCCAGCAGTCAGTCATGGCAAATTCTAATATGAAGTCACAGAACTACACCGTTACTGAAACACAGGTGCAAGACATCCAACTAGTTCATGACTTAAATTATCTCAACAGCAAATATTTTTATAAGAGAAATCTCCAAAGAATGATCAGGAATACTGACATCCAGATGACTTAAAAACAGCTGTGTGAAGCACCCTGTAATCTGTCTTTTCAACCCATAACTTTACCATCCTACTGCAAACACTGTTATTTCCGAGGAAGATTCAGTGATCCTTTACGTACTGCTCAAGGTGGACTGTACTAAAACTCTGTTTGTCAAGTGTTTGTCAAGAATCATTTAATGTTAATCTGCCTTAACAACATTTGCTCTGCATAGCAATGTACCTCCTGGAGGTCTCTTGTAAACACCAAGCAGTCAACAAATGGACTGAAGAAGATGGAGAAGTCCAAGACAGGCTCATTTCACCTTCCTGGAGGATGTTTCCATGGAGGTTATTTATGAAAGCCAATGCAGCTCCAGGCTGCACCACTTGCACTCTTCTTTAGCCCAGTCTGTAAGGAAACCAAACTCTTCTTGCTAGTGGAGTTGAAATGGTCGCACTGACAAAGATCACATTCAAACATACAAGGTTTCTGCATGACCGTTCTCAGTCTGCTGCTGCTGGTCCCAGGAGCTTTGCCAGGATTATGGACAAGATTTGAGGTTTACTCTACAGTGCAGTCCCTTTCCTCTTCTTTGCAGTAGGATAACGTGGAACACAAGGTATGAGCTCCCTGGCAGACTCAGAACTTAAGAGCTGACTGCAGCTTAGGGTTATATCCTTAAGACAAGAGAAGGAACTGAGGAAAAGGACCTGGGATGTTGCTCTTGCTAGTGAGTCAGTTTGTAGTATGGAGCTTTTGGAAGATAAGAAGTCCAACCTACATAAGGGTCACAGGTCTAAAGTTACCATTGTACATAATTAGGCAATAAGCTTATTACATGCCCTTATAATTAAGGTCTTGTTCCAAAGCCTGTTTAAGTCAATAGGAATCTTTCTATTGACTTCAAAGGGGCTTTTGATCAAACCCTGCCTACTTAGTAGGATACCTCTCTCCCTATGTCATAACTTAGCAGTTGCCATCAGGAGGCACTCAAATTGACAGTCTCATGGCGTAACACAAAGGTGCCACTGAGAGGACACTCTGATTTAAGGACATTTGACCCTGTTTTGAAACTTCAGCCAACTGTTGATCTTCAGTACCTGGAACACTTACTCAGCAAGAAAAGAAAAAAAAAATTACTGATACGACTTGAGGGAAAGAGTAGTACTGGTAGTACCCCCTGTATTCACTGGAGGTTCACTGGGTCTAATTTTTGATGATGTATGTACAGACACATAGGCTGTTGCCACAGAATGCATAATTTACACACACATTTCTCAAAAGAAATGGAGGAATGACAAAACTCCCTCTAATACACATAATACATTATTTATATACTTCCCTGACCATTAGGCAGTATTACATAATAATAATTTATAAAGTTCCATATTTCTGCACACATATTAATTCCGAAAATGCATACTGTGTGGCCACACTGTAACTTGTCACTGACAGACATTGTGGAAATCCCCCTTATTTCATGGATCATTGATTCAATGTGTAAATCCTTCTTAGCTTGCAAGCCACTGACCAGATAAACCCTAAGGGCTCCAAAGGGAAAGAGCCTTTCTGGTCTGTTGAGCAAATTCAGCAGTAGCACATGTACTTCAAACCCACATATGAAAACCTCTTTGAAATTAGGGTCCTGATCCTGAAAATCCTTATTCCATATCCTAGAAGTCATTCTAATACAAGTCTGACACACGTATATGGCACCCCTAGAAAAAGAACATTTTACATGAATAGCACAATGTTTTTATACAGAATCAAGACCAAAATACAATTGGAAAAACAATGTCTAGAATAATTAAGCTTTTTAAGGTTTTCCACTCAGGATAAATAAATGCTATGTACTACATGAAACAGGGGAAAAAATTATATTTTTTTAACTTAAAAAGTGGGAAACCTTGCATCCATTTAGACTGACTTTTTTAATTTCTGTATTCTCCTAATTTTCGAAAGAGCTAACTGGTCTTTCCTACCATCTTTGATACTATAAATCCCAGATTTTAAGCCAATTCCGCAGATTTACAGCTATACTCCAGCAGCTGAATGCCTTTGAAAACATATCTCCTAGTAACACAGACAATGCTCTTACAATAATATTTTGCCTTTTAAGCATTTTGTTAGATAACCTATATTTTTCTTAATTTCAGTTCTGAGGCAAATACAAATTCGAAGTACAGAAACACAAATGTTGTTTTCTGTGGTGCTGGCACACTGCTATTTTCCAGATCACCCTAACATGAGGTAACTATTATCAATTGTGAAAGCACAACAGGTGGGTCACATGAAAGGTCACATTACTTTTGTTCACAGGGTCAAACAGAAGGTTTTCATTATACTTAATAAAAACAGAAGCAAGTAATAAAATATATCATTGCAATAACATATCTCTCCACTCATATGCAATAACCTCATACATTAGATCCTACAATTTCAAAATACTGCTGTTGGCTCCAGAAGCATGATTATTTCTGCGGTCGCTACTTAGAAAAATAATATTATAAATCATAGTTTGACTTGCAAATCTCCACACCGTTCTTTTGAACCACTTTTTCAAATGTTTTTCTGGACAAAGCTCATCAAAGCATGAGCTCATTTAGAAATATTAAGTAATTTAAATGGTCAATAAGGCAGTAGAGATTTTTAGTAATTCCTATCATTAGTGTAATAGCAAATCATGGTACCTAGAAGTAGTCGGGCACCTTGTTCAAATCCTGATGGTAAGTTATAGTAAAGTCATAACTCAGACGTGGCGTAAAAAAGTCAAAACATATTAAATCCTTTCACAGCAGTCTTCTGGATAAACTGATTGACCAGTTCACACGCACTTGTATGGACACATATACACACATCTGTGCTCTCATCAGTGCACCAGCATGGACAACAAAGACTTACAGCTTAAAGTAAATGTAACGTATTCTTGCACCTACTGAAAGCATATTTGATTTTTGTCACTTAGGTATCGCATATGTATATCATCCATCTTAAATACATTTCAATACAAATTCTAGAAGGCCTGTTTTTAGAGAAAATGGTGAATGTTTTCTGTTTCTTTGCAGATATATACATTTTTAACTTAAATTTTACCTTTATTTATTTATGAATTATGCCTAAATATTTCTAGGCTGAATTATAATCAGGACATTGCCTTTTCTCTCCTGCTTTTTCTAAATAGACTATTCTCCAAAGCCTTCTTGTGCTGCTATGGATCCCCACTTCACGATGACTATACCTGAATATTACACAGAACTGAAACCAAAAAAGTCTAAAACAAACTTGTATTTGCCTAAAACATTATTTCCCAAAATAACGGGTTTATAGGCATCAGTAGTAACAGTCCAGTGCCTTCCCGTTGATATTACAGCAACAAAGAGTCGTCCTGTTCTTGAAAGCAGTAACTTGTTATCAGAGAGCAACATGTGTTATTGGAAACAGCAAATGTATGGAACAATGTATGGATATCTGCAAACGCAAAATACCCCTGGGAGAGTGGCTTTCGAGTTTGGTTCCAAAAAAGCAGGCTGGTTATCAGTCTGTCACCTGACTATACAAAGCTCATCCTGGGGCATGTTGTGTCTGCAGAGTGACCGGCATTCCGGTGGGGAGGCCCTGCAGTCCCCCAGTCCCACCAGTTTCAGAACAATGCCTTTCTTTCCAGAGCCACACCTGCTGCCACTTCTGTCCAACTGTTCTGTCACTTGCTTCCTTAAGAGGTTTTAAAATCTTTCACGCGATTCGAAAATACAGAGTTGCAACTTCACACCTTACTCCTTCCCCCTCACAGCTTGATGTGCTAATATTAAAAATCCTGGAACATAAACCAGTAAGTATATTTCCATGTCAGGTAGGGCAAGGGTGCAGAGCATCTCAAGCATTTTAGTCAGGAAAAGAGTCTCCTCAGCTACAGTCTATCTGATTCAGACACACACTGTGTGGTATTCCTCAGTTTACAGGGTATGCCAAAATCTTTATCTAGAAGGTGCTAAAGTAAAAGTAGTGGCAGGTAAATAATTTAGTCATGAAAAATATGCATCTTGAAAGCATAGTTTAACCAAACAGAACATGTTTTATTCTCTTTCTGCTTAAGCTAAAAATTCCAAAGAGTTCTTGGAATTATTCCAATCAACTTAGATAACCAAATTTGTATTTCACTTTTTGCTTGCATTTCTGTGTGCACTGTACTGAAAACAGTTTTCAGAAAGAAATGTAATTCAAAATAAAACAAAATTACCTCCTCTGATTGTCTCTCTGAACTTTAGAATAAATTATTACTTTTTGACAAATTATCTAAAACCGACACTGATAAAGTGGTAAAAAGACTTTTTGCCTCCCATACCGTAGGGAAGTGTAAAGTGAAGTGAACACAATCATAAACTTCCTGTGTAGCTGACATTTTGTAAAGAAAACTTACTGTAAAAAATAAAAACATTAGAGGAAAATTTTCAATGCCAATAACATGATTTATATGATTTACAAAATGTCAGTCATTTCTGGGCAGTCTTTTGAAATATTTACAATTCAGTTATTCCTACATCTTTCATGGTATCGGCACTTTAAATTGAATATTTATCTTAATCAGGGCTCATATCAAACCATTATCAATGTTACAGTTAAAATGGGGATCTATGTAAAAACAACTTCTAATCAGGGACAGTCCCAACTGCACATGGAGCATTCCTCTGAGAATCCATGAGTGACCAGCTTTGTTGCAAGTGACAGTGAATTAAAGATAATGCTGTGGCAAGATTGGCACCCATGTGCCACTGTTTCTAAAACACAACTAGTCTGCCACATCTACACTTTGAAGTGTTATAGGGAATCAGAACTCTAACCTTAGATATGCCTACTCTGGAAACATTATTCCAGTGTCCATGGGATCATGCATCTTGTCAAAGGTTGGACTTGATGATCCTGCAGGTCTTTTCCAACCTTACTGATTCTATGATTTCAGTTAATACTTCCCCAACCAGCATTTGCAGCATATGATTCTTTTCCCCCAAGACTTTCCCTGATCAATACATATTATGGCAGTCTCATTTCTGCCACCAGTCCAACCCCCCTATTTTCATACAGTTTACACACCCCTGTATTTAGCATGTTTCTAATCTGACACTAATTGGGGTTTTTGGCTAAGCTTTGAATCAAGCTATTGTCTAACAACAAACCTAGCATTTCCTTCAGGATCAGACAAATATGCATGCACTCATGCAATTATTTTTAATGCGTATGTACTATATAGCCCTTCGTAGGGAGAAAGGCCAACTCCCTCCAAAAATATATAAGAACAGATGAGAGACACCTGTTGCGTTCAGTCCTTGTGTAGTATATAAGATACAGACTGAAATGCTTCTGCATTGTTCTTATTTGTCTGCCCCACATCACACTGGGAGCTACAGGCACGAATGGTTAGTTTCAGGAATAAACATTATTTTTCATCTAACAAAGGCAACTGGCATTTTGAGCTAAAATTTCAAAAAGGTCGTGAAAGTCTGGAAGAAAGCCAATGCATTCTGCACTTCAAAATTGCAAAGCCCATCTCGCAATTGTAGCTTCCTCCCTCTCAGTTAAGTGTTGGTATTAGGTTTCAAATACATTTCTTCAAAAGCAGTGAAAGTATACGCTAACACAACAACTTTGGCCAGCTGGAAAAGCCACCTATGAACAATGAGACCAAATCAGAGGCTTAACCTTTCGATTTTATTTGTATGATTAACCTGTAGTGTCTATAACCTTGATAGCAGTCATATACTATTAATTAATTCCACTAATTCAGGTAGCATACCCACTGTTTTGAGGAAATTTCAGACTTTGGTCAGTATAAGAAATTATATTACATCCTGTGGATGATGAAAAAAAGGAAGGAAAAACCTTTGTACCTACCGAATTGAGCTGTTGTGATTTCAAATCAGTTGTTCTGCACGTACGGATATAATGACAGGAAAAAAAGTAATTATAATTAGGTGTCTATTTTGATTTTTCTCTTCATAGTATCCGTACTGAATGTCATTTGATTTTAACAAACTATAAAGTCATTTCAGGCAGGCACTGTATACCCTTGCTGCTACCGGTCTACTTAAGAGTCTCTAGTTTATTTCTATAAAATTTTCATATACAAGTATTTAAAAATTTTTATTGCTTAAAAAAAAGACTACTTTATTAGTATGGTGATAATCCAACAAGACAAAACAAAAAGACACTGATCTGAGCAATGTATTAACAACTGTTTTCAAGGGATGAAAATAGAGAAAAAAGAAAGAAAAAGAAGAGACGGGAAGAAAGAAAATCAGGAATCAGTGAAGCTCAACCACCTGATTTTGTAATTTGAGCTACACTTCCATTGAGCCCCCAGAAAAAGTCTTCTTTAATAGGACTCCATAATGCGCCTAAGAGCCCATAACTATAAGCAGGACATTCATGAGGACTGAGTCCTTCATTTTCAACAGCTGTTTTCATTGAAATTAAATTTCTATGATTAAGATGCCTAGTTTGATACTCTTACTAACCTGGAAACTCTCACTAGCATCAACTTCATTGGCAGCAATAAAGCTACTCTCACATTCTGTAGTTCCAAAAAACCTGATAAATCAGATAATCTGATAAACCACACCACCTCACTTCAGAAATCTAGTGTAAATGCCTAAATTAGGAGCAAGGGCTTTCCATACAGGTACCAATGTCCCCAGAATCATAAAAGCAATGTGAATAAGAGGCCCTTCTGTACTCTGCATAGAAGAAGTTAGATAAACTCTGCACACTACACAGAGAACATTTTCATTCGTGAGACAACAAGGCTTCTCCAGGAAAAAAAATTATTTCAGGTTAAATGAATGGCATATTTATACAAAAAGCAAATCCAGAACAAAAGAACAGAGTTCTGGACATGTCTAAGGGTTACACTTTGAGAGATGTTAGTCTTGGCACTTTCAGTAAGTTTTAAATGCAGATTCTCATCACAGGATTTTCTGATTATTACTGAAGATTCATCAATGGAGAAAAAAGTTAGCTAAAGGAAATGAATTCAATATTAATTAAACAGATTCTGATAATAAATCCATCAATGTGAGCAAATGTTTCCCCAGAGACAGCAGTAGAAGTCCAAAAAGTCTATGGAATATTTAATGATATACTAAAGGTAACTAAAAAAAATTATTTTGGTATTGAAATATTGAAAAAACATTTATATTAATATCTGTAGAATATTTAATAACTTCCATTTGTTACAGTAGCACAAATGGGGAAAAATATGTTTCTTTAACAATAGTATTGCAATAGTCTCCAAATAGTAACAACGTAGTAGGCCATCTTATTGGAAATGCAAGCTACTTTTTATTGTATATGCATACAAAAAAGCCATCATTTATAATCTGTACCAGGCTTTCTGCTAGCTTTGTCCAGAAATTAATCCAAAATTTTCAGAGCTAGTAGCTCTGAAGGGAGTACTGGAGTTTCTTCTGTTGTTCAAATCACATTCAACACTTCTACATCTCTGCATTCTTCACAAGACCACAAAAATACACCACAGTAGTCTAGGTTATCTGTAATTAATTCTCCTTTATGTAGATCTGAAAATTAAAATTAAGATGACAATATTACCTCCATATCAAGGCCCACTGTAAATGCCACCACTTTGTAAGTAGACACTGGTCACACAAAGCTGTTTCAGAAAAACAGCTTTAGAATTTGTCCAGTTTATTAAAAAAATGTTGATGTGGCAAGATGTAAACCTACTCCCTATTCCCCTGCTTGGTTTGTTGAAGGTAAAGACTTTTAACTCTGTTTGCTTCCACACCCTATCATAATCCCTCTTTAAAATAAATAATATCAGAAATTTCCTAGTCCATGAGAGACTTCCAGGGCAGTAGTAGTGCATCTTAAAGTGCTGAACTTGCATTTATTGAAAAGCAAAAGTATTTCCAGCATAGTTTTGCTTCCCACCCCACCTTCAGTCTGGTATCACCTTCATTTGTTTTTCCAGACCAAGCCAATCACTTCTTAAATGCTGTGCCTCATTTTCTTTTATAGGCAGTTTCCAAGAGTCTTCGGCATCGAATGAGCTGTGAAACTACACTGAAGACTCAGACTCAACATCTTAGCAACTGGATGTTCGCTGCCTTTTGACCCCACAGCAAGGAAGCTTCTACCTTATGCTTCCTAAATGACTAAATCTTTTTAGATTAGAAATACTGAGCAGAAAATTACAGCCATCCTTTAAAGTTTGTGTCCTATAATACTCCCTTTACCAAAGACAGATCTGACCGATGTGTTTCCTCCTCCATTTGTCCAGCCCATTTTAACAGAGAAAATAAAGCTGGCGTAGAAAGTGGTTTTTCGCTCTCCCTGACTGGATGCTGCCTATCCCAGCGCAAAAGAAAAAGCAGTCAGAGTAACCCTAACCTACTTTTCGCTACGATTTTGACACATGGGCACCAACTAAATTATTGAATCTATGAGTTAAATAGTAGGTGTCTCATTCAACATCAATGCCAACCTCACACCACACAGAGCCTAAAAGTTAAAATGCATCCCTTTTAAAAAAAAAAAAAATTAGTTTTTAATATCAGCAAGCGTGTTAATTGTGGTAAAATGAACAATACTGAAATTGTTTGAAGATGGAATTAAATTTAATGAAATTCACAAACAAACTCCTTTTAGAAAGTAACAACAGTTTTTTGAACATTAAAGAGAAACTCATTATATCAGGACAACTCCAATGTAAAAGGCAACCTGACTTCAATCACTGCATATCTGCATGTTAATGAATTTGCTGTGTGCAGCAGGGACTCAACAGAGTAAGTAATGGGAAGACTGTCTTAAAGCATACAGTACACTGTAAAAAAATACACGCCACCTTTAATCAATGAAACACCTTTTCATTCGTACCTTAATAGCAACTGAAATGATTTCAAACGTAACACAAAGGGAAGATGATACTTAGTAAAGGTTTCTTTAAGACATAACATTTCTTGCACATTCTTTCAGCATTCACATGCTGTCAGCATCACTGTGGCAAAGACTTTCAAGTTTCAGCAGACAGATACCGCCTAGTACAAAGTCTTTGTCATAATAATTTCATTGCAGCCCCCTGATCAAACATCTAGACAAATCTGAGACTGAAAAGTGAGAGCTAACCAGTGACCTTTGATTAGAACCACAAGCACCAGTTATAATAAAATGCCTCATTCATTGCCTTCCACTGCC
Source organism: Platyrinchus mystaceus (assembly GCA_035041135.1). NCBI lineage: Eukaryota > Metazoa > Chordata > Aves > Passeriformes > Tyrannidae > Platyrinchus > Platyrinchus mystaceus. The sequence continues at coordinate 12,913,942 of JAWWLV010000179.1, forward strand.
AACAAGGAAGGTGTGTTTGAGCCTGAAAAATGTAGTCAATATACCATTTACACCCATATAATGATTCCTATTATTCACAGTTAGAATTTGTGACTGTAGCAAGTGAAACATAGACATCTTAAAATAGCTAAATGAAAACACACTGACAACATTCTACCTTTAAAATATATTCAGGAGCCTGCCTCTGCTTTTCTGTTGCCTGCTGCTGGCTTTCATGTCTTGATGATGGTATTGTAACAGGGTTGGCTTTTTTCCCCCCACAAGCCTCCATTTACACAATGTTTGGTTTGTTACTCTTTCTCAAAAATCTCTGACTGTTGGCAAAGTCCAGTTATAAGGCGCCTTTAAATCTGTACTTCACTTAAGAAACAGTGCCCCATTCAAATATAAATTTATAAAGCTGCCTTTTTGTATATTATACATGAATATTTATATATTAAATTCTGAAAATTCAGCTCGTTTTTGGAGCTGAACTTCCTACCTAACTTTGAAGTAAGGTTGCAAAAAGACTCAGCAAACTTTGCAGTTGTTCAACACATGTTTTTGCTCAAAAACATCCAAGTTGCTGGTCTCTAACACAGAAGTTCAAGGAAGTACAATTAAGATCCATTTCACATATTTGTGCTTTAGCATATGAGGCAAGAGGACAGAAAAGGGGTCTTATCACATTTATTTCCCACTTGAAAAGTAAAAAGTCTTAAGAAGGGTAATAAATATTCAAATGACTTTGCACCACTGAGCTACCATATCAAGCTAATGATCTGTAGTCTGGAGCTCTATAAAAAGAAAGCTTACTGCCTGCCGTCACCTAGAGGTGTTGCTGTAAACACTGTGGGGGGATATTCTCCTCTCAGTGTGTGTGCATGTAACTGCACTTAATGTTGTTTTCAAGACAGAATATATTGCTGAGTCGTAAAACAGAAAGACAGGATGAAACAAATGCCGTAAAAATGCAAGGACAAAATGAATTAAAGTTTCTGGAGATTTAGCTTAACTTCTGTCTTCACTGTGCTCTGAAGGAGTGGATTTGTATTTCAGACCTCACTCGTATTGCCACAAAGTGGACAGACACAGATGTTTGGTCAGACATAGGGTGGAAACTCATGGCTAGTTAACTAAGAGCAAGATGGGTGAACTCCACAGCCTGCCAGAGCCTGCTGTAATCTTGAATTCACTGTAACAGAACTACTAAGGTTCTAAAGTTGAATGGTCCACTGCATAAGAGAATAGCCCCCTTCAGGCAGGAAGAAAACAGGAATAAATGACAGATTTATTATGAACAGTGTGCATCCTCGCTAGAGCATGGATCAAGCAGACATATGCTCCATTAAAAGACATGGAGAAAAAGCAGCTCCAAGTACATAAAGAACTATTTCTTTATGTAATGTATAAAAATATATATGTAATGGTATAAAAAGTTTTAACTTTATTAAAAAATATCGCATAAGAAAGAGAGATGGTCTGCAATTTAAGCATAGGCCTGGAAATGAGCCATATCTTCCAAGTTTGAATTCTGGCTAGGACCCAAACCATCTTGAAACCTTCCTGCTTCAGTTTCCCAACTGGAAAAGTGAGAATAAACATACTTGCCTACGTTATTTCTCTCTCAAGAGTGGAGGACTAATTAAACACAGTGTACTAGTATCTTGTCTGTTTGGAAGCTCCAATGTCCCTTATCACCTCTAAACAAATGTGAAAGACAAATTGGAACTGTGCATCTTCCCTCTTGTATACATTCACTTTCAAACACGCAACAGTTTAATCACGGTTATGTAAGTTATTTAGGTTATTCAGAGAGACTGAAAGAAAACCGCATGGAAAAGACATATAGAATCAAAAGTAAAGCTCCTCCACGGTCCATATTTACTTTCTTCTGTGTCGCACTCTTGTAAAAGCACTAACTTTCTTCTAAACTCACAGAAAAATGCCTGTCATCAAAAACCCTCAGGTTCCTCTCACCAAAGCCAGCAGGGCTTTAAATGGCAAGTAACCTGGTACTGGATAGAAAGGGAGGGTGAAACAGTTTGTCTCTCTCCCAACACTGTGACATAAGCCAGGCTCTTTCTTTCTCTTCTTTTTGTTCTTACAGACTGCATGGCAATCCATGCTAGCCCAAAGGTGGCTGATGGTGCCTTCTTGTCTAACATGTATAGTAAGCAGTACTTTCCCAGTTCTTTGGACTTTTAAATCAGTTGGGAGAGGCAAAGTTCTGTTCAGTTATAAAAATATCACCAGATACCAACTTTTGACCTATCATGACTCCATCAGGTCTGAACTAATCAAGTTTACTCAGGAGCCATTCAAAGTCTAAGACCTGAATCAGCCACAGTGATTCCCTTACCAGCATACAGGGAAAGGTCCTGCTCAGCCTCAATACTGAAAGGTGGTGTACACAGGCTTTCACAACATCCAGGACCTCCCTACAGTATTTCCAAAAATGGGAACCCTTAACTGGCCACTCTCCATTGACTTTTCATTTCTGGCAAACAGCTCTGAAACAGAACTGTGAAAAAGGAAGTGAGTCCTAACTCTGTGAACACAGGTGAGATGCTCAACAAGAATGAGAAGCTAAGACAACTAAGACTTCTGTTGTATCTAAATGACCATTTTGAAATTAAAAAAAAAAAAAAAAAAAGGGAAAAAAGGATCTTTGTTGTCTTTCATTTGAACAATAAAAATACATCCCCAAAGGACACCTTCTGAATTGTCCAAGCACACAAATCTAGCTCATGCACAACAGACATGCAAACACTTTGCAACTACAGAATCAAGCTGAAGGAATTTGATTCTCTTTACACTCAAGGCCTAAATGACCCTGAAAATATAATACAGGTTTAACACCCTGATTCATTATCTATTTACCAAAGCAAAACTGAATGGCTGAGAGGAAACTTTAGCACCTTCTACTGATGTTCTCCTGATTGTATTTATACATTTTAAACATGCAAGAAGAGACAAAGACAACTTCTCAGAAGTGTTTTAAGTGCTGTGGAGTCTAACAAAAGCCAGGAAAACCTAGAGCTATCTATCTGAAACTGCCAAGGGATACTGTCTGTGTGTGTGTACATCCTACACCTTTAATGACTTGATAAATTTTCTTTCACCCTATAACAGAAGAAGCTAGATAGACTGACCTATCAGAAGACTATTTTTCCGACTTTTTGTTATATGTTACTTTTGATTCTGTGCAATCATGGATTTTAAACATATTTTAGATTTAGAACAGAATTAGCCATTGTTTCCTCTAGGTAATTAAAAAATTGGTTAATATCCATTTATACACTAGACATTTTTACAACTTTTCACTTGCAGATAACCAAATATAATTACTGCTGTAATACAATATAATACTACCGTTTGTTTCTTTCCTGGAACTGCCTGGAATTACATCACTATTGCCACCAAAATGGAGCAAAACAGACTGTTAAGCATTAGCTCTAAGTTAAGTGGTAACATGATCTATTTAGTGGCACACTTATCAAGTCAGTCCTACTGCTGTTTATTTAAATAGAAATTGAAATATTAGCTGTTCAACAAACTCCAGGCATTCTGTGCAGGAAATTGAGAGCACTCCAGACCTTCCTATAAGGAGAGGATTTTTGACAAGTCTTCCCTAAACAGTTTCCTATTCTGGAATACAGTAACATCTCTAATAGTCAAGGGAAAAAAAAAAAACACATAACAAAGCTACAAGAAGAAAAATGTATCCAGGATAGACACAGTGCAGACACATTCACCTAATGATGCTTACTTACCAGGATAACAGTCCTTAGGCTCTGAAATTACAGGCTAACCAGAAGGATACTCTGTCCAAAGTCATAATATAGTCAAATGGATTCCTGATAATACATATTGTTTGCTAAAAATTTGTTTTAAAACAGCTTTACATCATACCTTTTAAATCATGGAAGAAAGGAAGAGAAATCTAGCTACAGTCTCATGCTCTTGAAGGCATTAGAACTATTCAACAAATACTTTAGATTTTGTCATGTAGCTTTGTAATCACTTAAAAAATTCTCTACAAGACCCAGCTCTACTACCCACATCTTCTTTATACATACTTTCAGTGTTGTGACTTGAGATTATAGAGCTAAAGGATAATTTTGTATTCCACTGTTGCCACCTGTCAGTGAGTATTTCCTAAGGGTAGTGCCACTATTCCCAGAGCTTCACACATCCATATAAAGGGTTGAGTTTTCATTCTAATCTGGCTCTGAATGTTCAGCTATAAAGATTCTGATTTGCTGATAAGCGTGTTGCAATGCAGGAAAACCAAAGGAGAAGTCAAGCAATGTTATCTAAATAAACTAAAATCATTATGCCTGATCAAAGCTACCATACAGCTAGTTTTGGTCAATCAGCATAGCACAAATAGCATATTCTATTGCAAGATAAGCTTCAGAATTGACCCTGCAAGCTTTTAGTGAACAGAACAGCCTCAAAATAATCAAATCATCTGAGCAAGAACCTCACAGTCATACAAAAAGACTGCAGAATCATAATGAAAGAAAGACATAAAGACAGAAAGAAGGAGAGAAAGAAAGACATAAAGACAGAAAGAAGGAGAGAAAGAAAGACAGACAGAGAGGAAGGAAGGAAGAGAGAAAGGAAG
>JAWWLV010000179.1:12918653-13004955 GCA_035041135.1 Platyrinchus mystaceus
GAAGGGAGAGGGAAAGGAAGGGAGAGGGAAAGGAAGGGAGAGGGAAAGGAAGGGAGAGGGAAAGGAAGGGAGAGGGACAGGAAGGGAGAGGGAGAAGGAGAGGGAGAGGGAGAAGGAGAGGGAGAGGGAGAGGGAGAGGGAAAGAAGAAGGAAAGAAGGAAAGAAGGAAAAGGGGGGAAATCCCGCTACAAAGAAAGAGGTACATTCTTTATGTAATTTTTCTCATGCCTTAAAGTATTAAATATATAGCAAAAATTACACTGGTGCCTTATGTCTTATGACTAAACAGTGTTGTTCTACTTCTTAGTTGTGGCGGGGTTTGGGTTTTTTTTTTTACTTGAAAAATACTACTCTATTGTACACATTTTCATTTTTAATAGATGATTCACTTGCGTGATACTAAATGGAACAAATGCCTTAGTAACGTAATCAAAAATATGCAGGCATGTGTTTCCAAAATTAATTTTGATATTTCCTGTCACTGAACTTGCCTCATCAGAGCATAATAGTAATTTTATAGTTGTAGCAATGCTGATTTCACTACATAAGAATCTACAGGAACGTTTGAAGTTGCGCATGTTAAAGATTTATTTTTTTTTGTCCTGAACAGCTACACAGACAGTAAGTTTCAAATGCGTATCATCTTCCCTTTGAGTCACAGAGAAACTGGATTCAGTATTTCCAAAGGAAAATAGTTGAAATTGCAATCTATGCACAGAAACAGCTTCTCTCTTACAAAGAGATGCAAGTCTAAGTAATCACTATTAAGCCTTTGCTCACCTTTCAAATTGTGTCTTACTATTTAAAATGTGTATCTTGATCCTTTTAAGTAATTAGGCAATCAGTAAAAAAAAAGAATTTGGGCTATTGCAATTATTGTTCAAGGGTTAATTTATATAAGCACTGCGGGGTCTATACTGAACGCTTATTTTATAAAAGACCTTTTCCTCCTGTTTCACACAACACTTTCCAGAAAATAAGCAGTTGCACAAAAATGTTAACATATGGCAGTATTTTTGGAACTGCCGTAGAAATTAAAAGCAATAAAATTGCCTTGGACAAGAAAGGACAAATAGGCCAAACCAAATAATTATTCTTGCAGCTTTCTTTAACCACTAACTCCATTTTATATGCAGTTTCTGATCTCTCATATTAAATCTGATCATATATATTTAATTCCATTCTTAAAAATTTCAGCAGACAACTTTAGTGCTAACCTACAACTGCCCTGTCAGACAATCTTTGATGTCACAGCATAATAGCTCCTGAAAGAACAGCACTAATACTTAATGTAACATGAAACCAGGGCCCTGCAGTGGGGCTGTCTGCTGTCAGGAACAAACAGTTTCACTGCTGTTCCCCAGAAGTGACAAGACTGAGAACTAACAGGGCAGCACCTCCTCAGTGCTACAGGAGACCTGTGCACTGGAGTCACTGGCAAAGCCGATTTCTTAAATATAGCATCATTACTAAACAGAAAAATAAAATAAATAAATAAATAAATAACAGAAAACACACTAAATAAATATGCCCTGCATTGCAGCCATAGTTCATCTGAGATGTTTGCTTCATCTATTGTAAATACAACTATGCTGATGTGAAGACTAATTACTTCTATGCTGTAAATGATAAAACGGGAATCTGTGTTTATGTGGAATTCCTTTAAATTTTATGTTTGCAAATAAAGATATTTGTGCCAACTCATGCAACCTAAATTCTTTTCCAGAATTTATCATTCTGCTTGCTATGACAATTGGATCTCTGGTTTTGAGTTGAAATTTTACGTTTAAAAGTATTGCTAGTTGGCCTTCAGCAGAAAACATAAGATACTTTTCTCCATTACTAGCACAGGTGTTTACAGGCCTGCCTATGAACTTATTATCAGATTTTGACTAATGAAAACCACTGCACCCAACAGAAAACATTGGGAAGATCAGATTCCAAAATCTTATGTGCCCCCTGTTCTGAATGACACCGAATGTCACTCGCTCAGTGCCCCTTTCAACAAAGCTAAAGGGTCTCATGGGAGGGATGAGATACTTATACAGAATCAGGCCCCATATGTCTCTCTGCTTTGTGCTCCATATTTTTACCTCTTTCAAAACATTTTTAAGATTTGTGTGTAACATTGCTTTAGGTCAAAATATATTATTATACGTGAGTACCAGGCTCCCTTCGAAATCAGTTCCATTGCTGGATTTATTTTCTCTCTTGGAAAGCTGACTAGTCTATTTTATAAACTAGCAATAGCTGTATTTTTAAAGTTTATAAAACCTGGCCTCTGGCTAACTTGTAAACATAGGATATATTACCCTTTTGTTTGTAAAGCTTAATCCTACAACTGTCAAGCTGAATAAACCTTTAGAATAATAGTAAAAATAAAAAAAATAGCCATCACTAACAGAAAATTGAACTCAGATTGAGATAAAAATGTCAGTGGCACAATTTTTGATGTATTTGGCACTAGTCATGGAACTGAGAACATTTTTATCATTCAAATTTCTTAAAAGCATTCTTGGGCCATCTGATTTTAAAAATCATAAAGTGATAAATGTTTTTAAAAGTATCTACGCTTCACTATCCTCCTTCAATGAATCTCTGGTAGTTGGCAAAAAAATAAGTCATAGTGGTTTAATCATGTAGGACCTTACTGACACTGAATTGGAAATTAGATTCTTCTGGTAGATTCGGAGCACAATTCCATATAGCAAGATTAAAAGCTATCTTCTCATATATTTGCAACTATTAGCATTTGTTCCCAGAACATACATGATAACCATGGTGCAAACACTGAGTTACAGACATTCTTTATACCTTGTTGTTTAAGTAGATTACACAGGAGGAAAGAAGGGCACTGTGAGTAAAGTAACATGTTAGTAATCATAGTCTGTGGCAGCATCAAAACAATAGATAACGCCAAGTTCTCCTCCCTGGCCTTAAGTCCTGGCGCCCACTGCTCCCTGAGCTACATCAGAGGCGTGTGCTGTTCCTGCTCTTATGAATGCAACCAGAACTGTTTAAGAAGCCACTGCTCTCCCTGCCAGAACTTACTGTCCCTCCACTTAGACACTGTATGGTTTGAGCTGTGGTTTCAACTAACTCCCTTTGCCACACAGTGACATTACATTTCAAGCATTCACACAGTCATTTACTGCACCTCAGCTGAGACAAGAGAGAGGAGCTAAACGTATGATTTCTTCTGTCCCTCCAGCTAAACATGCAACAACATGCCTGTCTACACTCTAATCTAGGCTATATAAATACTTTACCTCAGCTATTTTAAAGACAGAGCATAAAAAGAAAGACAAACAGTCAAGATTTAAGCTAGCACTTAACTGTACCCCTATTCCATCTTGGTGGGAGCAAGCAAAAACACAGAGACAATGAAAGTCTCTTTCCTCAGTGGTTTGAAAACACCAAGGTTTGTTCCTGCTGAGGAGAAACGGTATCCATTACCTTTGCTCAAGATATCTAGGATTTTTCCCAAGATTCTTTTTTTTAAAAAAAATTCAGATTGTTCAGTTGATCCTTTGTGATGTTTGGTCAGGAGTTTAGAGAATAATGGACAAATATTTATTTAAAATTAATATATAATTGACAATAATCACACAATAAGAGAAAAAGATTCTCTGGCTTCTGTAACACCACTGAGGTAGTGCCAAGAGTATGCTTTGTAGCAGAACAGGTGAGAGGAGGAGGAAAACAATTAGAACCATTACCTTACGTGGCCAAGACATTTTGAGTCAAGACCAAATATCTGACAGCACTGCTTAGAGATCCCAGCTCAGATAAAGCCGACTGCTAATTACGATCTGCAGAACATTCTTTCAGCATGAGGAAAAAAAAAAAGGCGGCAGAAAGCAGAGAGAATGTGGAAACAAAAGAAGTCAATATAAACAAATATAATTTATTTTCTAAATTTTATATACTAACTGTAGACAGGCATTATTAATTTCTGCAGATAAACAACATAGTTCAAACAAGGAAGAAACAAAATCTGGGTCAAATGTTGGTCTCCTGATCAAAAATCTTAGCAATTTCACATTAAACATAAGTTGATTATAAAGAACATATTTATTTAGCATCAGTAATTATGTAAAATGAGCCATTCCCTCTAGAGATTATCCATAGACTTCTAGACAAAACAAGCCCCAGAAGTTTTTAATCCTGACCATGTTGCGGGCTGACCATTAAACAAAGGAGCAGGTCAGTGAAGAAATTCATAAGCCAAAAAAATATATAAACCACCACTAGTGAATAAGGATTCAGTCCTCCAAAGTGCTAAGCACGTTGGCCCCAATCCAATGAACTACTTAACTACATGCTGAATTTTAAGCACATACATAGTCTCATTCCCACTGAGATTATTCATGGGCTTTAAAGCTCACCATGTGCTTATATAGTCTTTTGAACTAGGACCAGAGCATTTGGTATCTTCCAGGACTTGAACCCTGAGTGTTATGAGCGGGGACTGAAAGAGTTCAGGCAAATTAAATTTTTATCTGCCTTAGTCAATAACTCTGAATTTCATTCTAAAGATGTGAACCATTTTGAAATTATGAGTTCAGATTTTTGACACCCACACCAAAAAAAAAAAAATTTCCCGAGGTCTAGACAAAGGACAAAAGCCCATCAACTCCTTTGCCTGAGGAAACACACAGGCTGCTGAGTTCAGTTGTAAGAATCATCATTGCCGGAATTATTGGGAATAAATGCCAACTATCCAATTCATCATTGCTATTTATTTTAATACAAAAATTGTGACAAGAGGCAAACTGCTCTTCACACGTCTGATCATGCTCATTATGGCTCCAAGACCAGAGAACAGGCAGCCTGTGGCTGTCAATGGCTCCTGGCAAATGGGAATCTCTTTACCAAGCCGTTGCCTTTACCACAGCTCTGGAATTCACCGTGAGGAGAGTGAGGCCCAAGTGTGACACTGAGCATGCTTTTGGACAGGCAAAATAGCAGAAAAGCAAAATGCAAATAAATTTATTTTGCACATCAAACAAATCATGGCTAATATTAAACAGCCTTTTATCTGTGTGCAAAACGGGTTGTTTGTTTTATGTTCTGCCCTTTTTTTTTTTTTCCATTTCAGGGCCCTATTCATTGCAAAAAAAATATTTTTAAACACAAGTACAGGTATTTTATTAGAATCTGAATTTTTAAAAAGCTTCCTAATATACTGACACATTAATTGAATATTTGAACAGAGAAACTCAGAGGGAATAGAAAGAACCACATGCACTTTGACATCAGAAACAAGATTTGAAATAAAGTGTGAATGGCTATTTTGTGCAGTGGCTGCTGTGCATCCTTTGGACAGCTGTATTACACTTTGGCATAGAAATTAAATAATGAACATGCATAACCAGTCATAGAGTGATCCTAAAATAATCAGACAGTCGGCTGCCACAATCTAGCAGCTTTAACTAGATGGAACATTGCTATGGGGATCCACTTGCTGGTCGACAGCATTCACCAAGGAAAAGCATTAACATGCACCATGGCATATTTTATATGCTCAAGAATTCCAGTGAAGCCACACTAATGAATGATCTTGCTAACCTTGGATACTCTTAGAAGAAACACTGAGGACACAGGGATCCTTCCCTGGAAGTTTCAATGGCTCAATGCCTTTTATGATAAAGCTTCACATTTCTTGTATTTTTAGACTGGCTCCCTCTGCAACAAAACTAACAGGCCAGCCTGCTCCTCAGTTACTGAAACATGGTGCAGTGGGCCCAGCCCAGCCTAACATGCACAGCTGGAAGGCTGCAGGCCATGGTCTAATTCTTCTAAAAGAAATGTCTATCACAGGAAGTGCAAAAAAACTTCTTGCTAAAAGTGCAAGAACTGCACGATTTTCCAGAAAGCTGAGAACATAGGAAAACTATTTTTCCCTTTTACATAACACAATATTCACAGTTCTGGACATTGTACATCCCAGTTACCAACAGCTGTTCAATCATTACTCCCCATCTAAGCTCAATTAATATCCCATCTGACTGTCAGTGACAAAAATGCTGATTTTGATATCCCATCCTCAGCTCTTGGAAATTGGAAGAGTGCAAGTGAAGGAGAATAAAGTCATTAGGTATGTCTTGAAAGGCTGCATCCACTAATGCTGATTTGCCCCCACACATCCTAGGGTTTTTTCCTATCTCTCTGCTTGTCATCCTATCCCCTTTCTTCCATTTGCACCTCTTGTTTCCTCTCACTCAGCTATTCTCTTTTCCTTCCCATCCCAAGAAACTGACTACTTCAGGTTCTAAAGTACCTATTTCATTTCTGCTTTGCTTTTAGCTAGTTTCAAACCTTCATCACTAGCAAGATCAAAAGGACATAAAATACAATTTCATTTCACATCCAACATTCATATCACAAACTTGTGTGCAAGTGTATTGGAACTACTAATTTACACAGATCATCTAGAATCTCAACCTTTTCAACAATATTTGCCATCAATCAGCTGCTAGAACCATCAGTAAAACACAAAAATATTTAAGATTCATACTAAGCATTCATGGGTTGACCATATAAATAATATTTATGTACACTTGCTAAAAAAGACTAAAATGACCAAACTGATCCACTTAAACCTTCCCCAGAAGCCTACTTTTTCTCAGACAGCAAAGGCAAGTAACTTGTATCCCAAAGAATTTGCTGTGAATAACTTGAAGAGCAACGGAAAGGGAATACGGAGTTCAGTCTTGAATACAGTAAGCACTAAAGGGCACTTCTTTGACCACTGCCTGTTATCTTCTTTAGAAGACAGCATTACACCATCTATATAGAGAAGTTTTAAAAATTTAAATACATCAAGCTATATCCAAATACTGACTACAGAAATTCCCTATACATGTTCAACAGCAATATGAGCATTACAGTCACTATTCAGTTCAATTATACTATACATTCTCCCATCTTTGTCCTTTCATATCCCTTCCCCTCCTCTTCCTCTCCCTTTGTTTTTTCATCCCTTCTTTTCTCCCACACACTTTCAAGAAGGCCCAATTCAGCACAGTGTGCCATCAGCAGAGACCAGCGACAGCTGCTGTTACAGCTACAACAGTGAGTGGATTTAAAAAAAAATCAAGGGACTGCTTTAAAGTTTGGGAGCGCTGTTTAAATTGAATATGTAATAACTCTACTGAGGATTTGGACTTCAGCTACACTCAATAGGGGTGCTTCATTGCCTTCTTGTGGGAATGTCACTTGTCTGTGATGAGGTCACAGCCTCCTGGCGGTAAATTCCGTATGTGCTGTTTAGCCCGGTCAGCTGAAAACAAACTAGCAGATGCCACACTGATTTGCATCCAGTTGCTATTGATACTAAAGAGACAATATCTGAAAGACAGGAAGTATCATGTGGGAGCCACACTTCGACAGAGTGAGGGGAAACAAGCGTTCACCTTCTTTATCTAATCACCCCATGCTGTATTACTGAAATAGAAAGTCTTCCACAATAGGGACACGGCAATCAAAAACAATTTGGGGCTGGATTTGTCTTTTACTGGTTTATCAGTTATCCTAGGTATTTCTGTGCCTCTTTGACTCAGCCGGGGGTGAGGGAGATCCATCAGAAGTAGAATCAGCAGCAGCTTATGCCTTAAAGTTTGCACTTCTATTAGAAATCATCCATACAAACAATTCAGCAAAGCAGTTTCCTCCTGCTCCTTTTGGTTTTGGTTATGTTATACTCACGTTGTAGAAAATTGAATTCATCCTACCCAAGGGAGGACTTCATAAATTAGAAACTCTAGCTAATCCTCAGTAATTACTCTTTAGGTATCTTTTAACTCTCCTGTCCACAGTCCCTTTCCCTGAAAAGACTATATAACACCCACAGACAGCATTCAAAGTCTTTCACCTTTACACCATCAAGATGACTTTGTGTCTGTAATTTGATCCCATTCCATCCCAGAGAGTTGTGCAATGGAGTTTTCAAATCAACTATTAGTGGGCACACCCATTCATCCAGTGAAACACGGGGCAGAGCAGCTGCACTAAAATACACACCACAGTAGCTCCACTATCACTGCTGGTTAAGAGTTTTTGTTACATTCTTAAACATCACAGATTGAATCTTTCTTGTTTAGAGGTGATGGAGAAGTTAATAATAATAAGAATTTTTACCAGTTGAAGAAAAAAAGGAATCACAAGGAAAGACTGTGCACATCAGCAAGGAAAGAAAAGCCTTTTGGCCTTCACCAAGGGCTGAGGGAAGGTCTGCAAAACAGGGAACAAGTGCCCACTGAACTGCTTGAATATGCAGTAGACATGGCCCCTTGAAGTTAAGTGTTGTGGGTGAGAACAGAGACACACCTGAACTGACTCCACCATGTCTGTGTGAGTTCATACAGAGAGGAAGCAAAGGATGAAAAGTCAGGGGAATTCTTTTGCCTAGTGTGGGCTACCTGAAATTTTTCATCCCCCAGGAGTATCATGCATATGATGCAGAAACTGAAAGCAGGATAATACATAAACTAACACATCCCAAACCTGTGTAGGTCAGTCTTGAAAAATAAAGGGAGCCTGTGGCTTATCTACCCTGTAGCAGTAACACAGCTCTGAAGCAGAAAGGCTAATAACATAAACTCTCCAAGTCCAAAGTAGCCAGATGACAGAATGGCAAATATTAGCACATTATTCCACCTTTAGGCAGCAAAGTAGTTGTCCCCCCAGTACTTTAAATCTAGGCAGATCTCCTAGCACAAAAACTTTTTTTTTTTCTCTGACTGGTATCCTGACAGATTGGTAACTTAGGGTATTCTAAAAGTGATCAAAATACATAAATAACACCACTTAGAAGAGTACAATAGATCTGCTGCACTACTGCTCAGAAGAAATGAGAATATGCTTTGCCTTACTCCTTATTCTAGAGCATTAGTTGGCAATACCTTTCTTTCTTATCTCTTCTGTTTCACATTTTTCCATCTCACTTATGCTTCTCTAAACTGACTCCTCACAGTCTTTGTAGGCATCATCCCATCCCAACACCAGTCAATTACCTTCTAGCTCATGAAATCAAAATGAAAAGCTGATTATATCTAACTTGTTTTGAAATAAATTAAGATTCCATTGTTACTCCCAAAGGGAAATACCACGGGTACCATAATTTCTTTGTAGAAAGAACAGGTAGCATACTGGGAACTAGAGCCTACAGAAGGCAACCAGAAAGCATGAAAGGGTTTTCCTAGAATTCATCTTTGACCTTTTGGGCAAGCAATGTGAATAGATATAGATAGCAGAATCTAAGAATCTATGCATGTAAACCAGAGGTGAATAGTAAATTTCAATTGTATGAACTACCATAACAAAATTACTACTGAAAATGTGTTGAAACACATTTACTTGGGTACATAAAAAAAATTCCATGTGCACATCTACATATAATTGCACTAAAGGCTGAATGATGTACCTTCTCACTTCAGTGGCCTACATGAACCCCTTAGCAGAAGAAAAATATTAAAGGACCTGCAAGAAGATAATGTGCCTTCAGCAGATCAGGTGTGACCCAAAAAAAAAAAAAAATAGGAGAACAGCCACAGTCCCCACCATTACAGGAAGCCAGCAGTCAGAATTCCCACACGCTGCATATACTGTACCAGAAGAGCTGCTGAAAGATTAGCTATGGAGAGATAGTTGATATAATGCACAATTTATATGAGACAAGTTCCTGCTGATGTCACCCTAAAGCCACAAGAAACACCATGTAGGCAAACCTGATTCCACCCTAACTGACACCAAATTACTCCCTACAGCAAAGTCAATGCAAACAGGGCGTTAACATGCAACCCCCCTCCCCACGCAGTCAGAAAGGTCTTTCCATTGCACCCAGAAGGAACTCCATCATGGTCTGAGGATGTGGCTAGAGTAAAAAGGCACCCTTCCACTTAAGTAAACAGAGTAACACTGGCTTATACCAGCTGAGAATCTGTCAAATACTACATTATATCAAAATACTCCTCTGAAAAAGTTCAACATTAAAATACCATACATATCAAATCCATCAAAATGTTCATTCTAATACCAATAAACCAGTCACACATAGAGCACCCCTATTATCCAGAAAGCTCCCAAAATCTGAGTCATTGTCTAGTTTCACCTATTACTTCAACAGGTGAATCTGGTCCTTCTGATGTAGAATGCTGTGAGTGTCCTTAGCACACAACTCTACCGCACTGAGGAAAGGAAGTGAGGATTAACTGAGCCAGCTAAAACTATAAGAAGAATGTAGACAGGCAACTACATCCTATCTCAGCTGGAATTAGGCCATGACACTGAGGTTAACCCCCCCACTTGTGCAAAAATACCACAGGTTTTTACTAACCACAAATGGTCAGGAGCTCAGTGGAAAAAGCCCATCCACAGCAATAATACAGATGTGAAAAGCATGCACAACAGCCTCTGGAAGGGTTGTATTCCAGCTCAGAGTATTAAGGGATAGAGCCTCTGTAGAACGAGTATCTGTGAGTAATGAGGAAACTTGCAGTGCTCGCTGCCTCCTCCACACTGGGACACTGACCAATGCAGTTTATGAAGTAAACAATTCAACATCAGCCCTTCTGGAACAGCTCCTCACCAGGGTGATCCACTCAAGAATTGAAAGTCACATTTATTCCAGAACAGAGTTTCCAGATAGGGAGCACCCTGAAGTATTTTATGTTGATTTTCCCACAATGTCAGGTCCTTGAAGTAATATATTAATTCTCTTTATGTTGTGTAACAGTTATTTGAAATTAGTAAACACACATTGTTTCATTAAAAATATTATGTTCCAGCACATACATTTAATTTGCCATAAAGTACGGTATGTAAGAAATCACACAATCTTCAATAAATCTAAAAAGATATTAGCATTTTTCTTTCTAATACAAGATATTTTATGCAAGTCCTAAAATTTCCATGGTATATGGAAGGGGTCTTAGAGAAATACACAAAAAAATACGACTATAAACAAGCCATCATTCTGGTAAGAGGAAATACAAACAACCAGAATAAAATAGTTGATGCACAAAAGCCATAATGAGGGGGTTGCTCAAAAAATAACTTCTACTTTGAATGGTTTGGATGAAATACAAATTATCCACAGAAAAGTGTGGACTGGCATAAATGTTTGTACAAAATTATAAGTATATTTCTAGAAGTATGTGAGAGACAACCGCCTGCATGCTGCACAAGGTCCCAACAACGCTCTGCGTTAAGTGCTAGTGCACAGAGTCCAAACCACTGCATTTTAATTACTATGCAGCCTCAGATATATTGCCTTTGATATGGAAATGTTCTTGTTCTCTCATCTTCACATACGGTCTCATGCACAGAAATCTTTATCTGATTCATAAAAAATAAACTAGAATCCAATCTCAACACCTGACCTCAGTGCTTAGAAGTTTTTTACTAAGCATGGTGTCACTATAAAAAGAATGGGTAATACTGGTGTAAAGTTAGATATTTGGAGCAATGATATGAAGGATTTGCAGTTAGGAATCAAATCAATACTGCATCTCTGAGGTTTTAGAGTTTCCTGTTGCCTTATGTCAGTCTAACAGTGACTGGAGAAACAATTGACTACTCCTTTCTGTCTAGCTCAAGAAGAAAGAAAAAATATTTAAATGACATCCTGTCTCACCACCGATAGAAAAGACACAACTCAGCCACTTGCTGTATGAAATAGGTTCTGAAATCTAATAAATTGCTAACGTCAAACTTTCCACCTTTTTTTAAAATCTGGATGTAACATTCTTGTGCATATTTTAAAGGTATGCACTACAAAGTTCACACAGGAAGAAGAAAAACATTTCCCAAGCTTTACTTCAGCAAACAGGTAAATTAAACATAAAAATACTTTAAATACAAATCCATTACTTCCCCATATCTTTCATTAATATGCTGCCTGTAAGAAGGCTAAAAAATTTTGCTTTGACAAATTCTACCAGTCACTCAGAAAAAACATTAAATATTCAGACCTATTTAGATAATTTTCCTAGCTCTACAGAATTACATTCTCTTTTTTTAAAGAATATGATCTGTGTAACCTCTCTATAGACTATAATGACCCATCTGTAAATCATTTTGTTGCAGGTTATCTGGTTTTTATCACTGCTAGTACCTGTCTGTCCCTGATATGATACCCTTAAACACATTAACTTGATGGAATGTTTTGACTTAAAAAAAAATCAATTGATTCATTCTCTACCATAAATGAATTACTCTGATTAATCTAGTTTAACAATACACCTACTTTTATATTACTCTTTCCAATTCACAAGGTTCAAGAAATATTTGATTGAACTCGTTTCTAAACAATGATTTCAAACTTGGTATAGTTTTTTTTTCTTCTTAACTTAAAAAGACAAAACAGTAAACATAAAACTGATATAAGTATTCAAAAATATACAAAAGCAGGAGAGGAATGTCTATGTACTGATTCTTGTTTCTTTAAGAGAAAATCCATTTCTCAGGTTCCTGTTGTACTAATTGAAAGAGAATTATTTAAAACTTCACTGAATACTTGAATATACGATGGGTATCTATCTGTAGCAATTTCACGAGTGCCAAAGAACTCTAGACTTTCTGAAAGACAGTAAACTAAAAATGGGCAGGAAATCTCTTACAATGATGTCACAAATATTTGTTGTTGCCACAGAATAATGTTTTAAAAGAACACCTACTTCTGTGTGCTGAAAAGGCTTTAGGAACATGTAATTATCCAGTTTTATCATTGTAGAAATCGGCTGCTTTCCAGCAAATACATCTATCAGATCTCTCTCTTCTTACAGAACTAATTCTAAATAAATAGACACGTATTTCATACAAACATCACACTAGTCCAGTACACAATCCTAATAATGATAGAATTTTATCACATTTGGTTCTTTTCATAATATGATATCATGGCCTGCAACATACTGTGGGAGACTTGTGTGCCTAAAAAAATCTGATTTACTCATATAAAACAAAAGAAAATTCAGTTTTTGTGGTCTGGTAACAAGTCCCCTAAAGTTCTCATTCTTGCTGTTCTACCTGAGGAAAAATAGAAAATCGTATAAACAAAAATTAGACAAAAAGACATTAAAAGAGATGAATAGAAATCAGCTTACTACAGCACAAACCTGAAATGTGCACCTCTGTGTTTTGCTGCTACTTGATGAATAATCTAAATGTGAACTACCAAATACATCATACAGCAGTACTTCTTTTGCAGGTTCTGACACCATGCAGGAATGTTTCAAGGCTCGGGCTCTGTGATTTATTGTATTAACTGAGATGTTTTAAAAATATGTTGTTGTATCACTGCAGTTGACATAGCTCATATATACACAAACACCCCTATTTACACAACTTTTGAAAACTTTAGTCATTACACACAGCCTCTGCCAAACCAGCCTGCTGATCTCTAGAGTGACACTATGGAAAACAGAAAAATACAGAATCCCACTGTATGGGGAGGAAAGAAAAGTGCACCGTGGCTTCTGTTTCCGAAGCAATTTTTGTTCTGGGAAGTAAATAAATAAATAAATAGATGGAAGCCTTTTAAGTGTGATCTATACACTTCTAAGGGGGAAAACAACCCAAGTGTAAAAGATTAATGGATATGCTTCCTGAAGTGGTATCTCCCAAGGTGATCACAGTGTTTAGCAGATAAAGATGACTAAAGAAACTTTCTAATGCCCATTGAGAAAAAAAAAAAAAAAAAAGGTGTTTTTGCTATCATCATGCAAAGCTATGGCCTTTATTACCACAAGATATTTCAAGGCCTCTGAGAACTGCAGAGATACGTGGAAACTTTTGACTAAAAATACGGTCAAAGATGCAAAAAAACATGTCCAAAGAGATAGGGTTTTTTTGCCTGTTGAGCAAAAGAAGTTCAGCTGGAAGTGACCACGAACAGTTGTTGGCCACATATTAAAAACCACTGGCAAGGGAACAAGCACTGGCAGTTCCCACTTGTGAATAAAATCAAGCTGACAAGTGAAGGCAACTAACTTTGGACATCAGTTATCATTTTCTACAAGTCAGACACTAGTGGCCTTACAAATGAAACTGATGTGCTCTTCCTGTTTCTGTTTTTTCTTTCTTTCATCGGTGTGTAAACGTAAAAATGAAAAAACGAAGCAGTTACATAAGTTGAGCAGAGAACTGGGAATGTGCAGGGAGAGCCATCTGTCTCGCTCCCTTTATGCTGCGTTATACACATGGCACTGGCTTGCACCCTGCGATCTAGCAGGGAAGGGAACCGAGGGAGCGCTGAGGCAGCCCAGCTCACGCTCCTAGCAGCACCGAGACGGAGCACTGAGCCCCAAGGAGGAGGGAGAAAATAATGCGTTTAGCAGAGGATGTGAGACTGCCGACCAAAGGGCCTCCTCTTACGCGCTCATCGCTGAATGAATTAAAGTTCTCGGCGAGGTGGCCGGGGAAACCGGAGCGAGCGGCACTGAACGTGTGACAGGAGGGAAGGAGCCAGGAGCCGTCAGCCGGGGACAAGAAGGACAGACGCCAGCGGCCGGAGCCCGTGGCCCGGCGGCCCCGGGGGGGGCGCGGGGGGTCCCGGAGGCGGCCGCTCCTGCCCCCGGGGCTCCGGCTGCCCCCGCCCGCCGCGGGGGCGGGAGCGCTTCGGCCCCGAGGAGGAGACCCAGCCCGCCCCCGGGGGATCCCCGCAGGGCCGGGGCGCTGCAGCCCGGGCTCCCCGGCAGCCCCGGGCGGCGGCAGGACGCGCACCCGGCCGGGGCAGGGCTGGGCTGGGCTGGGCTGGGCCGTCCCTGCCGGGCCCCGCCACCCCCCCGGCCCGGCTGCGGGCGCCCGGCGGCGGCCCGGGAAGCGGCCTGGAGAGCGGCGCTGGGAGCGATGCCCAGGGCTCACCTTCCCCTCCCCCTCGAGAAGCGCGCTTCAAAATGGTTTTGCAGGCGAGGCTGGCCAGGCTGCGCTCGGTGCAAGGCTTCCAAGAGCAGTGCCTGGGTTGGTTTCCGTATATTCTTTGGCTTTTAATAGCTAGCTGAGGAAAAAAAGAAAGCATTATTGTTTTCTTTCTTTCCTTCTCTCATTGCCTATTCTAAATTTGACTCCAAAGTTTAAGCAGTTGAATTGGCTAATTCTGAATACAGTCTATTGAGAGACCAGACACAGCAGTATATCCCTGTATAGCAATAGATACAATGTGCTGAATTGGCAGTCTAATTATAAATGTGGCATTTGGACCTCCTTTCAGACCCAGTGCCACCTTACCTTATGAGGGAACTTCAACTACAGCAACTGTTCAAAACAAAATGCCATTACAGGATCAGCTTCACCCAACACTGGGACCAGCCAGGGGATTGTTTTACAAACAGCCTTTCTCACTTAACACAAGAATGTATTATAAGGAAAAGTTATGGATAGTGCAGAGTCTGAAGAAAACGCGTATGTAGTTTCTGCCAGGTGTCGAGCTACTTCAAACTGCAGCATACTCCAAATGACCTCATTATTTTCTTTTAAATGTACTCACTATAAATAATTATTTCTTAGTTTTACTAGAATGAGCTGCTAGGTACGCTTGCTGTTTATATTCTGAGAGTAGTGTGCATGTAACGTCGTGAGCACAGAAACACGCAAAATATTCTGGCTCAGAACAAAAACCTGCTATAAGATCTTGCCAAAGAATCATGGGGTGCTGAAAAAAGTTTTTTAAAGGATCTTTTCCAGGGAAATATTTGTATATAATGGCAGGCTACATGCACATATCTCACATTCATTCTTATTATTTACTTTATGGTATTATAATGGCTTAATTAAATGAGTGGGCACAAGCACGTCAATAAAACAAGTCAAGTCAAGTCGAAGTCTCAAAACAGGTTTCAAAATTGCTCCATTACACGAATACAGAAAGGGAAATTCGTTAATTTTTGGACTTCAAACTCTGTTTGAGGACTGGATAGAACTGTTCTTCTGTCCTCACGATCAGCACTGAAGATAGAAATAGCACAAATGTTAAAATGAGGGTAAAAGAAAGCAGTAGAAACAAAGTGCCGCCCGTGTGCCGAAGGCTATTTAATTTGCTTAATAAACACATACCTTATCTACAAACAGCAGGCGAAGATGTATTACTTTATCACAGAAAGTTTCACCCTCTATGTTTTTGGGAAACACCCCTAGGACAGCACTAATCTGCCGTCCCCAGGCTCCCACCGGACTGCCTTTCCCTGCGGGCCCTCCTCCCCCCCCCACCCGCCACTCAGACACAACACTAATTGTCCTTTCACGGTGCCACTTTCACTCCTTCCCGTCCTTTCAAAACAACAAAACCGCAGCAAACCCCACGGTGAGACGGCCCGCAGGAAGCAGAGACAGCGCTCGGCTGGACAGGAGGGGTGGCTGGGAGTGATCTCCGGGCCCTGCCCGGGCTCGCAGCCCCGCGGGCTCGCTGCTCGGGGGCTCCCCGGCTCGGGGACACGGTCTGGCAGCTCAGCTGGCAATGCACGCGTGGAAGTACCTGCTCACATCCCGCCTATCTGCTCTCCCTCTCACGTATCTACACCCAGCCGCGACCCCGCCGCCGGTACACGCGTACATGCATTACACGAGCGGGCAGCTCCGGTGCCCGCTCCTCCTCGGAGCAGGGCAAGCCGCAGAGGCACACTCATTAGCTCCCACTGATGATTCCTTTCAGGATCATGAATGGAACAATTGTCAAAAACTGCGGGAAAAAAAACAAGCCCCGAGACTATTATATACAGACACAGCTTGTGTGCACGCATGTGACAGTTGCAGGCAACCCAGATTTGGTCATAAACTCTTCAGCATTATCCGAGATAAAACATCAAATTGCTTATACGGTTAAAGAGGCTTCTTATCCCCAATCAAAAAAATAAACAGCTTCGAAGGTAGTGAAACTCAGGAAAAGAACAAGCTCTCCACCAGACACACCTTGCCTCACTCGTATCCTGCAGCACCGCCTGTAAACAGCTGCGCTGGCTTGTTGCAACTGCCACTATTTTATTTTAAAATAATAACAGTAATAATAGTAAGTTAAATACTTCCTGAAAACTTACTTTGCATTTAGTTTAGGCACTATTCTTTTTTTCAGCTCGCAAAGGAAGCCGTTTTGTCCAGGTTAGGTATTGTCTACTTATGGATCAGCCCCTGGCTAAGGGTTTATTTTAATTTATGGCTTATGCATTCTTTTAAGGTCGATTTGCATGACCTCCGGCAAAGAGCTAAGGCAGCAAGAAATCCCAAGTCGACTGTTGCCACAAAGCGGCACGCATCTCCCCTTCCCCAGGTATAAACAGAGCTCTCTGATGATGGACTGCTCTATTCCCCCCTCCTTGTGTATCACAAATTAGGGTGCGATATCAATTTTAAAGTTTTCCGTATAACTTTATCCGAAGGCTCTGCTGGGAGAGATAAGGCGGCGGCGCAGCCCGGCGGCTCTTCGGGACAGCGCCGCGCCGTGGCAAATCCCGGCACTGCCGCCGCCGCTCCCGCAGCTTTGTGTGCCTCCCCTCACTCGTCCCTGGCCAACTTCAAAGCACTCACCCACCTCAAACTTAGCGGAGAACCTACAAGCACCACTAAAGTCCCTTCGCTTTGCTCCATCCCGCGTCTTTCGGGGTTACCCGCCAGGAGAAACCCACGCGAGCACTTCGGAGCAATGACAGCAAGCGCTCCGCTCTCGAAGATTTATTTCGGATTTTATTTTTCCTCTCTTTCTCCCTCTCGTGTTAGTTCCTTACGTACAATATCTTCCCGCACCATGTGTTCGCCTGCCGTGGGTGATCTTAAAATACAACGTTGATCTGTCACTACATTTTAAAATAAACTCTACTCGGGAAGGATGAGAAAGTGTTGTGATTTCAAGGTACTGGGGTCCCTTAACGTCTCGGAAACCTCGGGATTCAAACAGCCCCGGAAACACGCACGGGGACGAGACTATAACTACTTTTCCCTAAAGGGGAAAAAAAAAGTAAAAAACCCCCACAACACTCTCGTGATATAAAAGTAAATAATCGTGCAGGGGGAGGCGGGGGGAAGGGGTGAATTCAGCAATGTTAAAAGCTAAACAACAGATCTATCTCCGGACGCTGCTGCTTCACTCAATTGCAACTAATAACCCATTAAAGACAGCGCAGGGGGAACCGGATTCTCTCCTGCAAAGCGACATAAATCCAGCGAAAACCCATTAAACCACCGCCACCGCCACCAAGCCACGCAGCACTACACACCACAGCAAACAACAGGTATACAACACAATAGGGCTGGTTTTCCTGGTTACCTCCTCGGGATCCAGTGTGGCACAAAGCACTGGGAGAGCCTCCTTTTTTTTTTTTTTGCAACGCGCTTCGGTAATTTTCATTAAAAAAAAAAAAAAAAGGAAGGTGAAGGGGGGAGGGAGAGAGGGAAGAGGAATAAATGGGTAGTAATTCGGTAAAATAAAATAAAATAAATGAACTAGAGTCTGCTGGTGTTTCTCCGGGCCATGGATGTGCAGGATCCCGATCGTTAGAAGTTTGCGGATGGGTTGCCTGGAGATTTGGTTACAATCAGGTTCATTTTTTTTTTCCTCCTGAAACAAGTGAAGGCGATGGTTACTGCTGTCAATCTTGGCAATCAATGTGAGCGGCCATGTCGTAAGTATTCAAAGCATTTCCCGTCGTGCAACATCAGAAAGTGAGTGGCCAGGGCATTGATCTGAGGAAGGCAAAAGGAGGCAGGGCTCCCCCGCCCAGACAGCACAGGCAAGATGAGACAACACAGGGAGAGAGAGGAGGGAGAGGGGAAGGGAGAGAGAGAGAGGCTGGGAGCGAGCAGGGAGAGCAACAACTGCGGAGAAAGTGAGCACAAAACAGAAAGTGAAATCGGCGTGGGCTGCCAGCCGCATCCCCGCGCAGCTATCACCACTCACAGGGCCATTAGACACATGAAACCCTACACCGCTCTGCTCTCGCTAATGACCACTGATTGCCCGGAGTGGTGAGGAAAGGTATTAGAAAGTTACCGGGGAGGGGGTGCGAGGGCGGGGCGGGGGCCGGAAAAGGAGGAGGGGGAGCGGGGGGGTCCCAGGGGAGCCGGTTCGCGGGGCCGGGGCGGCGCGGGGGGGGCGGTGTGTGACACGGGGCCGGCCCGCCCTCCTCCCTCCCGCCCCCGCACCGCACCGGGTGCGTGGGGAGGCACACGGGTGGAGAGAGTCCTGCCGGGCTCCCGCTCATGGTTTAAAATTAAAAAAAAAAAAAAAAAAAAAAAAAGAAGAAAAAAAGAGAAAAGCTGGAGAAAGACGATGTGCAGGAGGAGGGAAGGGCTGGCGGGGTGTGGAGGGAGCGGGGACGAGAGGGAAGCACTCAGCAAGCGCTTACTGACAGCTGATAAATGGGACTCTGAAGAGCCCGATCCCGCAGCCCGGCCCGGGAGAAAAAAACAGATGAAATGGAAAGTATAAATTGCTCTAGAGATGGGAGTCCAGCTACAGGGACCCGGGAGAGAGGAGGCTGGAGAAGGCACTCAGAGTCCACAAACTATTTAGTGATACATTCAGCAGAAAGGTAAAACGTGAGCGCAGTGAAAAGAGAAAGACAGGTATGGGCGGAGAGGAAAAACTGATTTCGGACGGACTCGAGCTGAAGTTGGGATTCTCGTGGCGACGACGAGAAATTTTAGCAGCAGCAATATATAAATATCCCTCTCTCTGCCTACCAAAAGGCAACAGATAGGGACTGGAATATCAGCTTGAATACCAATTTAGAAACTCACGCTCCTTTGGAA
Source organism: Platyrinchus mystaceus (assembly GCA_035041135.1). Taxonomy (NCBI): domain Eukaryota; kingdom Metazoa; phylum Chordata; class Aves; order Passeriformes; family Tyrannidae; genus Platyrinchus; species Platyrinchus mystaceus. Next base: position 12,938,394 of record JAWWLV010000179.1, read on the forward strand.
GTGCTAATTGGGGAGGGGGGGGCTGATCTGGGAAAAAGAAGGGAAAACTGTAAGGAGCTAAGGAGAAAATCAACCAGTGGCAGAGTATTGCAAACCCAAGAAAGTCTCTCTGCTGTAATTTTGCACTCCAAAGGTAAACATAAAAGAGTCTTTCAAACTGTCAGGGGCCCGCAGATCAGGTGGACAAACAGCGTTGCAGAGCTAACGTCTCCCTCTTTTGATATTATTCACACCTAGGCTAAACTGTTGTTAAGATGGGAGTGCGGAAAGCAACCTCAAGCCCACAAAATGAGAGAGAGAGAGAAGTTGTTGATTCATCTCTGTATTTTTGGCACTTTCTCCCCGTTTTCCAGAAGGCGCCTGGAACAGTTAGTAACAGACAAACTTTTTAATTTTAAAATAGCTTCATAACTTATAGAGGCCAAAAAGACGAAGAGAAATCCTGATTTTGCTTTCCTCCTCTCTCAAGTAGAAATTTGTGGACTATGTTAGACCCAGAAGCACACTCAACCCCACTGCGAATGAACCTTTCTTCATAAGGACGTGATTAAATTTGAGCATTAACGGGATGGCACAGTACAGACCTGACTTGGCTCTATTTCATTTTGTTAACAAGCTGTAAAACTCGACACACTCCTGGAGTCATGCACGTTGCATCCACTACCTTTGCTATCCGAGGTGCTATCGTCCCTCTCGAGTAGAGTCCAGGGAAAATGAGTTGTAAGTCAGAACCTCTTGGAATAATGGACCTATTTTATACAGTATTTGGGGGAATTACACTATAATAAAAGGAATATCTAAGTGCTATTTGGCAAGAAGCAAACACCTTGAAATAGAACTTGACAATGATCTAGTAAAGCTTTATCATCAAATTAGCTAGATGAGGACATAGTAGCTCATTTCTTTTCATTCTTTCAATTTTAATATAATAAACTTTTTAAATGACATTCGGAGACGGGGGAAATTGTATGATTGTAAATACTGAGTTTGTATTCACCTGCGTTTGGCTAATTCAAAATATTCACCTTGATACAGTTATGTGGTGTATCGATTTAACAGCAGTAAATAGATGCCTTTCCAGATATTGCTATGTTCTTTTTAATCTTTAATTATAAGAATTTCCGTAATAGGTCACTAACGCTTTCCTTGTAACACATTTAAACCTGCTGCAAGTAGGAGATACACCTTGACTTTTTCCATAACTAGTAGCTTTAGTGCGAAAACAAAAAAAAGTCTATAAGGAAAGAGATGTAAATCAGAGCACAAGGACGAACTATCCTGCCTCAGTTTGCAACTCCAGCAGTTTGTCAGTGGAAGTTTTTCCAGAAACAAACAGGAAAAAAAAAATCAGCTACTCCTCTAATGCCTCAAATATAGCGTTCTCCTTATTAAATACGAAGCAGGAATGGTACAAGAGATGATTAAGGTATTATATAAATCTAACCACCCACCTAGCTCCAAATCGGGGGAGCATCCCACTGCACTCCCGAAAATCCAGTGCAAGGAATGACACTGGGCTGGGGCAGGACACTGCAGGGATGCGGCCACGCTCCCAGGCGGAGCGAAAGCAACGCTCTCCAGCTTGTTGCTTCCCCTGTGTGATCAATTAAGTTACAGATGTAACTCACAGTGCCGGAGAGCGACAACTTCTCGGCAGCAGGAAAAGAGGATTCCTTGGGCATTGTATGCAAATGTGCATGTGTGTGTGTGCGGCGCTGCACGGGGATAATTGTGGTTTCCTCTTTGTTTGCATAAGTGAACACCCGCCGTGTAGATCCGTATACACGTGCCGAGAAACAAGAAAACGCTATTACTTTTAGTGTTACCCCACGTTTAGAAACCGCGTTTGAAATTACTTCCCTTGCTTTGGCTTCATTAAGGCTAAAGCCAGGCAGAGCAGGCAGATGTTGAGGAGGGATGCTGACCTGCTGGGGGTCCCTGCAGAGGGAAGAAACCGGAGGCGCTCAGATCACGTCGGGACACTTACCTGTTCACAGCTGTCATTTCATTTTGCGCCGTGTGTCTCATTAAACACGTTAAAGTAAAGCAATATTCAACAAGCAAAGCAACCTGTCTGTGTGCTAAGTTGTACGTACCGCATCTTTAACGTGAGGAGCAAACCTGCAACTCCTGTGGAGTTGGCGGGTCTCAGAAGTTTTTGATTCAAAGGGCAAGAAATTCCACTTTAAAAGTCATTCACCCACTTCTAAACTCCCCTCTCTCCCCAGTTAATGCTGGACAATTAAGAAGCATGTTTATAAATTCCCTCTGCGGACACACTCCCACAATGAAGGCTTTTTATAGGCTTGCTAAAGATGCTCAGAGAAACTTTTGCAAAATAATCAAGAGCATCTGAGAGAAAGCTAAAGGAAAGGAAGTTAAAGCCTGATCATCCGATTGGGAGAAAGTTTTGTTAGACTAGATAGAAGTATATTACTACACGTTCCTTCAAAAGCAAACCCATCAGCTGATACGAGTTCCCCTAGAACAAGAACCTCTGGCGATCTCCTCAAAATTTAGGGGACGGTTGTATTTTATAACACTCAAAGCTAAAGATCTGACTGAAAACAAAAACTCTGAATTCCTTACAGCGTCATCTGCCAACAAAATGTATTGCCTTGGCAGAAAGAGGATCAAGGAGATTTTAATTTAATTTTAAACTGTGCATCATCTTTATAGTGAAGGAAAAAGCCGCAGCAACAATCTCCCCACTTCACCCCCCCCCGCGCAAAAAAAAAAAAAAAAAAAAGGGGGGGGTGTAGAGAGAACTGGAAAAACCACATAAACTTTTACAAAGAAAATAAAAGCAAGTTCGACATGAAAACCCCTTCCTGTCTCGGAAAGTTCATTTTAAAGGTCCCCTCTGTAAATCTAAAGTGCAAACACCAGGCTAAGGTAGTGAGTGGCTGGAATTTGCATGCTGATAAGAGAAGGCTGTTGTACTTACAGTGACAGAGGGCAGGCTGCGGAAGAAAAGCTGTTTGTGTTAGACTGAGAGTCACCCAGGGCTGCAATGAGAGGAGAAGAGAGGAGTGGGAGTGCCAAGCTGGATACACCTTCACCGCATCTCATCACATCTGCCAGCCTCTCTCTCCCTCTCTCTTTCATTTCCACATTCCCTTTGTTCCTGAAAAAAAAAATCTACACGTCACATCAGTCCCCAGATGCAGTCTACACCAAAGAAAAAAAATGAATAATTCAATCAAACTGTGCATAGTCTCTAAGGCAATAAATCTATTGCACTTAAAGAAACGAAGGGTAATTACCGCTATAGAATTAGAATAAGGCCAGAGCGCGCAGGGATCCCAGAGTCTGTAAACTCCACGGTCAAATAAAGTTTCATTTATTTAATCCTTTGACATCCCCAATGTAAACTAAAGGGGAGGATCAGAACTTATTCCGGTTGGGTTTGAGAATGCTTGAAGTGAATGTTATAAAAGGAGAGCGCCCGTGATCTCTGACAAACACAATGCAAGGGAGTAGAAGTGTTTCACTGCATCACCTCCAGGGTCCGTTCCCCCCTCCCTAATGAAGAGCAGACCACACTCCCACCGGCTTCTGCTGCTCGCTGCAAGTGCAGCGGGGATCACTGGCAGCCAGCAGCCGCCTTACCTGCTCCCGAGCGCCAGCACAGCCTGAGAAAAACTCAGGGGAACCGGCAATTTTGTTCCACGCTCTGGCGGAGAGGAGCCATGGGGGATTTGCACCGGCACGGATTGACTCGGAACGCTGCCCCTGACTCGTGGATATGTGCGGGGCTGAGGCTGGGGACTGCCCGCCGGGGGCGGGGGGAGCCCGCCGGGAGCGGAGCCCGGCGGGGCGGGTGGCGCTGCCGGAGCGCCGCGACAGACCGGCCGGGGCGGGATGGAGGGAGTCGCGCGTCTCCCGCTCCTGCCGCTAAGGCAGCTCCCTCGGCTCGGAGGTAAGATGACTCTACATTGTGTTTGTCCTCCCCGGGTAACCCAGGTCCCAGGGGCACGCTGCTGTGCTAACGAGGGCGGTGGCTCGGGGCTGTGGCTCAGATCCTTGTACCCAAACCAGGCTGGAGCTTAACGCTGGCATCTGCTGCTTTACCCTCTCAATCACATTCTTTGCAAACTTCTCCTAGGGGGCTGGGGGAGGAGAGAGACGTGTAGGGGGAGGGGGGAAACCCCAGGTGAGACCGCGCTCTTCAGATGCCGCAGCCCCTCGCTCCGATGCAGCCGGGCTCTGCGCCGGCCGGGAAGGCTGAAACACCTTCCTCCGGAGCAGAGCATCGCGCACCTCCCTCCCCGTCCTTGCCCCGCCGTAGCGGGCGGTTTGATTTACCCAAAAACATTAACGGGACTGTTATTCCGACGAAGGTGAAGCGGAGCGCGCTGCCGGCTCTCCGCGCCCGGGCCTGTGCGCGGGGTTAACGCGCCACCGTGAGGCGGCCGCGGGCCCCGCACGGAGCGCCCGCCGCGCTCCCGCCGCGCTCCCGCCGCGCTCCCGCCGCGCTCCCGCAGCCCAGCACGGGCGGGAGCGGAGACACCGCCGCGGGGAGCCGGCAGTCCCCGGGACCAGCGCGTGCCGCTCCCTCCAGCCCGCTCTCACTCGCGGGCCGGGGAAAGACGGGGAGACTTTAAGGAGAATTTAAGGAGACGGAAAGACACTAAGCGAAACCTTGACACCGCTGTTTTCCTCGGCCACCTGACCCGAGACTCTCTCCCTCCTTCTCCTGTCTCACTCATCCTCCCCAGAGGTTTGGGGGTCGAGCAGGGCAGAGCGCACCCCGGCCCGCTCCTCCCGCCGGCACAGCTGCCGCTGAATACCCTCCGACATCCCTGCTGGAAGGCAATGTCCTCTCGGAGCATGTGCCAGGGAGCTCTCCTGTCTCCTCTACCCATCTTATGCCTCCTTCCCCTGCCAAAATCAGGCCAGTTGCACTGCCCGGGCTTTCCTAGAAGGTTTTGCTTCTCCAGTCTCTTCGGTGATTTCAAGTCTGAGGCTGGGGGTTTAGTTATATTTTTTTTAATGGAAGGGAAAAGGGGGAGAAAAAAAAAAGGAAAGAAAAAAAAAAACTAGGCTGTTACAACAGTACCTGAGGTGACACTGCTAAAAGTTGTGGACAAGGCTCAGCACGATGAGTTTCTTAGGCATGCTCCAGGCACATGAAAGCTATGGGAATGGACCTACTTTAGCAGACAGATCCTGTTATATAGGGGCACAACACATCACAACACAGTGCAGTTCTTAACTACTCCAACAAAAAGCCTTAACCCAGAGGGGAGGGAGATCCTCTTGTGGGTCTTTTAGCAGCTGGTGGGATGGATGCTCTGCCTCAGCCACCGGAAAGCATCCATCATGGCAGGGCATCCTGGCACCCAGAAAAGCATTAACTGCACCGGCAAGGTTGAAGTCACCTAACTTTTAGCTACAAGTTGCATTGGCCCAGTAAGCTCCACAAATGAATCATGAGAACGCTAATAATAAGCTCAAAAAATGGCAATTACATTCAACTGAGATTAGAAATCACATTAAGATTGGATCCCTGATGCTTTGTAGGTACAGAGTAAAAGTGGAAAAACAGTAGCGTGACTGTGGAAGGTGCAAACATTTCCACTGAAATGCATCTGCTCCTCCTATTCTGGGTATTTAACCTAACAGCTGGATTTACCTATTTGTCATCTTATTAATTTTAGTACTCCTATCTCTGTACAACAGGATGAACATAAAACACCACTAACATATAAAAAAAGGAGCTCAAGATTAACAGTGATTTTAAATGTACTTTTTCAGAAGCAATCCAAAGCCGTGCAAGAGGTGTTTAAAGCAACCATCACAGTCATACTAAGGCACCTCTTTCTTGAGCATACACCTGTGTGGCCTCACATATTATACTGATATTCCCGACTTCAGCTGGGCATAGCAGAGCTTGTCTTGTGACTGAGGAAGGAGAGGAAGATACACTGGCACAGCTATACCCCCACATAGAGTTGAAGAGCTGGGAGGGGACATGTGCTAGAGGACCCCCTTGCAGTCCGCAGTAGTCCTATTTTATGTTACAGCCCAGAGTAAGCTGTAGGTCAGTGGTAGAAACATAAAGCTTACAGAATATTTTTCCCTAGAACCTCAATCACAGAAAAACCTTTGCTAAACATGAGGACTGCAACCCCCTATGAACTACTATGAATGGATTTATCAGCACACCACGGAGCTTTTATTTCTTCACTAGCAATGTCCTATTCTGACAGCACACGCTAGAATTCCATGGAGCACATATAGGTGTTATATTGTAACACTGTATTTATTCCATCAGCTTATTTTTGTTTCATACCCCTCCAAAAAAAAAACCAACCAAACCCAAACCACAAAAAACACCACACCAAAAAAAAATACCCCCCCCCAAAAAAAAACAAAACAAAAAAGCAAAAAACAAAACCCAAAACCTCCAACAGCAAAGCACAATTTTCAAAGTCCCTGACTGAACTATTGTGGTACAAACAAGATACTGTGTAAAAAAAAATCTAAACAAACAAAACCCAAACAAAACTATATTTTAAAAAATCCTACCCTGGAGGCTAGAACAAATAAACAAAGCTGTCTTTGACCTGAGGACTGGCCCACACTGCAAATAAATGCATTGCCACTAAGCCACATATACATGCCACATGAACAGGAAAAAAAAGGAATCCTTGAGATAGGCCAATGATTTTGTATTTTATATTACTATCACTGTGCACTTATAAATTGCATTGGCTTCAAGATGTTCTTGTGAATTTGTGATAATATGGCCTAGTCTTGTAGGCTTCTGTCCCTATCAGTTGTTTCACCCAGATGCTCAGGTCCTGTGCATGTAAAGTGCATGCTTCTTATTAAGATAAAATGATGATGCCAGAAGGGATTAACAGTTTAGAAAACACCAGGACAAAAGGTTCAAATGTCTACAGATAAATTTTGGGGTACAAAGTTGTTTCAGATTGTCCAATTTTACTTGGAGCTTATAAATATCATGGCATATCGCATGGGTAGTATGGCTGTCTCCTCCCTTCTTTCCTCTTAGGGCACTTTACATTTTCTAACCCAAATATGCAGTAGTAACTTCTTGCAACAGAGTTGACTAAGAAGCAAATCACTGTATAAATCTTTCAAAACATGTTTATATATAGCTTACTAAACTGGGAATATTGGGTAGAAACTGCTGAAAGTATTCATGCTGTTAAAACCCAAAATGCAACATGATCTCAACATATTCAATAATTCAATTATATGAAAAGTTTTTCCAATGTAGTATCAAATTTAAGACTGAAGTGAAGTAAATGTTATTTGACTATTTTGGAATCTTCCTAAGACAAATGACTCAAAGATCAAGGTGTTTTATTTCCTATTTGAATCAGTGATCAATAAGTCTTATACATGGGAATCACGCATATTGAACAGAAAACACACTTTTTTAAATAAATAAAAGACTGAATAAAATTACTATGTTTGAAGAGCAGAGTTCACTATTTTTTAAGTCATTGCAATCTATATAATTATGAAGTAACTTGAATAAGGCATCTTACATTGGTCCTAAACGTTTTATTCAAGTAAAACACTCATTGATTCCAATGTGAGTGTTGCCTGAGTAATAGAGTTCCCTGTCAAACTGTTAAAATCAGCTAACTTCTAAGAGCCTGCGGATTGATGGAATAACGAGATTATACTAAAGGTATGTATTTAATATGGAAAAAAAAAATATTCAAGTTACCAGGCAAAGCTTTTTAACATTTACAATAAAAGACGGCAGTAATATAAGTAGATATTTTTAGGGGGGTTATAATTCTGTGCCTGGTCGTGCAGACACTTAAGCTCGTGACTTTATTTATGTAAGTCATGGCAGTGAATCAGTTCTCTTATATCACAAGCATCTGAGGTTTAGCACCTAGGACAATAGAAATAGGAATAAATTTGCTTTAAATATTCCACTAGCAAAACAAGACTGTTTTTAAATCAATTGCAGTGGATTACACTGTAAGAGTTATTTTGGAATGTCATATTTAAAAGTTTGTGAGTGATGATATACATTCTTTTTGTTTTGAGTGAATAAGCTCTTCATCAACATTACGTAGCAGAGTTATATTTTAAAATATTCTCACAAAAAATCAGAATTCCTTCACAAAAAAGCCAACATCAGACAAACAAAAGACACCGACATACACCTTTTTATGATTTTTTCTAAATGAAGTGTTAAAAGCTTAATTCTAATAAGAATATTAAGTAAATAAATGTTAACTCTACTCAGTGGTATTAGCATAGTTGAAATAGTAGTTTATAAATTTTTGAGAGCATCAGCATCATGATATGGTTGTCATAGAAACTGCAACAATATGTCATTTCAATTAATTTTACATGCAGCAATGCTGAGGTCCGTGTAACAATTCTTTTAGGAAGTTCTAGAAGTAAATATTGAAAAGCAGGAATAAAAACATTAATAGGTAATGGTATCCTTCAATTATTATTTAATTAACAAAACAAGAAGAAATCTAAATTATTCTAGAATAATAACTGTGCTGGAGAAACTAGTTAAGCAGACTTTTGACTTTAAAAACACTAAAATTAAAAGACGAAAGCAATGGAAACATTCAGACTTAAGTGAAAGAAAGTATCTTTTCCCAATGAAGGAGATTCGGAAAAAAAATCTATGTAAAAAAAGATTTATTCCTGTTCAAGAAATATAAAACATGAAATAATTTTAAATCATGAATGTTGCTTTTGTGTGTGCAAGAAGCAAAAAGTCAAATGTTACAAATCCAAGACCATAATACAAGATTTTTAAAAAAAGCTTTAAAGGTAGGAAATGTAACATGAATAGATTTATTTTTCCTGTATAATGCAGCTACTGTGTGTTATGAATGCTACCTTAAGTAAATCATTGCCAGACACACGCAACTGACATTAATGACTTGATTTTTAGAACAGAAAAGCTTTCCAAAATAAAGGCAGTGTTTTTTTAAAAAATAATAATTGTATTGTAGCAGTGAGAAATTTATTTCTTTATTTTTTCTCTTACGGGACAGTATGAACATATACTCTCGTTTTCTTATTGTATACGTATGATACAATACCTAACGTAATAGTTTATATGTGAAAGAAAAAACTGAGCAGATTGTAATGAGAAAAAAAACTTAGATTTTCAACACATTTTACACAGCAATCAATAATTACATGGTATATTTTGTTTAAATTTACTGAGTTGCCACACAGACTAGAATGTGCATGACCTTTCAAGCTGAGACGTGAAACAAGCTGTTTGTAAGTAAATAGAAACTATCAATATTAAAAACAAAACAAAAAATAAGGGAAAGGAAAAAAAGAAGAAAGCCCACAGCCTACGGAAGCTATCTGCAGTGAAAAAGGAGAAGCATCTAGAGCTCTCCTTTCTGATAGGATTAAGGAATGCTACAAAAGAAGCATTTAAATCTCTAGTTTTCCCTGACAATTAACAATGAAAAGCAGATGTTTACAAAGCTATTTTACATGCTCGTTTATAAGATGCTAAAAGATGGTTTGTGGATGGTAAGAAGGAAGAGCTGGATAACTGCTTGTCTGGTGTATATTTAAAAGCATTTTCATTGGCTCAGTTATTGTTAATAATGAAAGAAACACTTTGTGCTGTATAGCTGTGACTATAGAAAACTGCCATCGTAAAGTCCTCAACAAACTCTTAAGATGCAATTTACAAAGATAATAATAACACAGAATTATTTCACTTCTCTGAATGCTACACATTTGCATACCAGGACTGTGTACAATATACTCATAATGCACATTCATAACAACAAGGACTTCTTAACATTGCAACAGCACAAGATCTGTGCATTAAAAATCTACAGTTCCAAGTTTTCCTTTTTGGTAGGAAACCATTTGTATAAACCAGATGCTCTGCATCTACACAGAGTAAGCACACGTTCAGCTCTACACCTTTATTGAATGGGATCATATCACGAAAATTACAGAACACTGTAAGCTAGCAACAATATTAATAAATTCCCTCTCATACAAAACCATGGCCAATTAACTTCTCACACAAATTTGAGCAGAAGTCTGGTCTATAACTGTGAGTCAGGAGATATGGGTTCTATTTCTGGCTGTGCTACAAACCTACAGAGTGTTTTTGAACAAGTCACTTACACCAAGTCACTTGAGTAGGAAAAATGCTAAGAATGCATGCCTTGAGCTCAGTTTAGAGAGATCCGTATCTGCTTACATCGGATGCGTATGAGTGTGGGCATAGGTCTCTAAAAACATGGGCCTACTGTATTTGGATTTTTCACCTTTTTATCACATTTTTCTACATGGAGGGAGACTCTTGGGGGACTAAATTCATAAAAGGTTCCTCACATATCAATTATATTTATGCATAATGACATTACCATTAAAAGCCTCAGCCCTGCAAAGACTCATGAGCACATTTCATTTCACACATTTGTAGAAGTCCAATTTACTCTAATAAAATTATTCACTCTCTATAATTCTAGGCATCTAAACTTCTGCAGTATCAGGAACTAAGTTAATGGAATAGGTAATGTGTAGAAATACTCATACAAGTTAGTAATGAGGCTCAAACTTCATGCTCTTAAAGTCCTGCATCACATTTGATAGAAGGATTTTTTAGGATATTGCTATTAGTGTTCTGTTAGAAGTAATAGGATGCATAGCTGACTTGACATTAAAAATTTTTGCTATCTTATCATATATATGTTTTCAAACCAAACAAAACTCTCTTTGCAACGTGTAAAATAATTCCAAAACCTGCAGTTCTAATCATAAACAGTACTCATAAATCAACTGGGTGTTGCCACCATGCAAGCTGGTTTTGGTTTTTGCCTCAGCCACTGAATAAATTCTAATTTTTGTTAATGCTTATGTTATTCCTACTACTTCTTCAGCTGTGAATGAATATATTACACTAAAGTACAAAAATATTTAATTCATATTAGTTCTCCAGGTTTCATTTCCTCGATGGTCTCTGCTGCAACTCAGACTTCCCATCTATGGGATACTCTCTTGGACTACAATTGCTCTATATACATAATGATATGCAAAGTAGGTCAAGTTTCCAACGTGCAACTACAGCCATACTTAAATTCACCCAAATGGATACTGCTCACATGTTGAAAACCAAACATGCATAGAAATGTTTATAGAAATGGGGCTGAAAGTAGCAAACCGTCTTCCTGCCTTGGATGGATTTTTACCATAACACAAATTATTTACACAGAAATCTAACAGCAAGGGATAATTGAAAATATTTTGTCTACTTTTCAACAAAACATCATGGGGAAAATACCTTTGCAGCAGCTGCTATTGGTAGAGCAGAAAGGGACAAAAGAAGGAAACAGCCCCTCCCTCAGTAAGAGCCCGCACTGATGTTGCACTAATGCCAAGTACCAAAGCAGCCAATACAGCACAGCTCACAACTGCTGACTTCTCCCAGTACCACATTCCGCAGCCCAGAGACACAAAAGGTATCCTCCCTTCTCCCTCCCCTTCTTCCCACAGAAATCATACTCCTGGCTGGGTCCTTGACTGCTGGCCTGCCACAACCACAGGGGAGGGGTCACAATTTGCCTCTGCCTCAGGATTTTGCCGTTATTTTAATTTGATGGCATTTTAATGATATGGAATGGTTAGATTTCTCAGACTGCCATCTGAAATGTCTGTGACTAAATGTTCTGTTCTAGGGGGGTTCTTTTTCTTTTTTTAAAAAAATTTTTTCTTCTTTTCTGGTTTGAACATTTCTTTAAATCAGCTTCCTCATTTATGCAATAGAAAGGTATGCCCAAGGTTAGCATTATAGAGGGTTTTTTAAATCAACTTAGGAAATGTTTACAGTGTTCATCAAAGGAACCCATGTCCCTGGAAGTTGAAATTAAAAGGAAAAACATGTTAAGCAAAAAGAGAGCGCTTTAGAATCAATATGGTCACACACGCACCAAATGCCCAACTCTTATGATCAGCAAGCAATCATTTATTTAGTATGGCAATTTTCCACTTAAGCACTGAAACCTCAACCTCAATTGTAAAGCGGTGTTCAAGTCATAGTTCATAGTTTCTGCCTTTGCTTTTCTTGAACTTTCTAGAACTTAGAGTTGCAAAGGAAATTGGTCATTTTATGGTTTTTAATGTACGATAAGGTGGGTTGAGTGTGGAATTAGTGAAGTATAATATTTGAATGCACGCATTTGTGGTAGCCACACATGATGAACCTTTTATAGAACATCCTCTGCAGTTGTGTGTTCAGCACAGGTAGCAATTCCTGAAAAACAGCACAAAATTCTCTGACGCACTTCCAAAGGTTCTGGGTCAAGGGAGGTGAAGCAAGGATTTGTCAAGGCCTATTTAACACAAGACTGAGATAGGAAAATACTGAAACCTGTGCTTTAAATGGAGTATACTATACCAAATCCTTTTTTTAATTCTAAAAAAACTCAACCCTCTTCTATAAAGTATTTGGCACACTTGTTTTCCAAGAGTAAGGTTCAAACTTTTCAAAGCCCCTACATGAGGAACTTGCTTCTTTTTTGCTCAAAAAAAAAAAAAAAAAAAGATACAAATCCTTTAATTTAGAGAGAAGCTTTATTTTGTGGAGAATATTAAGAGATTTTACTGTTGATATTTTCACATTAATATACATTATTTATCTCCACAGGGTGGCGAAAAAGAGAAAATTGCGAAGACTTACTGGGTGGCAGGAAGTGGGATTCACTATAATCAACAGCAGCAGGGGATTCTTTGAGGTTGTGTTGCAAGATATATTCAAGATTTTAGCAGAAAGAAAATAATTGCGTTTAATATTATGCTAGTGGGAAATAACATATGTTCCATCTTTTCTTCAAGCTTTTGTACTTACATTCAGATTTAGACTCTTGCCCTTTTGATGCAGAGATACAACTCCTTAAAATCTGTTTGTTTGGGGTTTTTTTAATTATTATTTTTAAGCACACTTATGCAAAGGATGTCCTGTTATTAGCCAGCTAGAGTTTTATGACACTTGCAAATTTTACTTGAAAAACTTGCTAAGGTTTCATGAACATGATCAGTGAACAAAGTAATCAGCTCTATGTTCAATAAGCAAGCTATTATTAAAACATATTAGTTTCCAGCATTGTTTTATGTTAGCTTTTTTTAATGTAAAACTAAAAAAAAATACATATTTTCTCAGATGTTTGCTTAAAATTTCATTCTGTTTCAAATCACTACACCTTTTAGAAATTCAGAACTTCTTCAAAATGAATGTAGTTCTGTCTGTGTAAAGAGTTACTGCTAAGTTGATGAAATATTTGAAGTTAATACAAAAAAGCTGACAGTCATATAAAGGTTTTCCACACTTAAAGCAGATAAAAATTTGTGCATGTGATAATTGAGCCTCAATGTTAGTTTATATCTCGTATAAGTTCAGGAAATTAAAAGTAGCTGTCTAGTTTAAGATGATTGTGCAGAATTCCTTTATAATCAAATGCATACATACAGAGAGGTATCACCATAGTTTCAATAATGCCCTGTTTGCCCATGAATAACTGAAGTAAAAGAGAAACTGGCACTAGGGAGTCTGTCCCTTTCTCTCAACTTAAAGAGGACCTAGAAACAACTAATTTATGCTAGATACCTATATTTTAGAGACTAAGTCAAGTGAGACCAATTCTGTCTTGCACGATTATTGCAACCCTTGTCTAGTCTTACCATTTACTTTTTGTCATTCCCTGGTTTGTGTTACTCCAGAATGGGTATCTCAGGGCAGATCATTATCTATGTAAAAGGCTAAAGGAACAGTGATCATTTATACCATATAGAGATGCAACTATTCTTCACCTATGAATTTAGTTGCACACTTCAGGCAACCATATAAAATTATTTTTCAATTAAAATCTGTTAAAGTTGTATTTTTTTTCATAACCCTATTGCTTTATTAATTTTCTATGTAAATACAAATGGAAGTACGTGCATTTATTTGTAAAAACACATCATAGACTTCTGGAATATGAAAGATGCCAGATCTGGACTTTATATTGACATCGGCTTAGAGATGTCTACCAAAAGACTTAAAGTGGGAGTTGTGTGTGGGAGGAGGAGATGGGGGAAAACAATCTTCCATTCAAGAGCAGTCTTCTTAAAAGTCATGTGAAGGCTAAACATTTGTAAAACATTACGTTTGCAAAATGTAACATATATACTTCACAAGCCGTAATTCCATGGTTACTTTACATGGCTTAATGACTGGCATTTACTTTTTTTAACTTTTTTTTATGTTTTTTAAAAAATATTTACTTTTCTTGCTCCATCCTCACTGCCAGCAGCAACATTACATGGCCATATATTCAGTCAGCTGAAGAAACTGCTGTGGTTTTGGGGGGCAGGGAGAGGGGGTCTGTTGTGATTTGGAATAGCACAGCAGTGCAAAAACTAGTGCTGGCACCAGAGAGAACAGCGGTGAGTGAATGAGAGCTGGTGTGGAGATCAGCTTTAAGAAACAGTGGCATTGCAGCCTGAGGGTGGGATCCTATGGCACCTTAAACCAGCAAGCGTTCGGGTCGACAGAGCCTCGCCTCGCATCCTTTCTCTACCAGCTACGGCTGTCTATTCTTTCCCTTGCATCAGCACTAACACCCACACAGTGTGCAGGAGCCAGCCCAGGGAGGTTGCTCGTCTGTAAGCTAACCCCACAAAACAAAAAAAAAAAAAAAAAAAAAAAAAAAAAAAAAAAAAAGAACAACGAAACAAAAAACTTTTCAGCCAGATTTGCTCCAAGAAGCAATTCAGAGAATGATCAGACAAGAGCTAGTGCCAGCACAGTGCAGAAGGTGGAAACGCAGAGCCAGAGCCAATAGCGAAGAGGACAAGGCAGCCCAAACTTAGATCAACTCCAGCTGTGATGGACCCAGAGCCAGAGCCAGCCTGACCACTTACAAGCTCCCTAAAACCTCTGCACTTTCTTTTAAAATACTAAGATAGAATGAGTAAGTTTATAGAGTTGAAATTACCAAGATGACAAAGAAATAAAATCAGGATGCTTACTTAAACACTGGTCAAGAAGCAAGAAAAAGCCTCATGTCTTAAAAGTTATCTAGCAGAGTTTCTGTAGAACATAACAGGCAAGGACAAATCATTCCTGAGCTACACAGATCAATCCTGTGAGTAGATTTCTCCTTTCTAAGCCTTCGTTGTGTAGTTTTGGACTAAGAGCAAGACCTTAGCAGTGGCTTCAGAAAGTATTACTCACTGTTTAGAGAACTCCATATCATCATCACTATAAAACACATTATTCTACGTATTATGTTTTGCAGTGGAGTTAGCACAGACATGAGAAGACAAGGCAGCTTGGAAAAGACTGAAACCAAGAACATTAGGAGCTAGCATTTAGAAAAATCAACAGTGAGGAAGACAGTACCTCTTTTCTCTATGCAAGTATCTACATTCTGCCATCCCACACCCATAAAATATGAATCTTTCATTACCTGAGTATATATAAGTTTTTAGAACAAACAGATTTAACCTAGCTTAAGTTTGTAAGGGCAACTATGTAGACATGATGAAGTGTTGAAAAACTGAATTTAAAAGAAAGGAGAAAAATATTTAGGAGATTAAAAAATCAACAACAAAAAGATTTCTGATATTGCAGTCACTCTAAATAAAAGAAACAGAGTCTAGTATGTTGACTACAGTAAAAATATTAAGGAAAAAACCCAACTCTGTAAAAGATTTGGAAATTGCAGACAAAAGTTTCAGGGAAGCTATAAAGACCTGGTGTGTTAATTCTTGAAAGAGAATAGGCTACTTGCAAGTACAGAAATAGATACTTGTCAGTAGGTTTAGCTTTCCCCTTGCAGCTTGTACTGGTTTGAAGGAAGATAAAATCTGTCACTGATTTAGGGGAAACCACCTAAAACAATATTAGAAAGGTTTATATTGACCACCTGACTTGCCAAAAAAGGCCAGAATGAAACTGACTGACTAGCAGACAGGTCTTTGAATCTAATATAAATCAGTATTTACAGACACATTTGTGCTCCCACTGTTGTAGTATCTTCCTCTCTTCTGCTGATAACTTAGGAAATGAGTGCAAATTATATGAAGACACAAAAAAGATTTCTAAAACCTAGGTAGAGTAGTCAAAGTATGTTAAAGGTTAACAGAAACATTGGATCACATGATGGGACAAAAATGCCTGCTTCTGGAGGCCTGCAGTGGAGAGCACTGAGGAGAGAGTACAAAGGATAATTCCTTACATGAGGAAATGCTGGAAAACAGCTATCAAAGGAATTCAAAGAAAAGAAAAGTGAGGAAAAGTAATTCACATGCAATCAATAAATTTTCAGATTTGGAGAATTATTGGTGACAGTTTTCTAGAAACAAAAATTCTCAAAAAAAAAAGTTTCATATGGGATTTTCTGTTGGTCCTGTGTACAGCTACTGAGGAGAGGGAAGGTAACAAACTCGATTTCTGAAGCTTTGATAACTGGCCTGCCCTGGCCAAAATAGTAAAAGCAAAGTTCAGTTGAGTTAATCCAATTTGGGTGTGTATTGATTTGTTGTCATTGTTAGCAGCATTGCTATACTCTCTGTCTTTTTGAGTGAGCAGAAAGAAACCTGGGAAGGGTAAGATATATGGCATGGGGAAGAATAGGATGGCGTCTCTGAGGCTGGGAATGGGCTTTGGGTATACAGCTACAAAACCACCTGCAAATCCCATGTCTTTTTGCTCAGCTTTGTTTATACACATTTGGTAGCAGTCCTCAAAACTGGAGTCTTGTTAGTCAAGTAGATCAAGTCTGTTGAACTCAAACTGCCTGTAGGAGCACAGGTCAAGGATTCAACTACACTTAGTGGATAGACTTCACTAAATTCAACATATGATTCATTGGCTTCAACGTATTTCCTTAAGGAATTTTTAAATTTTTATAAAAAACAAACACACACCCCCTCCTGCAAAACAAAACACAATGAAACACAGTTTCTTCTTAACAGCATAAAGGTAGTAAAACACATGAATAAGAATACAAAGACCACAGAATGTCTTTCCTATCTACAGTACTTTAATTTAGAAACTACAACTCTTGTCCAAGTCAGTCATCACAGAGTGGAATGCCCAGATTTTAACCAATAGTCGATTTAATCAGTATGTGTAGGTGTACAGCTATGTACCTCTGAGTGAAGCCTGGAACTGCTGTTGTCAGAGCAGGTGATACAGGCAGTGTTTTGCAGTTACCCCGTGTTGTGTACCACAGGGTTGTTCAGTCCAGAATGCTTCCTTACAGTCCTACATCACAACAAATTATGATATAAATACAGAAAAGATTACAATAATACAATTATAAAGTTTAATTTACCTTAATTTACTAAATCATTTATAGTATTTCAAAACAGTAATATTTTTCTTACCTAAACCCTAAAACATTATTACAAGTGGGCAGAGATCACTGATCTCCTTTTGTACTGAGTTCATGATATCAAATGTCCTATTTATTGAGTGTTGGTCACTGGGGGAATTCATGGGTAATCAGTGATCGTCACTCAACTCCTGTAATACCTCAGGAAATGTGTCCTTGCCTGATGAGATGTTTTGGTACCATAAAAAGGAAGTAATAAAAACCCCCTCAAAACACAGTGAATTAAAGATTTGCAAATGCATATCAGTGCAGCAAATATAAATTGCCTTATTTTAGTATTATGAATATGGCAAAGTAGATAACCAACAAGCCAGGACACTAGAAACTAAGTTTGCCTTTTTTTTTTTTTTTAACATCTTCAACTCACCCAAAATCTTAGCTCTCCTGAGGAAAGACAGATAAAAGATTAAATCCGTAGACAACAAAGAGGAATCCAAACAAATTCCTCCATCCTAAATGGTCACCAGGATTACAAATCAACTAATTACAACGCAAGCACATGAACTGGGTTGCTTCTAGGCAGTATGTAAATTTAAAACTTCTCTACACCGAAGGTTAATCTTTTATGCACGTTGTCCTGTACCAGGACATCTTTTCCTGCTCAACTCTTAAAAGTATTTGCAAGTATATATACACTCTGCACGTTTCTCAGGAATTCTACACTTGAAAATTTGAAGTAAAGAATTCTTAATTAAATTACAAATAGTTACAGACTGTTTCTTGGTGTCTTTCTTGCAATTTTAAGGTTATTTTAAAAACACAGCAGTTACCTATTTACACACTGAAAAGTTGTACTTTAAAATGGAAACAGTTATGGTTCCAATCTGCTACTCATAACACACAAAATTAACAGATATACATAATTCCAGTAGGCACTGTACCTTATTATCTTAGCCTTTACCAAGAAAAACATTTTCAAGTAATTTTTTTACCAGAAGTTTATGAACTAAAGTTGGAAAGGTGCCCTTTAAGCCAAGTAAACAATTTCACTATCAATTACTTTCTCCCTTCCTTCCAGGTATCTATTGAACACAGAGACTTCATTAAAGCAGATTCAAAAGAAAAATTTTTGCAACAATATTTGACTTTCATGTTGCAGTTTTAATATACTTCAATATATTATCATACACTTCCAAATAAGTAAACAGTAACCTTATATTTAGAATTCCATACCTTTTTCATCACAAAAATAATAAACTAAAAAATAACTGTTAGTTTAATATTTTGAATATTAATTTCATTGATAGCAAAATGAACTTAATTACACTGTTGTCCAAGAACAACAAAACCACCAAAGGTAAAAGTAGATGTTGTCTGTATGTTAATGTCATTACATATGTAAAAGATTCTTATCTCTGTTCAGTTGTTCAGCTGTTCAACATTCAGAATCCATTTTTATCACCCCAACATAATAAATTCAGTCACTTTTAGCTGTGATACAAAATGACCAAAGACTAGAAAGCCCAACCCACAACAGCATCATATTCTACCAGGCACTACTCATAGACAGAAGATGCACAGTAAAAGGCAGATTCTATCCTGAAAAGTCCGAAGTTTAATGGACAAGAGAAACAGAAGGCATGAGAAAAGAACGTAATGCCTAAACAAAGGTATGGAACGTGGGGCAAATAGAAGGTAAGCAAATAGCTCATGGTCACAGAGGAAGACTGTGACAGAGCCAGAAATGACACCAGATCTCATCGTCCTCTAACACATCAGTATTCCTGTCTGCATGCATATGACCTTTTTGCCTTTCTGCAGGTCTTAAGTTCTTATTAAAACTCAGAATGAGATAAACAATATATCTAAGATGTCTACTCACTTCTTCAAATTTAAACCTGATCGTTAACAGGCTAAGCAAGTCCCAAGCACAAGCTGTCAAGACAGCCGCATCTCTTACTTGCTACTACTGCTAGTAAGAATGATATTTTTTTCACTCAGTGTGCATGGCAGAAAACCTAAAGTAACAAATTTTCATTAGTGAGTAAGGAAAGAAAATATAGCCTGAAAGTTTCCTTTGACATCTTAAAATGGAAATCACATAATTATGACAAGGGAAATTAATTGCTAGCATTAATTCCATGTCTTCTTTGTATTCCTAATTCTTAGTTCACACATTCACCTAACAAGAAATATGTAGCACACAATACATCTAATCCCACTGCATTATAATAATTATATTACAGAACACACACATTTGCATTCTTAACTGGTTATATATGTATGGATCTATATTTATATGCATGGAGACACAGGAAGACAAATACATGTATAGAATATACACAGTGATGATTATACTTCCTGAAGAAATCAAAACACTCTGAAAAAGGAAAAAAAATACCTTGCTTGACCACACTCATTACCTGTTAGTGAGCTGTTAATTAAGACTTAGGAAAATGCACAGTCACAAGTTTTACCATAATTTTTTTTTCCAAGAAAAACCTTTGTTGAGCACATTTCCAGTAATACAAACTGAGTATTTTCCTTCTATCTGAATAATAGGTTTATCTTTTTGTTGAAGTGTTTTAACTTTTTTAATCTCAAAAATAATACCAGCACAAGTAAAAACAATTCAGAGCATTCTAACACTTACAAGTGAAATTAGTACCTGTTATTAAAAAGAAGCTAACGGGGAACAGCATAGGAAAAAAAAAATATGTTCTTCATGGTCTTTCTGACACACCTCTTCCTATGTCAAACTGTGCAATGCTCTCTTTTATCGGCTATTTCTCTAATCCTAATCCTTGTCTCTATGACAGAAGCTACAAGGTTCATGGCACTCAAAGCAAAACTGATCAGTAGTACAGATGTAAGCTCAGAGGAGGTCGAAACACTCATGGAAATTGGGAAATCAAATCCCACTCCAAGGTCCAGCACCACACTTTAACACAATTTCAGACAAAGCTCCCCTTCTCGCCTCTGGGTTGTCACCTTTGACCAACAACTTTGTCCTGCTTCAAACACGCACAGGTATCACCACCGCAGCCATCAAGATGCTGTTGAGGCCAGGTATTCACAAACTGGTAGTTTTAAATAGTGGCAATACTGTTCAGCAGAGATGCTAAACGAGATAAATGATTTATTCTGTTGAGCTCCATACAGATGTACCAGAGCCACCGAAGCCCTGAGAGAATCCTGCAGCACTGCACCTGCTGTCCCTGACAGGTAAATTCAGGACAATCTTTCAACAAAAGGTAGGATTTTGTTTTAGGTGTAACTCACTCTTTTTTCTTCTGCTGTATTTCTGCAGGTATTTTTGCCCACCGTTGCACTTCAACTATCACCAAATCACGTTTTGTTGTTTTGTTCAGCAGAGATTTTGTCACTGGTATTGTTGTGGCCTAAGGACACCAGCCAGAACAATAAACAGTTCCAAATAAGTTCCCCTTACACAGCCTTGGACATGATAAAAACTTAGCTGCTAAAGTCTGATCACACATAAAATGTGTTTGAACTTGCTCAGTCCTTAAAACAGAAAGTTTTCATTTATCCTGACAGAAACATGAGGAAATCTAGATTTAAAATTTCTTTTTTTTTTTTTTTTAAAAAGCCCCATAACTGTAAAACAGAACTAAATATTGTACTTCTCAATGGCAGTCAACGAGAACACTCAGAAAGCTCATTTAAAACTGAAACCACATATATGGAATAAAATGCGTAGAGTTGTCAAACAGAAGGAATATTAGCAGAAACAGGGCTGTTCCTTTCTACCTTCACTAGTCCACAGTTCTCCTGATTTGCATTAACTAAATTGCTGCCACTGCTAAGTCTCTTTGTATTTGACATGAAAATTAACAGATGACTAATTTTAGGATATGAAACATCCTTCTATAAGTATATAATATAAGGAGGTTTTTTTCAACATGCAAACCATTTTCTTCCTCAATATCAAGGAGAAAACAAACATTCATTATCCAAGTTCCTCTTTAAAATTCTAGCTCCCCCACATTTCTCCATTTAAGGACAGTTTGCCATAAGTAGAGAAGAGAGAGTTGAGATTGTTAAAATAATTGACAGGAAACTTTGCAGACTCCAAAAGGTTTTTTTGAATGGATGTCTCCTAAATCAAACATTAGAGCTTTTCCCTGAATTTATAACACATGTGATATAGTCCAATGGTTTGTTCATTACAGTAATTTTCCTTCTCTTCTGTTTTCAAGTTGTTTTTTCTGTCTTTAGTACACATTTGGATCTATTCCCTTTGTTATATCACAGAATATGTGGTAAGAGCTTAGACAATAAACAATTTAGGGTAAGAGATTAGCCAATAAACACTTTTACAAATGTCCCAGAATAAGTTACAAAGCTCACAAAGCACCCAAATAAATAGCTATCGCATTGAAACATTCAGCATCTTGAACACTCGTCACAGCAAACCAGAGTTGTTTAAATAGTTGAAAATGCAGAGAGCAGCCTATATTGGTCCACCTCAAATACAACTGCTTCAGCAGCGTGTCTTCAGTGTGGTTTTCAGACTCACTAAGCAGAGATTGCTGGAAGACATCAGTTTTTTGGAAGAGCACCATTGCCCAACATGAAATATTTTTCAAATCCCAACACCTAGTGCAGCCTTATTGTAGCTTTAAAAGTAATCACATGCACCTTTCAAAAATAATAAAACACATCTTGTAATAGCCATTGTGCTGCCAATGTGCCATCACTGCTGTACCTACAGAAAAACAGCGATACAAAATGAGGACTTGATTTACCCCACACACAAAGAACATCTGTCACATAACTGCAGTAAAAACTCTGACCTCTCGAGTCCTTATGCCTTAACCACTCGACCAACATAAACACCCCCCACACACTCCTTAATAATTATTTCCTAAGAAATAAACGTGCATAGTTGCAAAACTGTAGCGTAGATAGACCGAAATAACTCTTCAGCTGCTTGTACTTACAGATATAAACAGTACGCAGTTCATAATCCACCTGGAGTTTTCAGAAGGTTTTGATGTCAATGCTGTTCAAACACATCCTCTAAAATGTTGAGTCTATAATCCCTCAATATGTGTCAGATAAAGGGTTTCTTATTGATTTGAGGTCAGGATTTCAGCACAGTGAAACTCATGCAAACGTAAGGCTTTTTATGTTGTTTCCTTTCCTTTGTCTGGCTACTGCTTTTTCACTTTTAAACACGCAATCTATGATCCATGAGACTTAGGAAAAAATCCAAAACTGTTTTCTTTGTAATTCAGTACATCCAGATAAAACCACGCTAGAAGGTTATTATTGATGCCTTGTTTGCTCATGCTATACTCGCAATCTATTATATGTAATCCCTGGATATTCTGAAGAATCATTGCTAAAATTAAAGAACCTTTGTTTGAATTTAAAGTTTTGGCGAGTGAAAGGCATCTGCTAATAGAAGACAAAAGCTTAGAAAAAACTTCTTTACTGCCACTGCTTTTGCAAACTAGCCACAAAAAAAATCATGCTCGGTAACCTCCACAAATTGGTTCAGGTGCCTGAGATTAACATTCAGTGTTTTCCTGGGACATATCTTGCCCTCTTAAACACACACAGTGTTGCATCATTAACTCATTAAGTTTATTTAGAAACTGATCACCCTATTTCTGTGATAGGTTGCAACTAACAGTCTGTTTTGTAAACTAAGCAAGTTTATTCTTGGTCTGTGTTCACGCGATGCTAAAGATTTGCCTACATACAAAAGTTATGCTTAATTACACTGATTTTATTTAATCAGCTCAAGCCCTGCACTGCGATGAGATCATAGGGTTGCTTTCTACATATGAAGTTCCTCATTGGGGAAGACGGACATGACCCTTCTGTACTACTACAGTTGCATCCATATCTTCGTTACACCTGCACAATTACTTCAATAAAACATAACGTGAAATACTTACACTGCCCTGGAACCCATGTTTAGAACAAAACATACGGCTGGAAAAGTAGGCGGCCCTTGGAAATTTTGGCAAGAGATTTTATTAGGAATTAAATTACTTTTTATTGATGTGTATTATTTGAGAACTGATGGAAAGTTTCAGATATAAGAGTCAGTCTCTAGCTGAGTACTGGCAGAATCAACTTCCTGAGTTTCTGTGGCATCCCAATAGCTGAGAAGGTGCTGCAATTTTCATAGCAAGCAATCCCTAACTTTGGATGCTTTCCAATAGAATTCAGTATGCATTTCTATTTGTTGCTTAGAAAACTGAAAGACTGAAGATGCAAGATCACCTGAGCCAACATATCCTAGTAAATATTTGAAATTTCAGAAACTGTTGAAAATATTTCAGAATTTCCTTTAACTTAGGATAAGATTTTTTTCAGTAGATTACAAAATGTAATGGTTCTTTGCTGCCTGGTAGCACTGAGCTATAAAAACAATGTGAAACATTAATGATTTGAAATTTTCTTAATGGAAATATCTAATAGGAAGCTTTAATCACTGATGATATTGCTATTTTTGTAACTGAGCAGTGAACTTCTAGGCACAGAGGAAAAATAAAATTTAGGTATTACAAAAACCTAGAATATGTAGTTTCATTAATGGAATTTCAACAGTTGTGAAATATTTTAATAAACAAATTGCTCTGTAAGCAGTGGAAATGTTCATAGTGTGGCTTCCATCTGACTTGTGCTGTTCCACACTCGTGTGGGTCCCACCACAGTAATTGCCATTTGCTGCATGTGCACCCTGTGGGCTCTGCCTCCACTTTCCCCTGACCACAGGCAACATCACGAGCTCTGGTTCCTGTTAGGGCTTCCCCAGGGAATGCAGCAGGATACCCAGATAGGAGCTGGGCAAGATGCAGCACGTGATTCATACAGCACTGAGGACAAGCTGCCTGGCTGGCTAGAGATACTGCTGCATTCATTCTGCAGCAGTATCTGTCACTGGATCACTCCCTTTCCCTATCTAGTCACCTTTTTTTTTTCTTTTCTAAAGCTCATAGAAACTTTAAACGCTTCAAACACTGCCCCACAGTCAAATTCTATCCAAATCTGACAATATTTTCTGAGATATAGACTGGCACTAACATTGCAGATGTGTTTCTGTCTGAAATCAGATTGAAATACATGATGAGAATGAATATATTTTTTTTTTCCTGGAGATAAGTGGTTGTCCTGCTTTTCTGCTCCCAGACTCCTAAACCTTGTCCCTCTGTATCTGGATAATGCAAGAGGTCTCACATTGCACCCTGACAATAGTTGGTAGTAGAATGCTCTATCCACAGATTTGTTAAATTCCACCATCATCAATGTTTCTAAGCAATCCTCTGCTTCAGTGGTATAAAAACATTAACTACATGGGTATAATGATAGCAACATTTTACATGCTAACAGACTGTAAAAGCAGTATGTTATAGACTCAGAATACTGGGCACAAGGTTTATGGAATATATGAGTTTTTCAGTGTTGGATAAATAATGTTATTTGCATGTGGAAATTTTTGGGTATAATATTATTTCCTCACAAAATGTCTGTAGATTCAGAGAGACAAAAACACAACAAAAAGTAAAGCATATATACACATACATGTATATATGCAAATGAAAGAATGCGTGCAAAAGATGGCTTGCTGTTACTCATGTACTATATACAGAGTATAGATGCATATTCACTTATGTATTAAATATCCTATGAAATTCAGCGTAATATAATGAAAATACATATGGAGCACTTCGACTTCTCACTCAAATTTCTGTTATTGACTGTAAAGCAAAAATAGTCCAAAATGGCCAAACACGTCTTCAACAGAAACAGCTTTTTTAACTATATAGATGAAAGACACACATAGCCTAAAAACGTTCATGTTATAAATCACTTCAGAAATAATGATGGATTTATAGCTCCCTCTCAAATAGTGCAGACAAGCACTACTCTAATCCAAATCACTGGGACCAGGCAGATTGCATGATATACCCTCACTCCAGACCATTTAGATCCATCCAAGTATCACCACTGAAAGTTATTAGCAAGGCATAAAGCATTTGGAACTGTAGTATATTTACTATTGTTCACATTTAAAATGTTGTTTTAAATATTTGGTAACTTTCTGAAGTTTTATTAAGGAACATTCAGTGGTTATTAAATCACTCTCCATCCTGTTGCTCTACAGGACAACACTGCATGCTCTTAAAGGCTTGGGTGGCCTAACAGAGTCTGTGGCTGTTCTCGGACTTCCCTTGCTAGATATATTTACCTTACTCCTACCATTTCATATGGAATCATTTGTTGGTTTCAGTGCCATTCCTTCCTCTGAGGCTGCACTTTCATTTTATTTATTTTTTATCTTTTAGATTAATTTTGCCTCTTCAGGGAGGGATAAAGAAATTGAAGAACTGACTCCAAATGTAACTTTCATCTCTTTCCGAGAACCCTCTAGATTAGCAGGCACATTCTGAAAAGCACAATGATAGATTCCTTTGTTTAGCGATTTCTCTTCAGATCCCACAAATAAGCACCAAAAAAATTCTCAACTAATATGGAATTTCAGCTCAGATGGTCACAAATTAACCAGAAAAGGGTGTATGTTCATTTAAATGAATTACTCACATTTTCCATTTTTGGTCTATAGCATAAGAAATTAGATAGTTAATTTTAAATGCAAAACTTTGTACAGCGTGCAAATCATGTCTGTATGTCAAAGTAAAATAACAAACCTAATGAGGAATGTTAAAAAAGTAAGACCCATTAGTTTAAAGATACATGGAAGCAGCCAAAGATGACAAACATGCATAAAATTCAAAACATGATGGAAAAGGGAACAAGCACTGAACCACATAAATCAGTGTTTTGAATTCTATTTCTCTGTGGGTATAATTGTACCTTAGTTTCTTATAATGATTTATTGAGGTAAATAGTCTGTATGGTTTAACAGCTACAGCTTCAAAGTGTCAGGCACAGACTCTCCTTTATTCATGAGGCAGCTGAGTATTGGGATGTGAATCAGCTTCTGTATTCTGGGACTTGGCAAAGTTTGTTTTTAAGGTCCTTATAAAGGATTCATGTTGATGCAGCTATTCAAATGTGAAAAACACTGTGCTGTAATGGATGAAATAGAAAAGCTTTACAGTAATTCTGGGGGAAAAAAGTAAAAACACTAAAATAAACCATTCAGAATTACCTTCAGCAAAAGAAAGGAACATCCCAGAGTTAATTTTAATACAGTCTATCGTTTTGGGAAACACGGAAAGAAACTAATATCTTGATAAAGCACAGAAGTGTGATGGGATTTCAGAATTTAGTTTTAAGTTGAAATAAAATAAAGTACAAAAGAAGAAATGGTAGAAGTTTAAGCTGTGATATTCACATTTTGGGTTGATTGCCAAACCACACGTTCTATTGCTCTCACACCAGGATAAACCAACCATTAACTAATCAAAAGAATCATTGTCCATGAAAGCTATGATGGCATTTTAACAGTTCTTAATCTATTAATAAGAAAGAATAATTTGCAAAATATATTCCCTCTTCTGTTTACATTCATAGGACCATTCTTAGCAGAAATTATATGTAGGCTCCCATGGTGTACAAACCCTATGAAAGCCATGAAAATTCACTAAGCTTCCTTACGTCCTGTGCCAAGACATTCAGCAGGAACTTTGGTTGTTGCCAAGAAACACGTGTGCCTCAGATACAGAAGCTCTGCATGTACCGGTATTTCAACATTCCTGGAGAGAAATGTGACCCCTTGATGCATACACTGGTTTGCTGGCATGCTCACATTCCTCCCCATCTGTCAGAGTGGCATGCTGCCTTCTCGCAAGGTGGGATGCCAGTTTTGGAGCACAGGTGCCAACCAAATATAGGTTCGGACTAATACTCTGCAAAATGTGGCAAATGACATTTCACCTGCAAGAGGACCGTCCTACCTCTGACCTGTGCCAAATTAGGATTGCATGCTTCATTAGCAAAAAGGGTCATCAGCTGAAAATCATAGGCAGAACCAGAAATGCTGGCTTTCTGGACAATGTCTCCTAGCTGAGAGTCTTCAACGCTGAGGGTTAATTTACAATATGCCAAATTTTCCTAACATTGCAGCCATACAGCCCTTTTGTGCAAGCTGCAGCAGACCATGGACAGAGATCTGTTGAATTCATCCTCCCAGACTCATTTCTGACAAATTCCAAGATTCTTTAAAATGGCAAATTAATTAACAGTGGGGGAAATGCATAAATAAAGATTTGTGTTACCTCTAAGGGAGTTTGCTAACACCACAAAGAAAACCACCTTCACTGTGACTGCGAAATAACACAAACCCAAACTAACTATATGATTCCAAAATTCTTAAATTCTATAAAATAATTTATTAATATAAAGATTGGTACATGAGACAAAAATTCTGTTTTTATTCTCAGAATATATGTACACGTGAAAGCCCACTAGTCACGAACAGCCATTATACAAAAATTATTCAACATACAATGACACTTGATAATATTAAATGGTATTTCAATATCCTCAGAATGAAATA
The DNA here is from genome assembly GCA_035041135.1 of Platyrinchus mystaceus. Classification (NCBI taxonomy): domain Eukaryota; kingdom Metazoa; phylum Chordata; class Aves; order Passeriformes; family Tyrannidae; genus Platyrinchus; species Platyrinchus mystaceus. Next base: position 12,966,228 of record JAWWLV010000179.1, read on the forward strand.
TATTTTGAACTCCTTTGTTAATAAAAACATTCCATACTATATTAATCTAACAAGAAATAGTCAGCTGATCGATAAAGAGAATAACCACAAAGTAGTGTTGGTTTTGCTTCCAAATTAATGCAGCCTACTTCATTTATAAATGTACAAAACAAAAATGAAGCACTGCTAGTCTGAAAAAATTATCTGTTTTCAGGAAACAATTTGCTATCCTTTCTTTGGTAATTTACTATGATTTCTCTAATCTATTTATCCCAGGATGCACCTGATACATCATCAACTTTAGGTGATTTTGTTAAATTGGCTATCCAGAAATGAGTCATATTCTGCATAATTCTGCATTATTTGGGCTGTTTGGAAGACATGCCACTGCTATTCCCAGCTGACAAGCTCAAAGCCATTAATTCTTACAAACACAAAATTATAAGTCAATACATTGAATTCTGTAATTATAATTCAATACATTAAGATGCAAAGTCCTGCATCTGAGATGGAATAACCCCATGCAACAGCACAGGCTGGGGGCCAACTGGCTAGAAAGCCTATTTGCAAGAAAAAAACCTGGAGGTCCCTGTGGACAAGCTGATCATGAGCCAACAGTGTGCCCTGGCAGCAAAGGCAGCCAACAGCATCCCAGGCTGTTTTAACAGGAGCACTGCCGGCAGATTGAGGGATCTGGTAATTTCCCTCTTTCTGGCATTTGTGAGAGTGCATCAGGAGCAGCCTCCAGCTCTGGTCTTCCCAGGACAAGACAGATACTGAAACAGTGGAAGCAGGACAACTAGGAGGCTGCAACACGATATACAAGGTATACAAGAAGTTGAGAGAGCTGGGTTTGAACAGCAGTTGAAGGCGAGAGCTTATTGCTGCCTGCAACTGCCTAAAAAGAGGGTGTAGGGAAGATGGAATGAGGCTCCTCACAGAGGTGCACAGGGACATGACAAGAGGCAATGGATACAAGCTGAACTATGTGAAATTCCAATTCAACGTAAGGAAAAAAATTACCTTGAGGGTGGTCAAACTCTGGACTAGATTGCCAAGAAACACTGTGGCATCAGCATCCTTGGATATAGTCCAACTTGACTGGAGATGGCCCTGTGCAACCTGCTCTAATTGGACCTGCACTGAGCAAGAGGTAGGACTAGGTTACCCTGGGTGGTCTTTTCCCATCTACATATTTCCATGATATACGTGCTATGATTTTGTATGAAACACATACCAGTTTTAACAATGCCATAGACAGGAACATTTGAAAGTGTCACACTTGAGGCAATCACTAAACAATCTAGGGGCAGCATACATTACATTTGCTTTTCTCATCTTTTCTTTCAAAGTCTTCAGTCTTTTGTACAGAACTTATGTCTAGTAAATTAACAGCATTAGACATGGCATTTATACTACACATTCCCACTTTGGATTCCAAATGCTTTAGAAATAATGCATTACTTAACATAGAAAAAGGCACCTGTTTATGCCCCCACCCAAACAAGTAAAGTGGCATAAAGTCAAATTTTCTTCCTGGCACACTGTGCCTGTATGTCACAACCACTGTCCGAATGTAAAGGAGATTGTCCTGCCTCTAGGCAGGATATCACAATTCCATGACAGTCTCAGGCCTATCATAAATATCATATTAAGAAGATGTGATCTTTCATGCCTAGGTTAATTTATTTAAAATATATTATTTCAGACTATTAAAAATATCCTGGTGCTTGGGCTACAAATTTCCATGCTCAAAGTCATAATGTACAGAACTTGCTGCAGTATTGCACCTGCAACTTAATGCTATTTATTATAAGAGCATGAATATCAAAATGGTAAAGTCAACTTCAGTATAGACAGAGGGCACAGTAGGTTCTTAGCAATGCTGCCAGATATTTTATAGTTTATTAATATGGTGAAGAGCTTGAAAAGATCACTGTATTAAAGACTTGATGTAAGAAATAAGAAGTTGGTGTTAAACAGGTAAAAGAGGGTAATGAATTTCCCTTTTACTTTTGTGCTTTTTGCAGTCACTTGAAGCCAATAGGCTGAGACTAAAACATGAGTACAAGGAGGACAAAGTAAATATGGTTTTGTATGTCCTTTGTACAGTAGAGGTCTTCCAGTAGCTAAAATAAGCAAAAATCAGCATTGCCAAGGAGACATGCTGCTTATGTTTTAAGGAACACAAGTCACCAGAACACATACAAACTGGCTACAGTGAACCTGACTCGTTTTCTATAGGTTCATGTAAATAAGAGGGGTAATGAGTGATCACATATTTGGAACATATACTGTCAGGACACAAATTAATGTTTTTGCAGCAGGAAAAATGTTTCTGATGCAGTGGCAGCAGATAGTATTGTGACACAGCTCTATCAGGGAGATGCAGATATTGTCAGGAAAGAAAAATCTTCTGCAGTCTTTGAAGTTTATTTGGACATTGGGTGCATATGAAAAGTCTTTATGCTCCAGTGATGATGAAAGTGGAGGAGAAGCATTTGTTTTTAAAAAGGACACTGACTTGGGAGCTATGCAGATATATCAGAGCTTTAGCACACCTATTTTTTTCACACCTTTAAAATTTTTTTCTAAGCATTTTGGATAAAGTGAAACCAGCAGTATAAAGATATCTTATGCTATCTCTTATTCCTTTCCACTGACCACTTCCACAAATGGTACTGGAGTCCCTAGGGAACAGCAACTACTACAAACATACACGGAAGGAGGAGAACATATGGAGTTACAGGTTTTTCTTATACCACTTATATTTCCTTCTACTTTCTATGTGTTCATGCAATAAAAGATGCAGAAGTGTTAGGAAGAGGTATAGTTATATGGCGAGAAAAATTCTGTTTACAGACAATTTTCATTGGACTTCAGAGACTTTGGCTTTCAGAGCACCACATGACTCAAAAAAGGACAATGTTAATTTTGTTCAATCTTTTACAGCAGAGCATTACTTACTAAGGTATGCTAAGGAGTGGTTTGTTCACACCATTTTCAAATTAGGTTAAACTCCTTGAGAGAAACAGATAGAAATGTTAAAATTCTCTTTTCCTTATAGTATTCTGCTTTACTACAGATGGATGAAACAGTATACCAAAAGAAACAGAAGATACACCCAAGAAAGGAACTGCAGTGTTTACACTCTAAACAAACACAATCCATTTTGATAATACTGAAGTTTTTCTCATCCTGAAGACTCACAGTAGAATAATTGAATTTGGCAGATACTTTCTGGGAAATGTTGTGTCTTTATTGGTGCTTTTATGTGCTAGCAAGCACAAAAGAAAAAGAAGGGTAAAAGGTGAGATATATAAAGCTAAATCTTCATTGCAATAAAAATGATTTTTACTCAGGTACAATATTCTAGCAGTGTACCTTGTACAGTGGTAAATGAAGAGGTCTAGTCAGTCTAACATGATGTAAAATCTTAAGGAAGCAAAGTGCTGTATTTCCTTATCTTGGTGTAGCTGGTTCATATCAACTCCAAGTAAGAGATATATTGCTGGCCTTGACTGGCTACACTGGTATAAAAACTACCTGGGACCTGTCTGCACTAGGACTGTACCTGAGAAAAGGTGTTAACATACCATTTATGATGTTAAAAAAAAATGGATATTTTTAGAAAATATTTGTAGAAGCCTAATACATACAGGGGTACTAGAAACCTGCACAGTGCAAGGTTCAAGGACATAATCTCTCAATTCTTTGTTTTCTTCCTTCGTTAAACTGAGGCAACAATTCTTTTTTCTGTGGTATTGAATAATGGCCTGCTCTGCTAGCCCAGAAATAAAAGTAAGTGAAGACAGTCTTTGCATTGATGTGCTGCCTGTCTTGTTTATGATAGAAACTATTTTGGTTTTAGATGGGAAGTGTTCTAAGAAAAGCTTTTACAACAGGTTCGGGAATATAAAAGCCATTTCAGCATGAGGACCTCTCTATTCTTTATTTTATTAGTCCTTGAAAGGGCTTTTTAAATGTTAACAGCTACGACTGCCTTCCCCCAAATGATGGCCCCTTCTCAGCAATCCCTCTGTTGACATCTCTTTGTTTGCTCTTAGCTTGTCTCTCCTTCTTCCAAACCCCTTAAAACAAAACTTAGCCAAGAACTTGGAATTGAACTTTTGGCAGACATTGTGCCACTAAAACACACTGAATAACTACATTGCACAAGTGAGATTTTGGTAAAAGTTTCTTTTCTCACTTCCAATGATATACAGAATATTTTCCACTCTTCTCTGTGGCAAACTATATATATATATCAGTGGCAACTACTAAGCAAAGCTGCTCAGAAAGCAGAAAGCATTTTCAGCTTAAAATATGCTGAAAGAGATGAAACAGTTTTAAAATGCTAGGGTAATGTCCTGTTTCTATTTAATATGAAATAAAGCTTTCTGCCTAGAACAAATTTATTTTAAACTCTGCACTTAAAATAGGTGTATGTGTACATACATATTTTATTATTATTTCAAGCTAAAAAGAAATCATTCATTTCCTTGTTAAGCTTTCCTACAAACAGATACTGGCAGCATTCCCTGTCTCACAGTGATAGCTACTTTGAGTATGAGAAGTTCATTAGTAACAATTAAACATTCTACAGCACTTGAGAAGAGGTTGATCCTATTTTATATGCCAATGTCAGTGAGCACATAATAAATTACAGTAGTCCAATTACTCTATAGCTAATATTTAGCACTTCTACATTGCTTTGAACACACTCTGCAACTGTTAATTAATTCTTAATGCTGGCATGCAGATATATTATCCTAATTTCACAGATAAAGCAAAAAGGTGAGATAATTTGCCAAAAAGCCACTTAGTGTTGGGTGGAGCCAGGACTAAACGGGAGAAGATTCGACTCTGTATCCATGGCTTCCAAGCCAGGACTGACCAGTATCTTGGTCACTCTGGGATATTTTTTTTACTGCAGCTTAGTCAGTCACTGCATGGCAAAGACATCCTTATTACATTACACTGTGAAAAATTCTTTTGGGCTGTCAAACCTGGTTCTACTTTAATCTACCCTACCTCTTTCTACACAGAAAGCTTAAAAAAAAAAATAAAAAAAAAGGGAAGATTTTACATCAGGTTCTTCAAACATGAAACTGCTGTTGCAAGATCTAGTGAAACCTCAGCTTTCCCATCCCCAGCTTTCTTAAGCTGTTGTCTGCCCAAAAGGTTTTATAATGTAGACTGCTGAGCTTCAAAACTGGAATTGGATTGGGGTGGGAAATCTTCATTCAAGTGGCTCTTCTGCTATTTCCCGTAACAGAGCTGGTGTGCACCCACCCTTCACCCCCAAAGATGGTTCCCATCCACAGACTGGAGCTCAGTGGAGAAGTAGAAATACATTGAAAAGTCTAAAACAAGAGTATAATTGTACATGACAGTGAATAATTTTGTTATCTTACTTGTCATTTCACCTCATCTCACTCTCACCTTATTGCCTCTGCTAATGTTCAACAAGAAACCTCAGCGTTCCTGCCTATTGTGTTTTCGCTACACTGATAGTTATTTAATTGAGGTCTGATTTCTGCATCGTAACCAGTTTCTGCTTCATAACAAAATCTCACCTGCTGTGAATTGAATATTAACTTCAGGACAGTCTCTTCAAATGGCCTATGTCAAAGCAATGTGGAAAGCTCAGAGAAATATTGCCCAGAATCCTTACCTATTGTTTTGTTTGTATTCTAAAATAGTCTCAGAGAGTGGAAGAGACAGGTTTCTTCTTAGAAACTCAATCTGTCTTGTTCTCCTGCAAATCACTGCATTTCTCAGTTGCTCAAAAGAATACAGCAAATATAACATGGGATCTCAACATGACAGGATTTTCAGAACTCCTTTCTTATCATTTACTAGTGTTACTGAAATTACATAAAGCTCATGAGTCACACATCCTCTGAATTATCTGTAATATCTCCAAAAAGATAAGTGAAACCTTTACATAACCAGTCTGCTACCGAGAGAATCCACATTTGTCTTAGTAGTCAGATCTCTCCATTTTTAAGCCACCCCATAAGTAGATGGCTCCTATCTAATGCTGAGAATGTATTTGTTTAGTAAGGTAGATCCTATCTGCAAAAACAGAGCATTTTAAACAAGTGAGCAAAAAACTAAGGGAGAAAAAAAAATTGTAAAAGCCTCCCATTGAAATATCAGCAGCACATTATTATTCAAAATGTAAACAAAAACAAAATTACCAAACCATTAGTCAGACATATAAACATTAGTTCATTTCAGTTGTCCTCAAAAAGACTGGAATTTAACAGTAAGCCACAACTAAGACACAATTATAATAGCTGATTTAGAGTTCAACAGTCTTATTTTCTTCCACTTTTTTTTCCCCCAAAGAGAAACCTTCTCTGTTTGTTCCGTAAGAGAAATGTAGCCATGAAGTTAAAATTTTACACTTGCTTTTATTAAGGGACAGGTCTTTAGGCATAATAGTGCAGAAGCTCTAATAACTACTTAAAAAAAAGAAAGGTACAATTTCACTGGTATTAGATTATCACAATTTTCTATTAGGTTAACAGACTAAAAATGCTGCTAGATACTACTAAAAAAATCAAGTTTTTTAATTTGTAAGGTCTTTTTTTTTTGCAATTTTACTCCTCTTGTTAGAAATAATTTTTAAATAATGAAATTTAAACTAATTCATCCATTATTACAGTCTCTATATAATAGTCTGTAAATTTAAATACATGAAATGAGATTAAAACTGTAAATATATGATTATCTCAGATTAATTCTCCCTTCTGCTCTTTGTCATTGTCAAACAATAACCATAGAAGCTATAGAAAGCAAATGTAACAATTGTGCCTTTCTCTTTGGTTTTGCATACTCAAGCAGTGCAATAAACACGAAATAAAAGCAGTAAACACAAAATAAAATGTCACTATCCTAGTGCTATTCTGTATGAATAACAGCTGAAAATAATTATATTCTACATATCACATCATATCATATAATATCATTTGTTTGGGTTGGAATGGACCTTAAAGATTACCTTGTTCCAATGCCTCAGCCATGAGCAGGGACCCCTTTCACTAGACCAGGTTGCTCCAAATCCCATCCAGCCTGGCCTTGAACACTTCCAGGGAAGGGGCATCCACAGCTTCTCTGGGCAACCTGTTCTGGTGCCTCACCACTCTCACAATAAGGAATGTCTTCCTAACATCCAATCTAAACCTGCCTGTTCTGAGTTTAAGGCCATTTCCCCTTGTCCTTTCACTTCATGCCCTTGTAAAAAGTCTCTCTCCAGCTTCCCTGTAGGTACTGGAAGGCTCTCTAAGGTCTCTCTGGAGCCTTCTCTTCTTCAGGCTGAACAGCCCCAACTCTCTCAGCCTGTCTTCACAGAGAGGGGCTCCGATCACCTTCATGGCCCTCCTCTGCACTCACTCCAACAGGTCCACAGGTCCCCATGTTGGGGGTCCCAAAGCTGGAAGCACTCCAGGTGGGCTCACACAAAAGCAGAGTAGAGGGGCAGAATCACCCTCCTTGACCTGTTGGACGTGCTGCTTTTGCTGCAGCCCAGGTTGTGATTGGCTTTCTGGGCTGCAAATGCACATTGCCAGTGAATGTAAAGATTCCCTTCCACCAATACTCCCCAGGTCCTTCTCCTCAGAGCTGCTCTCAATTCCTTCTCTGCCCAGCCTGCATTTATGCTTGGGATTGCCCCAGCTCAGGTGCCAAGTCTCCCTTGCAGATGATTATACCTGGCACAAGCAGGCATAGCCTTCCTTGTCCTTCCTTCCCTCTAACCTTCAAAATCCAGAAGTTTCCTTGATGGAACACAGAGCTAGACAGATGGGCAGATAGACTTACTGGCTCAAATCCAAAACGTTGAACAGTTGCAGTGAGAAAAAAAAACAATAAAAATGAGAATTAAAACTTGTGATTAGAATAAAATAAGTCAAACAAACCACTAAATATAAGTAGTTGCACATAAATGCAGCTTTGAATACTGAAAGTTAGAAGTTCAGATTCAAACCAACTGTTGAGAAGAACTGAAGATTTGGGACATATTCTGACCTCCTGTAATGTGTGTGCAAAGCGCACAAAATTGGAGGGAACAAGCACACATAATTTATGGGTACTGCTGGCGATGAAAAGTCCATGGCTGAAGTGACTGCCTTTATGCACACGGGCAACATGCACACAGACCACAAACCACTCAAAAAAGATCTAATTAAGACAGCGATTTCAGCTTTTTAACAAAAGAAATTTGCAATCATTTATTTTGAATCAGTTGTTAAGGAGGTTACAATAAGAATGCATACTCTTACATGTGCTCAGACCTGTTTTCATCCCTGGTAGTTTATCTCATTTTTATTACAAAAATCCTTAAGCAACCAACTTTAAGGTTAAAGTAGCCAGGTTTAAGCTGCAGTATGAGTTGGCACACACCATTCGCACATTTCAGCACATGCACCGTGACCACCTGGCATTAGCTGGATGGCTACAACTTTATCATGGGGGAAAAGTCACTATGTAACTGAGGAACTAAAACAGAAGGGATCTTCTTAAAGTTAAGGTTAGAAGACCTAAAGATGTTACTGTGCGTCTTCACAGACAAAAAAGCTAAGCAAAAACTCCAGAATACCAACATTCAATGACAACCCATTCAAAATGAGCTAATTCTGAAGCAGATGTGAAAAAATACAAATTTCACAGAATCACAGATTTGTTAGGGTTGGAAGGGACCTCTGGAGATCTATCCAAACCCCCTGCCAAGGTAGGGTCATCTGGAGCAGGTTACACAGGAACGCATCCAGGTGGGTTTTCAAGGTCTCCAGGGAGACGTTCCCATTCCATCCACGATCTCCCTGGGCAGCCTGTTTCAGTGCTCAGCCGCCCTCAACGTAATGAAATTCTTTCTCATGTTGAGGTGAAACTTCTCGTGTTATAGTTTATGGCCATTTCTCCCCGCCCTGTAGCTGAGCACCACTGAAAAGACTCCGGCACCCACCTCTGAGACATTTATATGCATTAACAAATGTGGGGGCAGTGGGTGAATCTGCGCTCTGTGCATGGCACAGCGGTGCCGGCGATGGCACCGCAGGAAGGGGAGCGGCGGAAAGCGCCCCGAGGAACGGGGGGGTTAAGTGGGAAACACCCGGAGCGCCACACAGAGGGGCAGGGACGGAGGCAAAGGGGAGCCGGCACCGAGCACCGCGGCAAGCGCCGCCTCCCCGCGCCGGGATATGCGGGAAGTGCCGGGCCCCGTCCCCGCCCCGCACCGCGGGGCTCTCTGGGCCGCGCAGTCCCCGCCCGCCCGCGCTCCCGCCGCCGCCGCCGCCGCCGCACTACCGATCCCGGCGGCCCCCGGGCCCTGACCCGCCACCGCCCCCGAAGGGAGCGGCTCCGGCAGGAAGGCGGCAGCGGGGCCCGGTCACCGAGCCGCCACCATGAGCTCGGCCAGGGAGTCCCAGAGCCACCACGGCCTCAAGCGAGCGGCCTCCCCCGATGTAACCGGGCGCGGGGCGGCGGCGCGGCGGGAGGGGGGAGGCGATGCGGGAGGAGGAGGAGGAGGAGGAGGAGACGGCGGCGGGGCCGCGGCGCAGCGGCGGAGCCCCCGGCGGGACGCGGGGAGGCCGCGGGCAGCCGAGCGGGCCCGCGGCGGGGCGGAGGGGCCGCTCGGGCGGGCGGGCGCAGTGAGCGTGTGGTCCCGCAGGGCTCCAGCAGCTGGGAGGCGGCGGATCTGGGCAACGAGGAGCGCAAGCAGAAGTTCCTGCGACTGATGGGCGCCGGGAAGGTGAGGCCGCCCCGTCCCCATCTGCCCCCATCCCATCCCCGCGGGCACACGGGGCCGGGCGGGGGGAGTCCCCGGGCCGTGTCCGGGGCTCTGTGTGCGATGGACCGCGGTGTTCCCTGAGGGGAACCACGACAGTCAGGAGCGACGGGGCTTTGGGGTTCTCCTTCCGGGAGGGTTTGGGTTTCACTGCTGTTGTGTCATCACAACACAAAACGTCGCTCTGAAGTTGTCGAGTCCCTGCGCTTCGGCTTCATCCCCGCCCTACGCCTTGATGCTTTCAGAGCAGCTCGTAAAATTATCTGTGAACGCGCCTCAGAGAGTCCTTGTTACAAACTAACAAACCTATGTAAAATTCTCTTGCACTGGAAAAAACTTTAAAAAAAAAGGTAGCAGATAGACTAAACCAGTAAAGTAGTAAACCTACTTAATCCATCCAGGAAATATTTTTAAAGAGAAAATGCTCTAAAATTATATTTGTTATGCTTGCTGCAAAAAATATTGCAAACCCTGTAAAATATAACAATGCTTTGTTCATGTATAAAATGTTGGTTTGGTATTGCTATTTTACTTACCCCCAAGACAAATATTTTCACTTGCACTAGCTTATTTTGCTTGAATACAGTAATTTTGTAAGCTAAACTATATTACTGTATTAAAGAGGTGAAAGATAATACTTCCTAATGGATAGGGATACAATGCCCTATTACAGCATCCCACTACCACTGATCTTAATGTCTGCTTGGATTCTTAATGCTGCTTGCTGTGTAATGCCAGTTCTTGCCTGTTGGGACACACTTGCTAATGAGCAACTACTAAGCCAGTAAATTAATGAGCACTGTAAAGTTCTTACCTGATTCTGTGACCAGTCTGAAAGTGGGACCATTGTAAGATGCACAGCCAGAACTATTGCAGAGTGCCAGAGAAAGGGAAGATTGACAGAACCTAGATAAGCATTTGTCCAGCATCACGTAGTATTGTTTTCGTCTTGGTGGCAAGAAGCAGGATAAAACAGAACCAGCTTTGGGGTCTGGGAAGAGCAAAGAGTGTCTAGTTGTTGGGGTTTGTTTTTCAGAAAATTCAGCAAAACAAAGATGAAACGAGTTCACCAAGAGGCAGCAGCTGTTAGCTAGTAAAACTTACCGTCCTACAGTTGGTTGTCAGGGTTTGACAGCAAACCTTTTCCATCCGAGATTCCAGGATGCTGGCAAAGCTGTCAGTGCAACCTAAAGCTCCAAAACAAACTGCCTTTTTTTTTAGAAAGAACATACTGGCCGCCTTGTTATCGGAGACCACAGATCAACCTCTCACTTCAGGACAGGTCAGTTTATCCAACAGCTGATACAAAGGTGGAAATCTAACCCTTATTTAGGAACATGCCAGTACTTTGAGTAGATATTGCAGGGAGGGATTTCAGGTTTCGTGGCTGCAGCTGAAGATGGGTCAGGCTGTGGAGTTGTTCCTAATGTCGCATTAGATTACTGACTAACAGTTTCTCTGACTGCACTTGCCTTCTGAAGTCCAGGTTCAGCCAAGTGGTCAAGATGGTCAGGTACACTTGTGTACAAAAGCCCTGGCAATCAGGGCTGTAGGTCCTCAGTGTTATTTTGCTGTCAAAATAAGTTTTATTGCTATTGGCACCTAGCAGTGTTAACACTTCCTTGCTGCCAGGTATGGATATCCAAACCTTGAAATTGTTGTGCATGGAAAAGAACAGGGTTGATTTCTCCCTCACCTGGTTACCTATTGCTTCTGCCCTAACGCAGTGAGGCAGAAGCTGAAAAGCTCCATAGGGTCATCTTGGCAATCAGCAATATGTCATGGTATGACCGTGGTACCCTCTTATCGTGCTTGCTGAGGTAGTTAAGTCAAAGTACCTTGCACCAAGTTGGGTTGGACTGCACTTCCTGAGAGAAGCTTTGATAAAGCTGTGTAGAATAGCAGCTGTCACTGTTCCAGAAAACTTGCCATGATACATTCCACTGATCATTTTTCAGTTGATGAAAAATTATCTACGGACCAAAAGAAGCCTAAGGATTGGTTCCAGGTTCTGCTGTTAGCTTGCAGAGTGACTGAGAATCACTTCCTCATACCTGAATTTCCTAGGAAGGAGATGATGGTTCTCCTAAGGAGTCATAAAGAGTCAGTACTGCTTTGTTATTAGCAAAAAGTTAAAATGCTGGTTTTGTCACAAAAAAAAAAAAAAAGAACAGCTATTTTCTTAACACTGCTTTGTCCAACATACAGTATTGCCCTTTTACAACAACACACAGCTCTAACTTCCAAATGAGGAAACGTGAATTTGCAAAACAACCTTTCAGCTTCACAGAGATACACATTAAAAACTACAGTGTTGTAGGCCTGTTGGGGACATTTAGAGATTCCTACCTTTTCAAAGAACAGAGGAGTCTTAACCATTGTAGACCATGTGGTACGTAGTAAAGGTCAGAAAGTTTCTCCTTGCTGTGACATGTTGCAGTATTGGCAGGAAGCACAAAGAATTCATGCTGAGTTATGTTGTTTAGTGGGATGTAACACTGTATGTAGTACAACAGAACACATCAAGTCTTAGGAACTTTGTATCAAACCAGTTCTGCTTGCACACTTGATACAATTGCTTATAAGTCTGATGGTTTGTATGCAGTAATACTCTCAATCCAGTAGTTTAAGATGGTTAAATTTAAACTTTTTGACTTTGTAAATATGACTTCATGTAATTTGATGTCTTTGTTAATTTGAATGAACCATAACCAAAGTACCCTGGACAATGCAGGGGAAGAAGACAAGAAAATGAATGAAGAATTGGAGTCCCAGTACCAACAAAGCATGGACAGCACGATGTCTGGGCGGAACCGGCGCCACTGCGGACTTGGTTTCAGTGAGGTACTAAGTTTATTTCCATAATGATTTGGCTTTCACTTCACTAAGACGATACTTGATTTAAAAATCCAATCATCACAACTGGTGGCAAACTTTCACAGTTTGGATTAAAGGACAAACTTATGGCAGTCAAAGGACAAACTTATGGCAGTCACTTGACTCCTCTTCATGTACAGTGTGGTGGCCATTTAGATGCCTGGAAGGGATTGATGCTTGTTGTTCTGATAAGAGGTATGACATGCTTAATGCTCCATAGTAGTCAAGGCTGATTAGGGCAGAAAGTGACAAATAAACCAGGGTGTTGCCAAGGAATAATACATAAGTAGGCAGAATAACCATCTGCCTTGTTGCTGAAAGCTAATTAATCTCAAGCTTCTTGTTGTGGGAAGGCACATACCTCTCTGTGGTCCTGAAAAGTAAGAGGTCAGACTTGCTGTACGAAATCTTGCAGTGAGCTCACACGTGCCTAGTCTTGTCCTCACAAGGAATTCCATAGGAATGAGCTGGAAGAGTAGCATGACAAAAACCAAGAGAATCAGGTTATTAGGAACATGGCTCCATCTGCCAATTGAAAGGTGCAATAATTAAATTTTTGCTAACTCTTAGCACCAATAACTGCATAAAATCATAGCTGATGTTGCCAGAGTGAGTAAAGACACATGTGCAGTGCTGGCACTTCTTAATGTTACAGCCAGGGAGACTTTGCTCTTTAGGACCATGAACAAAATCCCATTTTGGATTGTTCCGGTTAGCAGTATCACTGCATTACTTCAGTGTTCCTCATGTTGCAGTTTGCTAAACTTACTTTGAAAGATCAGTCACAAATGTGGATTCTTGATGGTCTGGCTGTTAGTTCCATTGTGTCACATTCCATGACAAGTATTCCAGTGCCATGTACTGTGTGCACCAAAGTGTGGAATTACTGAACTGATGTGATCTGAAGCTTTTCAGACTCACTGAATGGTGTCTTTAGGATTTCTGCTGTAATTAAATAAACCAGTGGCTGATGAAACCATGATTGGCATGGGTTACCACCTCAGGGGAGTTGCTCTCTAAAATTTTGTGTATTAAAGGCCACTGTTCAGCAACAAAGCCCATTTTAGTAGCAAAATGAAAGGATCCATTAAGCAAAACATTCTCACTGGGAAATCTTAAAGGCTGCAATGGAGTTGCCAAGAAATAATGTTATCTCTGTCTCATAATCTGAACTTGTAGTTTCAGGAAGATGAAGAACAAGAAGAGGCAGCTGGACACTCCTCTGACGAGAGTTCAGAGGACTCTGAAAGTGGCTCTGATTCGGACCAAGAGGAGTCTGCAGAGGAGCTACAACCTGCTGAAAAACATGAGGAAGCTGAGGTTCCAGAAAACAAAAAGGAAGCAAAAAGCAACTATAAAATGATGTTTGTGAAAGCCAGTGGTTCATAACTGCAGATGTAACAGCTTTGTATTTAAAGTACAGTAAGCCTTATTGTTACAGTGCAAAGTGGAGGACTGCTACAGCACAAATCTTTGTATTTTGATTTTAAAAAGACCCCGTTAGATGACAAAAAGTAGTATTTGCTTTCTGTTGCCATGGATAACATTTTTATGGGCACAGTGATATTACTGGTTTTTGTAAAGTATATGAAATCCTGGATGGAGAAATAAATTTGTTCTGCCCAATCTCTACAATGTTATCTAAACTATCCCTTCCCTTATTCCATGCCAGATAAGGAAGCTTCATGTTAGTGGTTTATTCAGTTAGTACCCCAGTCTTGAATTTTTAACTATTAAGATTACATGTGAATTACGTGATGTTGCATTAGTTGTAAAATACCAATATCAGCATAATTCTGTGATGTACTAGAGCTTTAAACAATGATTTTGTCTATAGATGCTAGTGTTGGCAGGGCTGAGAGGAGAAATTGCTCACTTTTGTGATAGTATTAATCACTGTATCCATCTGAAGTCCTACAGCAGTTGCATGGAGAAGATGTTTTAGAAAAACATAATACAACAGAAGGCTCTAATTGCTTCTTTGGCTTTCTAATGAGGGGAATAAGCTGTAGTTTTTTCTACCTTTCAGTAGAAAAGAGTGATTTTTTGAATTACTGGTTCCTGGTTATAGCACTGAGCTGTTATTAAAAAATAACTCCTCCTGAAGAAAAAGTTTACTTTGAAAGAGAAAGTATACTTTGATAATGAAAAGGATATACAAATCATTTAGCTTTTTTAAAGTATAGAATAAAGAGTTAAGTATGTGAGCCCTTCTTCCTTTTCTCCCCGTACATGCATCACTTGGAGGTCTGAATCAATTATCTTAATATGGTACCTCTCAAGTCAACTGATACGCTTAGAGAACCAGTAACTCCTTCCAGCAAGAGTTAAACACATCCATTCCTCTGCAAATTCATTTCATTCAAGTAATGAATAAAATATCAGCTTTTTAGACTTTGTTTCCTCTTAGTACATTAGATCACCTGCTTCTCCTTGCTGGGAGAACAGGACATCTGATCTGTACCTCTAGTACAGCCACGTTCAACCACAGCAGTGTTTGAGAAACGCTCTGGATGCCCATGGAGACTTCAATTCCTGTGTACAATTTCTGACGTGCAGACATTTTCCAGCCAGTCGGCTGGCAGGAAAGCAGCAGTATGTACTATCATGGCATAGTTATTGAATGTAAACATTGCAGCATCAGTTATTGGGGGAGGACTTGGAATAAGTTACATTATGAAAAAGAATAAAAGTAATATTGTAAATAAAAACTGAGTGTAGATTTTGATTGATATGTTTTACTATATCTGCATTTAATATTGAGGACTCCTGGGTTAGTCCTTTGTTTTTTCAGGTTGGTATGGAAGGAGCTCCCAGAGGTGACAGCAGAACACATCATAAGCAGACACTGAATCATAAAAAGGGCCACTGCATTTGTCTATTCAAACAAGATCTGGCCACTAAAATTCCTCAAAGATGAGCTTATTTCCATCTCAATAGGAAGGCAGAAATCTGACCGTTCTCCTGCATGTCTTCAGAAACAACAGACTGGAGTTAGATCACGGAGGGTTCTCACGGAACAACCGTCACATCTGAGAAGTTTTCATCTGTTTCTAAACCACTTAAAATTTACTTACACAAAGGGCAATGCAGGTGCATTATCAGCACTTGGCTTTGGAAGATGGAAAACACCTGAACAATGTCGAAACCACTGGTGTGCCTGTTCCCCATCCATTTGTCCTGGAATGGGGAACCCCTCAAGATGAGCTCCACCACAGGCCCACTGTCCACCAGGTTCTGCAGTCACAAAAGAAGGTTCTTCTAAGCCAAGTAAAAAGGGATTCTCAACATCCTACAGGAATTGTCTGAGGCCAAGAAAACCAGATCTGCAAGTTGCCCTGTAGCTTTCTGCAACTGCTTTACACTTTACTCTCCCTTTCTTCCTGAAGAGGAGGCTGACAACTTGATTCCTGAAAGCACAATTTATAGGCCAGCTTCAAAGCTATAGGTCCTTCTAAGGCTCTGGTTGGGGAATTCACATCAAAGACAATGTGCACATGTTGTTCTGATGCCAGAGAGGATGGCTGGTAGAAATCTCTGTGGATTTGCTACAGTCCCCAGTACAGGGATTAAATTATGCACTGAAACTGCCTCTGTAAACTGCAGGAGACAAAGAGAATAAGTGGCAGTGCAATATCTCATAATCAAAGCCTGGCACGGTTCTTTGCATCAGTCTCTTGGATGCTGTCAGGGGATTATGAGAAGGGACATGTGTCAAGGTACCCTCACTGAAGGGACAAAGCAGAGGCTGGTTTTGTTAGCTTTTAAGCCTGCCACCTCAACTGCGCTTTTCCTGAGAAAAATGTCTTGGTACACAGGTGTACAGCATCATGATGGGAGATAAAAGTTTCCTTAGTATCTGCACAGCATTAAAGAAACACAATACTTGCTGATTAATCCAAGTTGAGTTAGTTTTGATGTGCAGATGCAGAATGAGATCACACTGTCAGTTTGTGCTATTATCTGTCCAAACCCAATACCATTTATGGTGGCCATAGGAGGATCCAGTTGAGAAAAAAAAAGATTGGAAAGTAACACACATCAGAAGGGGGTTGTATAATATAAATATAATACTCATATAATTTAAAAAACCCCAACAACTTCTTTGCTTTTAACTTTTCAAGGCTGCCGACCTTGACCTGCAGGGAAATTCTCTTAAACTGTTACCATAAGTGTTCTCATTGTAAGTATATTGAGCTACATTAAAAACTGCAGAAAGCTTTGATAATCTGAACTGACACCTTTTCACTCACATATTTCTAAAGCTTAAAACAAATGCAAGCGAAGCTTTTGATCTTTAACTGATTGGAATCTTCTTCCCATTACAGCTACTAAAATCCAGTAACTGTGACCTGTTTGTAAGAATGCAGGACCAGAACATCTTTTTCCAAAATATCTTTTTGTTTTGTTTTTGTGAAAAAGAGTTCTTAACATAAGAAATCAACACTGGACACTAAAATAGAATTTCCTCAGTAGTCAACTGATGGAGCCACTACCCAGATCCCAAATGAAATCTGCGTATAAAGCCATTTGCCAAGTGACTTTTAAACTATATTCAGTGAAGACAACTGACGAGTCCTCAGGCATACAGAAGGCTTTGAGAATGCCAGAGGACACAGCTCCAATCACAAGGTGTTGCTCTCTCTTCCCTCTGAGCCTCTGGACTTGGAAAGGGAGCAGAGCAGCTAGTGCTGGTACTCACCTCAGCAGTGGTTCCTCAGCTTTGCCTTAGCACCAAATGAGGGAAGGATGGGATCAACATACATGTGTGTGCATTCTCAGCCTCCAACACACACACAGACACACTACAACTGTGTTGGGCAGCAGACAAAATCCTGTTCCATAGTGGGAAAAGATGCTCAAAGGCATAACCCAGAAGAAGCAGGGCAGAGACACAGAAGAATTGTTCAGTATGAATGAAGCAGTCAGGAAAGCTAACAATACAAGGGACACACAGGATTAGCAGTGACTTCTCTGATGTCAACTTTGTCCCTCAGAGCGGTACATCTCAATATAACAAAACATCACCAGCTACTTCATTTCATTAAGGTTACATCTTGCATAAGCCATTGGCCAGGGTATCAAAATACCTGCTGAGCCTGAAGAGATGATCCAGAGAACAGTGTTAAGGTTTTCCCAATTCTAGCTGTAAAGTAAGTCAAGCAAGCCCAAACCCCCATACTACATAACAGAATCGAAGCCAGAGACCACAGCAGGGCACGCAACACTCCATTCTGCACTGGCATGTCACCACTGCTAGAGAGAGAAGCACAGACTTGGGCCAGGCTCTGTGCCAGGGAAGATCAGCCTTTTCCATCTCTGGCTCTGGGGCAAGCTGTTTTTACAGGGAAAAGGAGAGTTTTGCTCATACCAGTCATTCTTAGCTGCAGTGGGCTCAAAGAAAACAGCAGCAGCTGGCACTAAAAAAGACATCCCATTACCAAAACACTACCCTGAAACCATCAGTGATTGTCTCCTTCACCCACTGCCACCATCAACACCCTACTCTCGTTTATCCCTTTTACAAGGTATTTTTGTACTAGGGCACTAGACTTACATTCTCATTTGCCAGTGTCATGGTTTTGCTGGCTCTTAAAAAACTAAGCAGGAATTTTTCCCTTCCCCCTGCCTTTTGTTATTTGTTTATATGCTTGAAGGGGATTATTTTGGGGTATAGGATTATTGTTTGGTTGTTTTATATGCGTTCTTTCCTTGTTCTGCCAACACACATATATCCTTTAATAAAGGGCTGTTATTTTTCCTTCTTCTACATTTTTTCTCAATTGGAGCCTCTTAATCTCGGACTTACAATTGCTTAGAGGGAGGAGCTTGGGTCTTCCTCATAATTCATCCTCAGCAAAACACTTGTGTCTCATTTAAACTGAGATAGCCAGTTATTCCTTTTTCTTACCTTCCCTGCTACAATTTAGGTCAAGTCCTTTTGCTAAAGCATTTTGCTTCTGTCCAAGTCCACATATTCAAGCTCCTTCAATCTTTTTACAACCACTCACATCAAACCACTAGACTGTTCTCAACCCTCACCTTCAGCCTCTTATTTACATCGTTTGCAGATACATCTCAACCATTATTTTCTACAAACTCACTACTAACCTTTGTTTTCTTAATTTCTTCCTTCCTTTTGTGCTTCCTTATGCTACAGCTCCTGGTCAAAGGCTTCTCTAGCGGACTACAAGAAAATATAATTGTCCTTCAAGCTTATATCTGGTAACACTATTTCACCAGTCACTGTTCCAAAAATGCTCATTGTCAGTGTTTTCTTTTGAGGCTGTTTCACACTCTGTGAAAGGCAACCAGGAGCACTGACAAGTGCATAACAAGTAAACAGTGCCCAAATGCTCACATATGCAATACTTTCTGTTTTAATTTATCATTAGCACTTGAAGTTACTCTGCCATCTCCCAGCAATTTCACGGCAGGCTTTATAATTTTACCTTCCTCTTAGGTTTACCTGTAGTTTAACATTCAAAGTGTGGTTGTTGCACAGAATACCTCAACAGACTTGTATTAAAAATGCTCTTTAAAATTCCAAAGCTTTGAACTAAAGAAATATCTCAAGAAGTTTTCATGGAAAGTTCATTGCGGTTGGTTCAATTCAGCTACAGTTAGATGCACCTTTTCAAATAATGGGAAAAAAATGTAAAGGGGTCAGACCCAATCAATACAGTTGTTCAAACAGAATTTCAGGCACTGTGATGTGGGTATTTTTTTGTGCTCTTTCTTTGTACTGCTCCACAGTGAAGAAAGGTTGCTTTTGCTAGTAGAGCAATAAAAATCTTAGCCTTTTGAATACAGCCAGATAACCAATGGGAATGTTTACTAGGTGTGGAAAATATAGCAATTTTTTCATGTTTTTCTTGTGCATGGCTTTGTTCTTTTTGTAACTGTGCAATACATAGCTACACAGACACACACCAGCACAAGTCAACACTTTAAAATACCCACAGATAGACATAAATCAGAGGGGTAACATCACATCATGCCTTCTGTATCTTCTCAGTTCTGACACCAAGGAAATCTGGTCTTTCCTTCATGTAACATCCAGAAGTTAATTGCTAAGACACGTGGGAAATAGGTGGTTTTATAGAGGTGAACAGACACTGATATAAAATACATACCTCTGAAGATCTGGAAATCAGATGAGTAAATGGTGCAAGTGGAAAAATAATGGTGTAAAGAGTACCAAAACACGACAGAGGCACTCTCCTTTCTCAAAACACCAACCCCTCCCTCCAAAGGCTATGGGCTACCCAAGAACTTACTGGGCTTTAGCAATTTTTAGAATAGCAGTACACAAGTTTAGTAGCATCCTTCAGTAGCTTTTCGTTCCACACATAAGAAACATCCCAGAATAGAATCTCTTAATAGTTTCCTGAAAAAACCTTTTACCTAATCTTGGGGTTTTGAGGTGAGGTTTGTTTTGGTTTTGTTTGGGGTTTTTTTTGGAGAGGGGGAGGGAAAGGAGGGAGCCTTTCCCAACTGTTCCAGAACAGCCTGGATGCCTCCAAGCATTGCTACTTGCTCAGTCTTTCAAAACAAACAGCTTAATACAGATATGCAAAGACAAGCAAGAGCACTACAACTCAACAGGGTTCCCAGCAGCCCAGCAATGCACACAACCTAAAAACAGAGGTGCAAGTCCAAAAAGGTGACAGAGGTGCTACTTATGAGTATCGGGCTGTACTTTTATAAATGCAGCTGGGCAATAAAATTTTAGTAACTTCAGCTGAAGAAATTGGAAACAGATGTATATGGGAAGAGAAGTCAGTCTGCATAGCTTTTGCTCGGTACAACATTACAAAGTACTAATTAAAAACCAGTGCATTTGAAACAACTGATACTGCTTTCTAATGAGTGAGTATAATTAGGCCCAAACACTTCACTGCTTAATAGGCAGAGAAAAAAAAAGTCCCTTTCTGACCAAAATGATATCCATCTGCAAGTAGACATAATTTTTTCTAGTTTTAATATTAGAGAGTAGAATGTAACACCTATAAAAGAACATTTTGATTAAAAGAAACAGAATTGAAAAAGGAAATTAACCCAAACCAAACACTATCCGCATAGGAAAACTAGCCGTTACTATTTAAAAACTACACTCATCCCTACAAAAGACGGTCACTAAGAACAGCATTTCACATATTCAATAAAAAGTTTTGGAATAAAAATTACCTTGGTAATTCTTTCGCAAATATGAAATCAACTATGAACATGGACCAAAATCTTTAGAAAGACTGGTTTTACTGAAAACATTAATTATGTAATTATTTTGGGCGAAATCCTTCTCTTGCGTGCAAGCTTGAATGAGCAGATTTTGTGCGTGTGATCAAAGGAAAGAAGACAAACATCTACCACAACCTGCAGCGCAGCAGTGCCTGCACTCCTTTCCCTTCATTGCCAGGGCAGCAGTCGGAATCTGGAGTCAAGGGATGCAGCAGCCCCCGGCCCCACGGGCCCTGCTCCTCACCCACCAATTACGGCCACACACTCTTCCCTCCTGCATGACAAAGCTCCGGCAGAAAGAATGCCATCCCACTGAACCACAAAACACGCGGTCAAAAAGGCTCCTTTGTGCGCCTGAGAAACGGGGCAGCTCAGCTCTGAATTTCTGCCGCTCCCGTTTAAAGGTCAAAGACTCGCAGCCTCAAACGTCCGCAGAGTCAACACTAAGCCCCAGAAACACTTCTAAACTGCTTCTTTACCATCTGTTCCACAGATGAATTTTCAGAAGAATTAAATATTACCAGTGGTCTCCATCACACCGGAAACATTTGAGGGAGCTGTTGAAAAATAAATCGCTGCACCAGAACCTGCTTTGGCAGGTGCCTCCCATTCCTCCCTTCGGCCAATTTCACATACAGTGCACCTGTGATGCCTCCAAGTTGGTTGATGGGTTGTTTTCAAGTTGAAGTGGCTTTTGATACTTTATAAGGGCTAAAAATACGTCAGACAAACATCTGTATTTACGAGATTTAAAGGACATTTAATCAAATGCTAAGAAAACATTTCTACGTAAAATGATAATTAAAAAAAAAAAAGAAACATTGGTGTAGAGGAAACTTGATTGAAATTCCAGTGAAGTAAGTGCAAAATTGGGGAACTTCACTGGGATTTGAAACAAAGAAAAGCAAAATATGGTAACAGCACAAATGACTCTGGATTTCCAACTATCTGGACACTGATAAGAGAGCAGACAAGACAGAGGCAATAGGAGGAAATTATGTTAATATTTTAATCTGTACATATACCATTTTCCAAACCGTTATATTTTATTTAAATTAATGTTTTCTTGCAAAATATTCATTTATGCTTTCAAAACTTTTTATAAAGGCAAAAATAAATCATTATTTTGGCAAAAGGTTTTGAAGTTGATACTGGCAGTATTGAGGTAAAATAGATTGCATTAGCTAAATATATACTTTTAAGAATATTTCTGAGTATAGTGTTAATATAATATGATTTGTCTTAAAGTCTGAAACACAAGGGTCAATTACAAGGGGTTTTTAGCTCTTACTTGAATACAGGAAATAAACAAGTTAGTGGTTTCACAAAATACTGCAGAACTATTTCTCAGTTATTTCTCACGCAGAGCTGAACTCAGCTACCAATTACATAACATTGGGAAATTCTTGCATGTCTTGCATTCAATGTGTACACAGGGTTTTTTCAAGTATAGTTGCAGCAATTCATTTAATCTTATTTTCTTCTTATGTAACTACCTCACCCTTTGCCCTATGCATAAGTACAACACTGAATTTCAAAGTTTGGCAAAGTTAAGCACCAGGTGAACATACATAAGAAATCAGCAGGTGCCATATTACATTAGTTTTGCTGTTTCCAGGATAAATACTAGTCAATACATAATATTGTAAGGTTTATTGAAAAAAAAATCAAGAGAAAAATACGTATTTGCTAGTAAAATGACGTCATTTTTTATTGCTTACTTCACATATTTTAATTAAAAGTTGTCTTCTTTCACCTCTCAACTTTCAAAAAAAAAATAAAATTTGTTAGCTGTTTGTTATGGAGGGGGCAGAGCTACTGTCAAGGGCAACCTAGCAAACTGTGTATTGATACCAGCAAGTTAATCATCTGGGATCAAAAAAGAAAATGGGAGTTAAAACTGGTTTTCATTATGGCTTTCTTGGGAAATTTAAGCTATACAGTGGTTACTAATATTTAGAAATTCAAGCTAAAAGTTCTTACAATGTATTATTTAATGGGCAAAAGGGTGGGTGATTAACTCTACAAAAATATTCAATCCAAAACACCCTTTCACCAAACATTTCACCTGTGTTTGCTCTATCCACGTACACTATGGATGTGCTCCTAGGTTTATTCAAATGTACGTTTTTTTTCACAAAAATTTACAATGTGCATCTGAGCCTGAGGGGGAAGTAACAGTGTCTTTTAATGTCTATGCAATTAGTGTCTTTTAAAATGAATTCAGCCCTTGATTTAAAAAAAAAAATCTAAAATACATTGTTCTAAAAATACATTGTCAGTATTTTACAGAGTTTATTAAAAGTGCCGTTTATTTGTATAAAAAGTGTGAACTAAACCCAAGTAAATAAAAAATGATTTGCAGTTCTCTTTATTTTCATAGAAAATCCCCCTATTTTCTGAATGTATTTCCAGAAGAATGTGTCATCAGCTGATGAGTATATCTTCACAGAAAGCTGGTGAAGAGCCTCCTCTGTCTTCCACGCAGTGTCACTAGGTGGGATTTGCCTCAAGTCTTATGTCAGTGTTCACTTACTGCTTTGGCTAGTATGAAGTAAAATAAAACATGGTTAAATACTGAAACAAGTAAACCAATGCCAAGCAATAAGCAATTTCTGGAAACTTTTTTTTTTTTTTTTAAAGCCTTCTGCAGTTTGGCAGAACAAACAATTCATACAGACACATTAAATGAACAATTATCTCACGATGCCACTGATGCTTAAACACCTGTGTCCCCTGCATGGTGCTGGTTATCACAATTAATTTATTTTTCTCAAGAAAAGGTACCTTTTTATATCTAATATTTAATACTCTGGCACTGTACAATTATTTTTCTGGGTTCTTTAGACCACAGGGTAGAGACCTCTTGAGACCTCTTCACATGCAAAGATCTTATGTGATAGCGAAAATCAGCTAGCATACTCCTCAATATAGAAGAGCCAAGTGTTATTCAGACACAGCAAAGATGGTAGAATCTGTTTCTCAGAAAGATAAACTGAACCAGTAAAGCAAACAGTCCTTTCCATCAAGCTCTGTAGAGGCTCTTAATGTCTATACATCTCTCTTGATGTAAATTTGTCATTTTTCACAGGTCTTGTAGAAAGCAGGTCACCACCCGTTTGTGCCTTTCTGGTATGTGGCCATTTCCATTTAGATTTTTATATTTTTTGCACAGATATTTGACTCAGATTAGTGGCAATTGGAACAAAGTCATCTCAAGATTAATGCCATTTGAGTTACTCGACCCTCTTTACTATTTCATCTATGTTTTACCTTTTTCTTCAATTTCAGGCAATAAAATTAGGCCAAAAGACATCAGAAAGGTGAGAATAGTATCAAAAGAAACTATGGATGTGTAGCAATTGCCTTAACTAGGGACACACTTAGCAGTCACATATAATATTTACATGTTTTCCTATTTCCAATACAGAAAACTCTGCAAGTCCTACCAGAAAGAGATACAAATAAAGACATTTCTTAATAAGGACAATGAGATTTGAAGTGGCAAAATAACCTAATCGGAGACAAAAATAATCTTCTGTTAACACGATTCGGTGAAAAACACATCAAAGGCACGATCATAGCCAGACACAAGATTGTAGACTTAGTTATAAAGGGCCAAATTTTCAGCTCACCTCAGTAAGGACTCCAATGCCAGCTCAGGTGTAAGATACTAGCCCACAAATGAACCCCCTGCTCATACAACTGTGCTCTTTGGATTCTCTTGAGCAGCAACTGTATATGCCACATACAGGCAAAGAACACCTGTGCACCCCTACAGTGGCCACAGGAGGACACAGCAGTAGCCATCGGAGTACAAACGGCTGCTGAAAATCTGGCCCCTTGCTAGCAAGAGGACAGGTGTCTCCTTCCTTCACCACAGCAAGATTATGGAAGCACCTTATCTGTAGAGTGACAGGAGTTATCTGAAGACTTCAGAAGCCCACGTGTTAGCTCATTAGAAGCAATATTTATAAAAATGAAAGGTTTCATAAAAATAGCTGCATGCTTTCATTTGGATCCAATTTCGGTTTAGTAAAGATGTTAAAATTTAGCAAGCAACAGCACAGGCACAAAGGCAAATCAGACATGCCGAGAGCAGTTAGTTCTTACTTTTAAGGTGTTTAAACAAATGTGTAGTGAAATCCATTGCTTAAGGGGGAGTGAGGTGGCTGTGGTACAGGAGGTGAGGGTGCTTTATGTGGATAGATCAACTGCTGAGCTAGAAGGGATCACATACAGGAATTAGGCTGCACAATCAAACGTTCGTATTATCAATGTAGTGACCTTAATTTTCTACCACATGAATAGGAAAAGTGATTAGTAATACAATGAGGTGCTACACTATTTTAGTCACACAGAACACAGTCTAAATGACAACATTTCTTTCTACCTGCTGGGGTTTTTTCTATTTGCTGCTTAAGTTATGCAAATAAACGTTTCTGTTTGGATGAGAATATGGACAAGTATTCAAGTTTCACTGGAGCATTATTAAGGCACACAACACTGATATACTCTCTTCAGCCCTGCTTTTAAAACTGCAGTTCTGGACCTGCATCTGTATTTGCTAATCTGATTTCAAGACTTCACTAAGGCTGTACAGGTTTTCAACATTTCCTTTGTTATATGCCAATGAGCAGAAATAAAATAATGTAGAGAAAAATAATTTTTAAAAAACTACATATGCACGTAACATTTTGCTTAGTACAGTGCATGACACAGTAAGTGAATTTTCAGATCTCAGCTTAAAAATACAGGATAAAGAACACAATTATTAAAACTATCTTTGTTTATAAATAAGACTAATGGTATAGTATTAGAAGACAATAACCATAAAACCGAAGAGACTGAAACTCAATCTAAAATTTTGCTTTTACATTTTGGTTGGCTGAAAATAGACATAATTCCAAAGCACACAAATTAGGAAGTGACTTCTTAATACTCTTGTATTTGACTTTATTCTTCCAGATTCTTGGCATGGTTCCCATTTAGAAGATTGATTTTTTACTAGGAACAGAGGAACTCTAAAACGCTGCTTTTCAAGGATTAGATAAATGTACAATTTATTTCAAAAGATTTATATTAGCATAGCAACTTAACTGCTTCCCCCTGAAAAATGGGAAAAGTTAAGCTTCACAGTCTTTTTCATAAGCAAATCTTAGTAAAAAAATCTAGATAATTAGTTTGGGATTTTCAGATATTGTCTGCTTCATCATCAAGGAGCAAATGACAACTCACACTTCAAAAATCAAACTACAAAAATAAGAATGTGAAGGAATCTGTAATATGAGACTAAATGAGAATGTATAATCAGCTGTGCAAAGTGTCAAATGCTTTTCTTTCTAATCACCTTAGATCATCAGAAAACATGCCATAAATAAAAAATCTGAACTCTTTTCTGGTTTGCAGATTTTCTATCAAAATCAACCCCCCCTGGCTTTTTCTTTTTTTTTTTTTTAAATTTTAAATACTATGAAAGGTGTCTGCTTTTAAAGGAATAAGCAGTAATTGAAATCAAAGCCAGACACGTTTCAAGACGTAAGTTTTTGAGATACAAGTGTGGCAAGGAAAACTGTGCACGGACATAAAGTTTCGGGATTCCTTAAAAACCTCAGTCCTTGGCTACTGTGTTAGGATTTCTTTAAGTTGTCTGAATGACAAAAGAGGCAGCTGTTATAATTCACAAAGAAAATTAAACTAAAAATTATCTCACAACTGACTGCAAATTTTTTGAAGTTGCATCTAAACATTTCAGTACCAGTACATATTTTAATTCCCTCTTTGAGGAAAACCATAGACTTAAGAAGATTTCTGTGGTTACGTATACCTAAAAATATGTGACAGTCACACTTTTGAAATAATTACAATTTTAAAAATTAAAAGATAACTTAAAAAACTATAGTAATGAAAACACTACTACATTCACTATACAATATTTGAAAATCAAACCTATTTCATTTCTGTACAAATTCAGACATACCCAGAAGTAAGTTAACTGGCCCCATGAAGACCTTTGAGCAAGGAAGGCACTCTGCTCTTGTTGTACAGACACAGAGGAATAATTTCAAGTATGGGCTGCATTCATCTGGGCTGATCTTAGCTTTAGTGTGACCTTTTCCCAGCAGAAGCTAGAACACACGTGGCAAAATGCTGCACTGGCTCATATCTCATGAAACACGAAGAATCAGAGTCCCTGTTACAAGGACCTGGTCACTAGAATTGGGACAAGACTGCCTGGGGAGAAGCCCTTCTGATACACTGATGGCCTGAAGGCCCATGAGGTTATTCCTTCATATGCTCTCATGATTTTACAATTCTGGTTTTTCATTTGTTTGGTTTGGTTTTATAATGTCTTCTCTCCTCAGTCAATCATTTTACCCCTGCCAGTCAGTTAAATTACCCACAGAAACACTCTGAAGTCTCAAGATTCCTATCTTGAAAATGTATTCCATCGCCTCAAAATCCCATTCCCCTTAGTTTTAGCTGGCACTGCATTCCTGAGTATACAGCCACATTCAATCAGCAATCTGTTACTGTAGACACATGTTACGCATCTGGATATTGAAATAATCTGTCTTTAATGGGAAGGTCTTAAGGGCTGCTCTGGCAAGTGCCATAAGTTTAAACTGACAACTTCAGATGAGAAATGTGCACATTTTTTCCCCATCATAGTTGAAGTTTCCATTATTTCCATTCTCCACTGGAACAGTGAATGGTGCCAGTTATAAATGGCCAGTCAGATACTTGCTAGAATCGCTGCTGCGTGGATTACTGTGTGATACAAATCTCTTGACATTTCTTACTTATTTCAACTATAAAGCAATCAAGAGTGAAATTATCACTTTTAGTAACATATTGCAGAGGATCTATTAATTTCCAGGCATCAAGCAGAATTCATGCACAGCTGTCTTGCTCTGACCTCTGATCTTGGTCACCAGACAGAAACGTGCCAATCCCTGTTTTACAAGATCTGTTTCAGCCTGTTGTCACACGGCTCAAACTGATAATGATTGTACTCTAATCTCAATCACTGGATCAGGGATTCTTTCTGTTAAGAAAAACTATTTTAAATCCTTTACTCTTGATTTTTTTAAAGTCACAAATCAATTTACTTTTTAAAAATATAGAAATATCCAGTTTACTATAATTATAGAGAACTCAGCAAAAATGTTATTTTTTTAGCACTATTAGTTAGAGCAAGTTTCCAAGTTCTGAACTTATTGATCATACTATTTTTCCCCCTTCATCCAGTCCACAGGGGGCCAAATACTCAATGTAAATTGTTAGACTCTACATTTGTTACTTATCCACACTTTTCACTATTTTGAATATGAATGACTGAAACTTTCTCTTATGCCAGGAGTTCAGCAACAACCCCACACAACTTTAGAAGCTGGCAAGAAGTAGCTGTTATTTTGTAAATAACTAAGCATTACCTGCTACCTCCTTGCTCCTCTGAGAGGCTTCAGAAGCCAAAGCGTATGATATGGTAATGATCCGCTCCTGCTCTTGCAGCTGTGAATCTAAATCAATCGAGTTGTGTTTGTCCTGGGCTACAGTAGGCTGTAGATTGTGCATACTAGTGGGAAAGTGAAAAACAACATTAACATTTGCAAACATAAAGAATCCACCATGCAGATAAGAACAAGCTTGAATTCGTACGGCAGTTTTCAGATCTCATCTATCAAGCTCCGTACTTTATTGCTGTTCTTTAAAGTAGTGTTGATATTGCATGTAAATGCCTACAGCATACAAAGAAAAATGACACAGCCATTACATGTTCAGTCACAATTTCTGCAAAGCCTCAAGTAGACCTTTGTTGGAAATACACTGCTAACACAAAAGCACTACGAAAAATGCTATTTATTTGAAGTTGCTAGTAAAATTTCTTGCTAGTGCTCAGACAAAAAGGCCTATAACCTGGTGGCCCTCAGGCACAGCCTCTCCAAGAGACAGCAGATACTTGACGTATCAAATTCTTGAAACTGAATGTTTCAGCTGACTCTACATTAGCCCTAAGTAGCCAAGTGTTCTTTCACAACTCCAGCTCTCACGCACGCTGACTTTTCTTCTGCTTTTGCATAGATTTGTGCCTTTCCTTGCTCCTCACTCTCATCTACAAGTTGCTTAATAATGACTCATTAGTATTTTAGGATTCTCTGAACAAGAAAACAGACATATACAAAATTTGCTTTAAAAATTTGCTTTTAAAAGCAGTTTTAAGTATATTACATAAATTCGGAGTTCATTTTCCAAAAGCTAAAAGTTACATCTAGATAATTCATAGGAATTAAGATTGTTGCATGAGTTAGTTCTCAATGTTCAACATGAGCCTCTATGTAAGATTTGGGAAAACCCCGAAAACCTGACCTTGATTTAGTAAGAATATTCTTTATCTTTTCTGCTTTACGCTGCCTTGCTGCCAGTTCTTCTGTAGAAAGAGGCTCTTCTGGCTCTAGTTCAACATAACGTTCTGGAATTACAACCTTCTCAGGTTTTGACAACTGTGGAAAGAAAGCAAGCATCATTTTTTTAATAACAAATGTCTAAAAAACTTGAGATAAATTCTCCGCGATGGGAGAACACAGTGAAAAGAATAAAGCATGGATTTTCACAGTCAGTACATGTACCTGATGCTAAACACTCCCTCTGGATATGAGTGGATGCCCTTTTAACTGTGTCTTTTCCCTCTGATTTGTTTTACTTTAGAAGATAGATCGAACAAATATTAAAGGGGATTACAAAAGAAACCAGAATCAACAGGGAACCTTTCTTCAGTTCAGGCTTAGAGCCCAAAGTAGGGCTCTGACGAAAGCTGTTACAGTAAAAAGAAGCAACCGCCACAAGACTTACTGAACAACCTGAGATGTTAATGTCATATTTATGTCATGCAAGCAAGAACTTCCTACAACTGAAAGGAAATACCACCTGAAGTTTTAACCTAGGGTATCATTCTTTTGAGACTGCATAATCTTCTGGGAGCAGTGGAGGAAAAAAAAGGCAAAGAGAAATACACTGCACTGTGCAATTGTAACAACGTGTTGCACAGAGGTACTTCTGCAGACTGAAAATTTCAATATAATTGCACAAAAGCTAGCAACAAGTTTCTGTTAGGCTCAATTACTTTGGGGAAAATTTTTTCTCCACATAAGAGACCTAAATCACCCAACAAAAATACAGTTTAGAAATGGACTTTAAAAACCAATGCTTATAATACAGAACAGACTGCTTTTGAAAAACAAAAATAGAAGGTGTGTAAATAAATAGAAATAAGTAAAGCAGAAATAAACAGAAATGAGAGTCTTCTCATTGGATTTTTGTTAAAACACTCTTGAGGCAATGAGTTTTCAAAATTCAAAGTTTTCAATAAAAATAATCCTAAATTTTTACACCACTGAACTTAGTTCACACTAACTCAATTATGTAAAGTGGCCTAACCCAACCCCCAAGTGATCAGGCTCAGTAATTCACAGGCACTCATAGGCCAAAAGAATACAACACAGTCACTGGCATTTATGTCCATATTAAAATCACAGCCTCAAATTTTTCTACTTCCTTCTCAGGAAACCCAAAGCCAATGCTTCCTAAAAAACCCTCCCGTTTCCACTCCACTTCCTGACTTTGAAATCCAACTCCTCTCTGGAGCTATCTATGTATCTATCTACATATATGTAGTTGTGTTTGGGATTTTTTAAAATGTCTATATCTATCTCCCTACTATAACTAACCTAGATCAGATTATCCTGCCATTTCCAGAATAACAAACCCAGTTATCATGTGAACAGCTCAGTACATTTCCTTCTGAGGCACTGAAGTACCTAAGTACACAAGTGCCCACCAGGTGAAGAGGATGGCTACATGAAATGGAAAAGGACAACAAGACCAGCTTGGATGGGGCTCTGAGCAACTTGGTCTAGTGGGAGGTGTCCCTGCCCATGGTAGAAGGGTTGCAACTAGATGATCTCAGAGATCCCTTCCAACCCAAATCATTCTATGATTCTAACCTGGGTAAAGTGAAAAAGAAGCTTTACACTCAGAGCTTCAGACCTGTTTCAGTTACTCTGAAGTAGGACAGAAATGCCTGTAAGCAAAAATGTTTCCTATCCAAGGCTTAAAGGAAGTTCAAAGTGATTCCCATTGCCCTGGGGGTCTTTGGAAAAAGAAAAATTAATAGCAGACTACAACAAGGACAGGAAATAGAACAAAAGTACTTTTTCTGTTTCTGAAGTTTACAAAAGCACTGCATTTTCTGTAAAAATTACACAAAGATTAACTGAAAGATCCATTCATTCATAGAAATCAACAGATAATGGCTTACAGAATAAATCTTTTACAAACATCTCTCTCTAAGATGATACTCTACCAACAGCTTCCAGAAGAGTAGAGGTGTTTACCAGTCTTATTATCATTAATAATTTTACTGATCTGCCCTCTACCATGGCATTTAACACAACACAGTGTACCTCCTGAAACCTTTACACTTGCTATATTCTTTCTTTCCCACCAGATGGCTCAATCGCATTTCAAACTAACAATTCGGTTACTGAAGCTGAAAAAAGATCTTGTGTCCAGAACACCAAGCAAGTCATTCCAAAAGCTGACAGAAAGGTGTTTTCTGTTCAAGCCTGAATAAAGCAGTGCTCCCTCTTCTCTGTCACCTTTTGCCAGTCAAAATGAAGAGGAGTAAGGTAGCTCTGGGGAACTAACTTTTTCTTCATTCCTGTTTCTCATTTTCAAATATTTTTCATCTTTTCATCTTCTTTCCCCTATTAATATAACTTTCCCTAACTTAATCACTTTTTCCTTTACAAAGCCTGAGATATACATTTCAAACAGTAGAGCTAACTTTTCAATTTCTTCTCTCTACTAGAACACAATACAAATACAAACCTTACATAGATTTTATGTTCCAGGTCACAAATTTGCAAAACCCCAAAGACTCCTTTTAGTTCAAACTTCCAGCTAACTTTTGAAAGAAAAGATGAGAATTCACTGCCTAAAACTTAAGACAGGTTAATATTTAAACAGAATAGGAGGCAAAAAATTATTTATGTTACCTCTCTGCTGATATCTAAATCATAGTCTTGAGGCTCCAGGTCTGTCTCTGTCACTGCTACTGGCTGAACTTTTAACCATTCATTTTCATCCTTCTCTTCTCCACGAATTGCCCTCTCAAGTAACTGCAAATCAAATTCTTGCTCTCGTTTCCACTGGTAATAGATACAAAACAATTAACAGCATTCAACCACACTGCCAGATTCACTGTATAGCAATGTACATTCCTACAGCTGCAAATGCTACGACACTGAAAGAATATGCAGAGCAAACCCCTTAACTAACAAGAGGAAGAAAATACAACTGTATTTCTTGGCACACACGGTTGGGAGTTTTCCTCACCTGTGCTGCATGGAATTTGTAGTCTTGTTTAATTTTACAAGTAATGTTCAGTGGTATTAGATTCTAAGAAACGTATCATCACAATTTCCCATCTGCTGGTTAACATGGACATATCTACACACAAACATCTTTGGAAGCACAGGTGTCAATACCAGGGAGCCTACAGACCAGCAGACCAGTCCTAGGCATTCTAAGGAGACCGTGCTGTGTGGTTTTGAATCACTGCACAGAAAGGGTACTTACATTGCAGCTTGCGAATCACAACTTGATAATGTTATGTATCTCTTTAGAATAATACCTACTGTTTAAAGTTGATAATATTTTACATACTGGCATTAACTTGTCTCGAAATAAAAAGTGTTTAACTTCCAAACTCTTCTGACTTCATTAAAAGCAGAATCTAGCTACCTGCAAAAATTTTTCACACAGTCTTTATAAGGTAAATACTTAGCCATATAAATTAGAAATATTAAATATTTCTCAATATGAAATATTTAAATTTAGCTTATTTAAATTAAGCAGCATAATTTAGAGTTCCCAGATCACTTCACAGTACCTCCTTCACAACTACACACAATACAGCTGCATATAAACTCACACTTAAGGACACTACCAACACCTTTTTGTTCAAAAAATTTTCAGTGTTAGCATCATTCCATCCAGTAGACCTGAGCAACTTAAGCAGTAGGAAAAAGAAGGGACAAAAGGAACAACAACAAAAAAATTATCTCCTCAAGCATTTGAGGCAATCAGTAGGAGAATGTGCCACTTTTATGTTTCTTGAAAATATCTCCAGTATTTCTGGTACAAATCTTTGGCTTGTTTTGGATGAAGTCTGAACTCCATGTGAAGTCCTTAGACTTCATTATACTACTTGCATTAATAAATCTAATTGAAACCTATTCATGCACAAGCTCTCAGTATTCACTCAGAAGATAAGTATCTTCCATGTATATTAAAAAACTTAAATAGCTAAAAGGCAATTACACCTCAAAATTTGAGATGTTTCTTTACAGAATTCAAAAGAGAAAAAAAAAATTTTGCATGAGTACTCCAAACTCCTACTCATATTCGAACCAGGCCTGATTGACATAGTATATTTTAAGTACACAGTATCATTTTCAAGTTATTATATAAAGGTAAGAAAAACATCAAACCATTCTTACGAAGCAGGATTTTTATTGGCTTTGATGTTGCAACTTTTACATTAAAAAGGCATTGTATATAACAAATGAATTCAGGTACTGTGATCAATACTTGAAATGTCACACTACACTTGAGAGCTGACCAATTAAAAATTAGAACTACACATACAATTTATGTCTAAAGCAAAAGTTACATACTGAGCAGCACTTGAATTATACATTTAACTGTTTGCCATTTTGGCTGCTAAATAATTGTAATGCTGTAAGTAGTTGTGCTATCAAACATGCTTTTGCATATCAAAGCCCTATAGGTACAAGAGATGACCTCTACAAAACATTACTAGGGCTGAAAAACTATTTTAATTCTTTACAGCAAGAAGAAGACCAAGATGGCACCCAAATTTATAAATAACATGTTTGCCACAAATGTTAATAATGAGTGTTACGAAAATGTTTAAATTCGATTCGTGTATGTTATGTGAGTCAGGAAGCATAAGAAGCCCAGATTTATTTCTTCTAATTAAAATATGAAAATAACAGTGATAATATAGTACTTAAGTTCCCAAACATTATGCACTGTCTTTAAAAAATTTGTGATTGCAAAACAGAAGACAAAACAGATGAATGTCTCCAAGCAGTGCACTCGTATTTACTGGGAAAGTAAATACAAATAACTGGCTGTAAATTAGTGCTACAGAACAGCGGGAATGAAAAGCTGAATATTATAAGGGGTTTTTTTAATGCCAGCAATTGACACACATGTACTAAATGCAATTAAGCCTGGTAAAAATTGAGTAGTCCAGTTAGAAATTTTAAAGTAACTACAAAATTCTGCAAATTAAAAACAAGCAAACAAAATAAGAGGCATTAGGTATGATGAGTGACAAATCTAAAAGCAAGAGATCTTGTGCAATGAATTAGGTAAAACAATGTGATCATTCTAAAGCTCTAGTGGACCAAATAAAAAAATAAATTAAAAGACCACAGCATAAGTGCAATTACAGTACAATCTTGGTTTAGCACCAAGTGAGCAACTGGGTAACTTCACCAATTAGAATTGCTTTGGTTAGTATCCAAAATGTATCATTATAAACTTATTGTCTGTACAGCATTTATTCTCAGAACGCAACAAAAATACTTTTCTTCAGCAGCTTAAATTTGAGCCTTATTAGAATATTCCATGTGTTGAGCTTTAAAGAAGAGTTTGTATCAATTAAAACAAATTAATTCTTACATAAATTCCTAATCAGCATGATTAGATTTTAAAGCTGATTATCCATTTATCATCTTTTTTAAAAAACCAAACACCACCTTGGTCTGATATTACCATGACTATCTCACAGACTAATTTATGAATTAAAAAGAAAAATACCCATGGTGAATAAGAACATTCTAAAAGGCCCATTCCATTATGAAGCAGTTTTAAAACTGTACACGCTTCTTACACTTTCTAAATACAATACCAAGGAAAAAAAACTCATGGCTCTGAAGTCACCTCAATAAACTGGCATCACCACTCATCACTTTAAACTCTGACCAACTTACCTGCTGAACATGCTACATTTACCATAACTACAGGTAAAAAAGATCACCTGTTACTCACACTCTCTGAACTCATTTGATACTGTGTAACACTAATTTAATTGGACTAGGAGCATCACACACTCAAGTGAAAGTGCTTGCCAGGAAAAAAGAATAAATCCAAAGATATTTTTAGTTTAGTCCTTTTAAGGCATATCTAACATACTGAGCCTACGTCTGCAGAAACGGGCCTGATGAAAGACCGAGATGAAACAGACTGCCTTTCTCCTTGGCTAAGAGTCCTCTTGCGCTCACGAACTAATGCCTTCTGATGTCGCTTCATTCTTTCGAGTTGTTCCTCTGCACTCATCTTGCCTCTTTGGTGGTCTCCAGAGTATAAACGTTCCAAGGCACTCTTTGGTCTCTCCTGTAGAAGTCACAAGGCACACAAAACACATTTTGTAATTAATACTTTATAAGAAGTATACAAAAAATGAACTCTTCCTGCTACCTTATTAGTAAATGTTATTCTATTTCCTTGGCATTTATTTGCATGTTTCAACTGTGTTTTCTATTAGTAGTGCTGATTTTTGGTTCTAAACCTTGTTTTATAGATCTGTTTGTCTGTTTTCCGATTCATTTAAGAAAGTGAAAAACTGGAGATTTTATTAGATCACAGCTCTCAGTCCTCTCCCATCTACTGCAGTCCCACTCCCTGCTATGCAAAATGTATTTTGGGCTTAACTATTTTCAACAGTTCAAACATTTGCCTTCAGATGTTTATTTAAAACTTACCTTGGACCTATCCCTTCGAAGTGTTGCAAACGATGAAATGGTAGATGATTGGTGCAATCTGGAAGTTGATCCAGACAAACCTTTATAAGGAAAAAGAGGATGCCTTAAACCAAATGACAGACAAGATAAGACAAGCATCAGATATTTTTTTATATTGTCATCACGTTTCTATGACATTCTGGTTACTATTTTAGTTTGCATTTCACATTTTGCAGTTCAGAAGATCATGAGAGGCATGAAATTTCATTTCAGCCAAACATAATGTGTTTCAGGTCACTACTGAGTAAAATTCAGAAAGACCTACAATAATTTAGAAGTTTATATTAAATGAGGGATGGGGTGAAATCAGCTGTACCACAGTAGATAAACTGTACAAATAATCACCTCTATGAAGAAAATCAAACCTTAACACTCACAGTTAGAAAGGAAAGAAATAAGAAGGGAATGGCTGAGAATTTGCTTTTGCACAAATATGTCTATCCTCATTTGTGAAATAGTTACAAGAGTGTAGCACAGTGGGGATGGAGTGCCAAGTCAGATGTAATGTCTGAGGGCTTTAAATTTGTATTCTTTATCAGTTGCATTTCACTGCAAATATAAGAGTTTATAAAAGATCACATAGAAATTATGAGGAAAAATAACTAAATATAAGAGATTCTAATAGCTAATTCCATGTTTTGCTATGGGGTTTTTTAAGCCTTATATATTAAGTTGCTTTGCAAAAGGCTGATTGTTTGTAACAGTACCACTAAAATGCACAAAATCTCTAGACTTTCACAGCACTGTATAGTTAATCTAAAAATAGTGATCTGACGACAAATGTCATCTCCAGAACATTCTAGGAGAGAAAAGCTCCTATACAGACAGTACTGCTAAAAATCAGCTACATAAATTTCTGGCTTACCACGGGTAGGTAACGTCTGGTATCCACTGTCAGGGTTTATTAAAGCACTGGAAGGATGGCTGAGGTCACCCCCTATCATTGCTAGTTCTGGTTCACTCATGTATGAACGCAGTTCCACCTATACAGAAAAATACTCATCAGCTCCAATGAAATCAGAGACAGTCTTAATAATCTTAAATCCTAAAGCTTTGTTTCTGGATTACTAAATTTCTCTCCTCCTCTATTATGTGGCATAGATCTCTCCTTGTCATTATTATCTCTATGCTATTATATATCAATACCAGACTTAAAGGTCCATTTTTAGAGACAATAGTATTTCAGAGACAATATTTTAGAGACAATAGTATCTTTTATTTTAGGTTCACCTATCTTTAAAGTGCAGGGGCATAGGTGTATGAGCGCTCACCCTATAATCTCCATTTACATACTGTCCGAGTTCTCTGTCTCTCTTCCTCTCATCTGACTGACGTTTCAGGCCCCGCACTGATGTGTGTCTGATGACAGTGGCTTCTCTCGGGAGAGGTGGAACAGCTGGTGGCTGATCATCAGGACTGTACAGCTGCGGGAGCGGAGGTCTGGGTGGTGCTTCATCTTCCTGGTAACAGGAAAGCATAGGGATTTGGCAAATAGTCTGAAAACAGTCTGGCATACAGTCCATTGCACTATATGTTATTTGTGACTGATTCAGCATGTTCTCCTCTGCCCACACCAGGAGCTTGAGGCTTTAAAACCCAAATTAAACCCAAGAAATCAAACACAAAGTATTCCCAAGATAGACTGTGAATTAATAAGTTCTAAAACAGTATAGGGCACTGTACATAAAGCTCCAGGTGACACACATGTGTTCTGCTGTAAGTACTACTGCTCAGATTCAATACAAACATCCTAAGTGCCTCCCTATTGTGCCTCCACGTTGTGTGCACTTCGTAACCATGACACTTTCACTGCTCCTGCCAGAAGGAAATGGAAACACTGGTGAATGAATCACAGAAGAGCAGTACTTACAACCTTTGGCTTGAGCTTAACTGGTGACGGAAGAGGTGGCTCGATTTTTTTCAGCTGCTGTGCTTGGTGCTGTGTTCTGGTCTGGAAATAAGGCTGTGGATACAGCCTGACCTCCAGAGGGGATTTAACCGGGCTGCGTGGAGGGCTCTGCGCAACTGGAAGTTTGCTCTCCGCAGTTGCAAGGGAAGCTGGTAAGGAAGGCACTGAAGACTGAGAAAATGAAGGCACTGTTTTTCTCTCTAGGAGGAAAAACAGACAAACATGTTAGGTCTTGTTTTCTACCAATAATGTTCATAAGAATAGCAATTAACATCCTTAGACTTCATAAAACAGCCCTCGCCCTCTGCACACTGCTTTGAACACAAATGGGGGTTTTTGACATAAAAAATGTTTGTTTGTTACATTGTAACAGGAGTGGAAAACATTTTTTTATGAAGACCTAGCAAATCTTTCAGGCCAAAAATAAAACCGCACATTTTAATATCATTCAGTAGAATTCCTTGTAGAGCACAGTGGGAGGGAAGGAAGGAAAAGCCTGAGAGTCATATGAAATCAGTTCATAGGCTGTGTATCTGGCCCCATGCCACAGATTCCTTAAGATGCCTACACATCTAGATAAGGCTGGGCACTGACAGCCATACCGTAAATAAAATGAGAGCTCACCATCTCAGAACTATTTATCTCTGCGTGCAAAAGGTGAGCAAAGATGCTTGAAATATAGAGTGGATTTACAGTAGGCGTTAACAGTCTCTTGCAATCCCAATGTGTTGCCTTTTCTCTGAAATGTAATAATGCAATTGAAATGCAGACCACACACACCTTCCCTTCCTCTCTTCCACTGTGTTGTTGCTCTGCCCACCAAACACCTGCCTGAAGACGGAGGGGGAAGGCAACTGCAGCAGGGGCAGCTGGGCAGCATCCAAGGGGAAAAGAAAAAACTAAACAAAACCCCCAGAGAAAAACACAGAGAGGAGCTCTCAGGCAGAATGCGTGTGTGTGTGTGGCCAGTCTTCGCGAACGAAGATCTGGGAAAGGTCTTTTTACCTTTCAAGCCTGCGCAATGGATTT
>JAWWLV010000179.1:13005055-13040935 GCA_035041135.1 Platyrinchus mystaceus
TCTCTTAGATGGATGGCCTTAGGGGCTGACGAGCTCCATCTGCCCGGGGGACCCTGAAGCAGGAGCGGGATTCGAACCTGCGACCTTGGCGCTGAGAGACCAGCATCTTAACCGCTAGGCCACCAGGGGTCCCCAGGCAGAATGCAGAACAGATACTATGGTGGTGTGATCCTGGCACGTGTCAGAAACTCCTGCAACTTGAAGAACTTAGCCCATTATTGTTATTGTTCTTCCTTTTTTTTCATGGCTTGTTACATTTTACTGCCATCAGTATGTGAAAACAAACAACAAAAAACTGTGTCATCTCAAGAAAAGAGGTGCTCAATCAACAGATTTCTGATACATCCAATAGAATTAACTGGATTTTCAGCAGTAGAAAAAACTTCCAGACCTTTTGCACAGACCCAAAGATTCCGTTGCTTTTGTACTTTTTTTTATTTTTTCATCATGTTCTCCTTACCTGGATTCTTAATAGAGTCTACTATGGTTTTGTAGTTTGCTTTATTTGCACTCAAGCCAGCTGTAACATCTTCAATTCTCCACAAGTCTTTTTGTATTTGTGTTTTCTCCTGATGTTTGTAATAAAAGAAAAAAAAATCAATTATACCTCATTTTTTATTTACTATGGGTTTATCCTTCTTTTGATACCCCACCAAAACTAGTGGTTCAGAAATTACATGGAAACTTAGGAGTCTAGAAATGAGTTAGGTAATTACTTTAAAATAATGATTAAAAAAACCCAAACCCAACACCAACCAACTTATCTTGCCCATAAAATTTATTAGAGCATTTTCGGAGTCTTGGAAGACTTCCTATAGAACACTAGGAAAAAGAGACACCCCTACATTTTTTTCTACAATATTATTCAGGCTAGAAAAAAAATAGTTTAATGTTCTACATAAAATAAGCTTACAGAATCTTTTCATTTGAACTTTGTCCTTAAATCCTATAACTAACACACTTAAGACTGCTATAGCAGCCTTACGAAACTCATCTTAATTTAGGACATTTAGGGGAAATGTCCAATATTAAAAAAGCAAAGCATCAGATCATCTCCCTGAATCCTGTCATAAACTTGCCAATGGCTTTTAATGGATGAAACACAAAACCCAAACAAACTCAAAAGGGCTGACAATTTTAATTTCTGCTTAAATTTGGGTTGTTAGGCCTACTGAACAAGATGCATTATAGGTTGAAACAATATATTGCTGCTCTTACAGGATTTGGTCTCATTCACATCCTAATTGTTTTACCAGGGCTTTCCAGGAGGAAAGAAAGGGAAACTTTGTCTACAGTCTGGACTCTGCTTTTGACTGTTATTTTGCAGCCAGAGCCTTGGCTTCTGAAGCCACCATTTCAGACATTCCAATCATCATAAATAGTTATTGTCATCTAATTAATCAAAGCCTCGTAACTCTGCCTTCAAAAATTTGCATCAAGAATAAACTAAGTAAAACCAATACTATTAAAGAAAGCAGAAGGCAGTGAAACACTGTGGTTAAGAATTGCTTACAAGCTGCTCAAGAACTCTAGAAATCCGTCACTTGCCATGAGCTACAAAATAGCTACTAATTAATCCTATAAGCCTGAAAGTGAAAAAAACTTCAGTAAAAGCTGTTACACCTCATAGAGCTAAGGAAGGGATATAAATTGCTTTCCACTTTCTGTCTTAGATCAGGAAATATGTTCAGCCAGGTTACAGATCAGCAAACAGGGTGCCAAGAACACAAACATTTATATGATGGAGAACGTTATTTGCCTGTAGTAAACTCACTCGATAGATGGGACATATCTTGAAAGATTGTCAGGACACAAACTATAAATTTGCACATTTCATTTCATTTTTCTGAGATTAATCACACTACAAGGAACCAAATGATGGATTTACAATAATCAAGCCTCAGAACGGCTGAAAAAACCACTAGATGTACCAAAAATCCTGCTTCTGAAACCAGTCAGAAAACATTGATTAACAATATAGAAAAGCCAGATCTTTTAATATTATTTCTCCCCATTACTTAAATATTGATACGGAGAGAATATTTTAGATTTAAAATGGACTAAGTCTGAACAATAAGCAGATGAATTCATTTTAAAATTATGAAAGCCAAGACTGCTGTTTACAAAAGGGCATAAATATACTTTATGGGCCAGCACGAAAAAGTAACCTGGACAGAGAATTCAATTTCTCTTAACTTCCTTCACACAGAAACATAATTTAGAATGACTTATAAAACCAGAGGAGAAACACTCACCCACTAAGAAGTTATCACTGTTAAAATAGCCCATGTCAGTTACTTTGAGCATGCTCAGATCCTCTCCAGCCCGTAAGCAAGAGACAATGAAGCTATACTCTTAAAAGCCTGATTTTAAAAATCCTTTTTAAAAGGATTTACTATGACCAAGCTGCTTGAAACATTTAGTTTTTGACCTCTAAATTAATGCTATATAGAAAACAACATTAGTGGTTTCCTACAGCAACTTGAGCCTGCAAATGTACTGAATTTTTAATAATATTCCATGAAGACTGTCTTTTTTTAAATGCCATGTGTGTATTAATTTAGTGCTATTGAAAAATGCTAGATAAACAATCTTCAGTCTACATACCCTTGGGCAGAGATCATAAAAATTCTAACTATTATGGGTACTTCAAGTGAGACTTCTTTGAACGAATATAATTTGAAGAATATTTGATACTTTCTGAAAAAATCAGTTCCCCTTAGTAACTCCAAAATAGGTATCCAGTAATATTTTTTTAATATAAGCTAAACATATCCATGCATACTAATATATACATATATATGTAAGTATAAACACACGGAACTGATAATGTGCTTTCTGTGTGTATTTGTAATTATGCATGTATGTGATATGAGATGATAATCAAACTGAATTAACATTTTTTCCTGTGCAAACTGTATTCTCTTCCATATGTATTGGTGAATCCCATGCCACACATCCAGTATTTTAAGCATGCTCAATGCTCAACTGGAAATTGTTTGTTAAAGTAATCTAACAGAGTATATTTTGTTTAAACATGTAATTTTCCTTTGTTAAACAAAATAACTTCATACAGGGACCATTTTATTCTAAACCCCCTGTGGGATTTTTTTGAAATACATATTCTACAGCTGAGCTTAATTACATTATATTCTGACTCCAGAAACTCAATCACTACCCGACCCCGCAGAATTAAAAGTAAATGAAAATAGACTTTGAAGATTGATGCAATCAAAAAAGTTTTACAACTCTTCCTTTGATACAAAACATTTATCTATTAATAGTGAAAATAAACAGGCTTCAATTCATACCTGATCAGATACTTATTGCAAATAAATAAATTTAACTAGTGCTTTCTTTTGGCCCAGAATATCTGGAAAAACAGACCAAGATATGAGCAAAATGTATACATTAGCTTTGTTCCTTGTGTTTTGTTCTACTTAAACAAAGGAAACACAATCCAGTCTGCATTCCTTGCTCCCAGAATAAAGTCACCAGTTGTAAGCAGGTATGTAGAAATAATCTGGTATGCCACATCCAGTTCAGCAAAGAGAATAACTTAGCTTCAAACAAAGCTTCTTTTTAAGATTCGAAACTGAATAATTGATTTACAACTGAGATGCCTTTCAATTACTGATGGCTGTTAAAACACTTATTCCACTTCACAAAACAATCTGCAGAGATAAATCTTCCACAAATAGAAGAACATGACAAAGAACAAGTAATGACGATAACAATCCAGTGACTGATGATCTTAAAAATGGATAAAGAAGCCAACAATGTCAGATCAAATAAATGGAAGACTAAGAAGTCCTGCATAGTCTTATAAATTAAATACGTTATCAATGTCAAGATGTCAGCATGTAATAAAAATGTAATAAAATAATGACAAATCTGCATAGACAACTTATGAGACACTATTGTGTGTGCTGCAAGACGCCCTACCCTGCACAGCCAGGCTGCTGCGGTGTCTGAGTTCTGCCAACTAAACTACACGACAGCTGAATGCACTGCAAAAATTGCAGAGAATTTCTGTTATGAGACGATAGCGTCAAGTTCAGACAAAATCATCTTATAAGTGTTTACAATGTCTGGAAATGGACTCACCTGAGATAGCAATGAACTGTTCATCTGTTCCTGTAAGGCTTTTTTCAGTTGACTCACATCCTTTTCTAATTTCAGATACTCATTCCAGGCATTTTCCATTTCCTGTTAACAG
This sequence comes from Platyrinchus mystaceus, assembly GCA_035041135.1. Taxonomy (NCBI): domain Eukaryota; kingdom Metazoa; phylum Chordata; class Aves; order Passeriformes; family Tyrannidae; genus Platyrinchus; species Platyrinchus mystaceus. The sequence goes on from JAWWLV010000179.1 coordinate 13,009,275, forward strand.
AGGGAATACTCTAATACAATGTTATGATAAACTACAAAATCATTCTCTAATGGACCATTAAAGTGTTTTGAAGTTAGTGTTGTTCTCTTATAAAAAGAAGTAAAAAATCCATTTTGTAGTCTACATTGTTGCTTAGAGTTGATTATACACTTCAAAATCCTTTACAGCTTGCAAGACCAAGTCAAGAATCCCTAGTTAAAAAACTCTGGCCAACTTCCTCACACAAACCCATTTCCTAAGTACCAAACTGGCATGTAATAGAATCTGAACTACACTCTGTGAGGGAATTGAGCCTATTGCAGTTCCGTTTCCTTTTAATTTACTCCTCTGTAGAAAACAAGTTTATAATTAAAATCCAGTGACCTACACCAGAACTCATGTTTTGAAACACAGAGCAGGTTATCCTTCAACAGTTCTACAGACTATGTTATAAAGTGAGTAAACCAGCAGACATCTGGAGAATAAGGCTATCCAATCACCTTTACTGTACTTGGATTACTTCCAGCATCCATAGCATCACAGTCAGCCTTCTGACCAAAAACTGAGAAAAATCAAGTGTCTGGTGCATTTTTATGTAAGGGATGATGAAATAGGTTTTTTCTCTGAATTTTAGAAAAGAGAACAACGTGGGAGTTGAGGGAAAGAAATACTGGAGGTCTATGAAGCCATGAGTGCCATGGAGAGACCAGATGAATGTTCCCCATCTTCTCTCATACATGGGTCTATCACATTAAACATGTGCAAGTCAGGGTAAAAACAAATAGAAGAAAGGGGTTGTCCATGCAGTGGAGAAAAGATTTGTGCAATACCTTGCCAAATTATGTTTTGCATGCAGAAGATTTACAGAATTTAAAAGGGGACTTTAGAGATTTTTTGAAATGGGATCTACTGAGGATTACTAAATAGACCAAAAAAACCCTAAACAAAACAAAAACAAAACCCCAAAAAACCATTTCTGGGAATTCTCCAACAAAACAGTTAGAAGCTGGATTGGTTATGATAGGAAATACCACCCACCTCTCCTATTCTTATTCTTCCTTAAGCATCTGCTTATGCCCACTGCTGAAGCCAGAACCCTGCACTAGAAGGTGCCTCGGACTGGACCAGCACAGCCTTTATTACAATGACTTGCTATTTACGCCCACATTTACATTTTAAATGCTGACTGTGAAAGTCATATGTTTCCTATAGGCACAAACCACTGTATCTATACATTTATATAATCCTGATGTTTTAAGGATCAGATCTTACTATAGGAAAGGTGTTCATGCAACTCTAGAAACAATTTTACAAAGAGCTGGTCCCATATTCATTAAAAAGTAGGAATAATAGAGTGAATACCCATCACCCATCACATGCTCTTTCATGTCCAATTCTTAGAAATAATTTTATTAATAAAATGCAACATTATATTACATTTTAATTTTATTGAGTCATAATATCAATAGTAAACTTTGACTGAAATATCAACAGACTTTCCCAGTTCCTTTTGCCCTAGAAAGGTATCACCTTTATTTTTTCAAAGGACTAGCTGAAAGATTTGTAATTTAAGCCCACATATAGAATAAAGAGACATAAAAAAGTTTTCTGAGTCATCTTTTTTGGTGGGGGCAGGAAGCATTGAAAAGTAAAGCTGGAGAGATTGTGTAATTTTTTTTACCTGGTTTAGTATCCTATATCTTAACCAAAATTGTTCAGAACAGGACTTAACTGCCCTACCCAATGAACAATACAGTTTTACTCTAACTGGTATTTTAATTATGGTTTTCTTGAAGCAACCAGAAACACATACCGTTGAAACTTTGGATATTTCAGCCCGAATACGAATAAGATCCTCTTGCAAAAGTCTCTGCTGGTAAGATATTTTTTCTGCATGTTGTGGCTGGTCTTTGTACTGATCCATCTGCCTGTGTAAGACCTCCAAAACAGACTCCAGCTGATCCTAGCAAAGAAGCAGTAAGTTTACAACATTTACGTGGAATTTTATGCACCTATCTGTAGTAATATCAAATGTGTTTTCCATGCCAGAAGTTTCCCAACAGAGCTGAGGACTGGCCTCCTGTTTTGGAGACTAGGAGGCCAACAGTAACAAAAAAGCACAAGAGCCTTAGTTACCTATTGCAACAAAAATCATCTGATACTTTCCATTAATTCTTTCCATTAAGTAGCCCAACCTGTGGAAAACACAATGCACCGAGAAGGGAATTTTTCTATTTACACTCTGTACGAAACTGTAATTTACAGTTTCAGAAAAATTCCCTAATCAGCGTAGAACTGTGACAGCCCTACCACAGGCCCAGCATGAGCTGTTTGTTTAAGGACAGGTTCTCATTCACTGTTATAGTTGAATTAGCCATATAGGGGATTAAAATATTGTCTAAAACATGAAGCAGGCCCAATTCATTCAGTCAGGAGGAAATAACATGGAATCATTTTTGCACTTCTGTAGCTCTTCTGAAGGATCCACCTGAACAGTACTTTCATTTTAGAATAGATTGTTTTCTGAACCATCTTTTTACTGACAGCTACAGCTCACAGGCAGGGAAGCAGATGGGTTTAAAACATTCACTTTCAAAAACATGTTTTCTAAGAATTGATAATCATCCTAACATAAAACCCACTTCTTTTTCTCATAGAAATTTATACACATGTCCAAGGAAAACTACTACAGTGCAAGAAGAATCCAGTAATTCAATTTCTATTTGAAATTTTATATTTTATGATTAGATAAAAGCTGTTGCTTTATTTTACTAAGCCCTTTTCAATCTACTTACTTTATTCTCCTTAAGGGCTCTTATTTTGTCCTCCAAGTCCTGCAAAATTCTGTCCTGCTCACAGAAAATGCTTAGCTTCACCTGGAAATGAAATAATATACATATATAACATTAGATTTTAAAAATTAAGCAGAATAGTATCCACTTGTAATATCTTACCCCCAAAAGTATAATAATGAACACGTAACAGCACAACAGAAACAACCAAATCAATGCAAGAGGTGCTGAAGTGGTATTTGATACTTACATCAATATCACTTTCTGCAATCTTGACAGGTTTTGTACTTCTTTCTTTTAATGTGTCACGTCCTGTCACCTAAGAGGAACAGGTTTTAAAAATGTAAGAAATCTGTTGCAAACGAAAACCTAATTATGCTTCAGCAAAGGAAAGTTTTGTTAAATATTCATGGTCATTAACAAAAATTAATCAAATTTGGGGTACAAGTATTTTCAAATCTGGCCTTAGTTTTTGAAGAGTGTTAACAGAAAGAATTACTAGTTATATCAGCCTATTTAACTCTTATAGTAGTTTAGAATTCTGTACAAAGCATCATAATTCCAACTATCTATGGTTACAAAGGTCCTTTTCCTGCAAAATCTAGTAGTTTTAACAGTTTAGCTATAATAGCTTTCTTGAAGCCAAAGGACTTGAATAGTTCCTTTAAATGCATGGTTGCAAGAATAGCAGCATTCATTAATGACTAAAAATACAACTTTTGGCAAGTATTTCATTCTAGGAAGGATAGTCTCTTCCTCAGCACAGGGTAAATTTTATAAAGACAGAATGCTATAAAAATGCTATAGTGGAATTAAATGTAATTAATCTATTTTGACGTGTTTATAATGTACCAAATCTCTCATTCCATATATTACTGGTTTCATATTCCATTTCTGGTTGAGAAAATTATCTTCTCACGTAACAGTTTTTAAATCAGTACAGAAACGATACTATATTATACTTCCAACCTTCACAGCAACCTTAAAATGAAGGCATGTCTATCTCTGTAGAAATGTTTATTATTTCCACTGCCTACATGTGAATAATTTTTTTTTGTGAATAAACAAGATTAAGAAAACAGCAATGTAATACAGCTCTTTAATCATACATTTTTAAAAGCCTGAAAATCTAATTATTTAATATTACTAGATTAGAATATTTTTAAAGATTCATTAAAACAAATACTATTTCACCAAAGAAACACCTGGTGTCTAGTAGTACTCATATACAGCATATTCCTATTCATATACTATCAAGAGTTTATGAAGAAAAATTTACCTAAATACTGTCTTCAATAATATAAGATAAGAGGTTTTAATATAAGAGCAGAAGTTGTTGGCTTTTCTGGTGGGGTAGGAGGGGTAGAAGAGGTAGTTTGCTTTTTTACTGACTGAATGGCAATCTATCTCCAGCCTTGAAGCTATATATTTACTTATTAACCTAAGTCACCTACAGGATCATGTTCGCTTTTTAAAAGTAATTATATTTTACTCTTACTGTAGATAAATCTTTGATATAATCTCAGTTCTAATGTCATATGAAATTAGTCATCTACACACAGTGTTTTCAAATAACAAAGCAGATTTAAAAGAGAAGAATCTGGTCATCATTTACGTTTAGTGTCTTCTCCAATAGCAGGCTCCATTCAAAGACTTATCATGTACTTTTTTGTGGTGAAATGTTACTTCTCCACCATCAAAATCAAAAGCACTTATTGCCTCTCAAAACTTTCAAGTTTCTTATATTTGCTTTTTCAACAATGATGTGGGGGTTTTTTTCCAAAAGTATTAATGGAATTATTTAAATGCTAAATCATATATATAATAGTAATGTAATTAAATACAAATATAAAATACTAGCAATCAAAGTAATAATTCTGCATATTTAATTACCTGCAAGCTAAGAGAATGCAAAAGCCTTTTTCAAAGCAATGGAATTAACATAAAAACAAATCTGCAGATTCTGGGGATACTTTAACTTACATAACCAAAACCGTAAGGAATTTGTTAATTATCAAGCAGTGAACATGAGAACATAATGAAGATTTAGCATGCTTTGACATTTCCGAAATTTCACAGAGGAGTCACTACTTGACACAATCATTTTCAAAATTAAACCAAAAACTGAGGTCAGCCATAATTTTGCATACAGACTCCAAAATAGGGGGAAAAAAGGAAAAAAGGAAAAAAAAAAAGAAAAAACCAAAAATCTTACAGAAAGCGCTACTGTTTACCATAAGACACCTATAAAAGCCAGAAAACACTGACTGCTACTTTAAAAAGCAATGGGATGAGCACATTTCAGATGCAGGCAGTCTTACATGTACACTGGATAGTAACCCTTGTGCTGAGTTCTTTAGCACTTTGTATATCATGTTGATCAGAGGTCCATTATTTTCTATCTGTTTCAAACAAAAGTTTAGCAATAGCTTGTTACAGATATCAAGATTTAAACCCCCAAACTTTACAGCTCAAAACTCCACGAGCAGCAGTAATCACACGCTCTTGTGTCACACCGATCCTCGAGGTTTATGGCCTACACCGTCTGCCATGACAGAAGCTACACCTGGGTATCTATCTGTTGTCTCTTATTGTGGGTAGATTCTCCATACAACAGTAAGACTTTTCTACTTTTTCAAAGCATGCATTAAAACACACAACACAAACCAGGATTTGCTCAGTCTTGTCCAGTTGCAGTTTCAATACACCATGGTATCTTCTGTCATGTAATATGCAGTGATGTTTGCACCAAGAACTCTCTATACTGATAATCTGAGCAACTCAGTTAAAACCTCAGAGAAAAATGTTATTTCAATCACTTTTATCCCTCCTCTCATAACAAATACCTGCTGTGTGCTGCATTCTTCATTATCTAAGTGACAGAAGCTTGCACTAGAAACCTCTTTCAACTGCAGTAGAAACTAAACAGCTTCAGATATTACAGCCTGACTGCAGAAGAATGAAGCAGGACCCCTGAGAGGGCTCTAGATTTGCTTCAACTGGTTGCACAATTTATACTTAGTGACACAAATTTTCATAGATTTCCTCATCCATATTTTGTATAACTTGCTAGAGAATGTTTGTAAAGTATTCTGACATGAGGCTGCCCCACCATCCCTCCTGTAGCCTGCCTGAACTTCATTTCATAGCCACAAAAAAGGGAAGCTTGCTTCACCATTTGTGTTTCACTTTATTTGTAAAGCCATGTTAGAAGCTTTGGGGGGAAATTGATTTTTTTCTTTGCTTTGCTCTTCCTTTGTGCTTCTCTAACACAGGATCTGTCCCCTTTAAAGATTGAAAAAATCAAATTGTAGAAATACAGCTGTGGAAATCTGTTTTCAGAAGAGGCATAGTTATGCCATAGCATATAAATCTACCATTTCTTCCATGTTCCACATGCCTCTCTTTCATGGGTTAAAGAGGAATACAGAGTCCTGGCAACAATCTGGGGAGAAAAAAGGCTCATAACCTAAGGACAATATTGTTAAAAGAAACCTCGACAATGCATGGCGTTTTGCATCTTCAAAATTATCAATAATTTTTCCTCATAGTGTGCGCAAAGTCTTTAGACTTATTCTTTTTTTCACGTCAGAACTGATATGTAAGAGAAAACTACTGAAATGGATGAATATCCCTCTTAGGGCATTTTCATTTTATTTATACTTATGATGTGACAATACAAATGTTGAAAATATAATCATAACATAAAAATTATTTCTTAAATAGCGTTTTAAAATTGTTAAATAGTAAAAAAATAGACTCACAAATGTGAGCCTCAACAAATCACTAAATGCTGTGTAACCAGTTACTATAATCAGTTTTACTACTATGGCAAGCATTATGCAGTTAATTGCTTAATCACAATTTACATGTTGAAAAGTTGTATTTCACAACCGCTATGAAGAGAAATCTTCAGAAATAAGAGATTCATGGAAAAGAAAAAAGTTTAACTCCAGTTCCAAAATCTTCAGTCCTATCTGAAACTGTTTAATAAGGATGGGTCTCACTCAAAGCCTAGTGAAGTCAAAAGAGAGGCTTGAACTAACAGGCTTTCTATCTAAGCCTTCATTGTCTTAAATACATTAACTGTGAATTTCTCATACTCCACCCTTACTAGAAAAATATATCATTTGCTTAGTTTCATACAGTGCACTCTTCTTTTTTCCTCATACTGCAAAAAAAAAGCAACTCGGCATCTAGTGGCAACCAACACAATGCCACCTTCTTAGGTGTTATACGATCTTCAATCTCTCAGCAACCTGACAGGAATTTTTACATTTCTGGACCTGTACTGAAAGGAGGTCATTAAGAAATGCCCATTTTGAAAAATTACATCATTCCTATGGAAACACACTTGACATTTTGACTGTCAAGATTTTCAAAAGGGAACCAACGCTAGCATTAAGTTTCTTTTAACAGAAAGATCAGGTGCCACCATACATTTCTCTTTCTGGCTGATTTCATTAGGTGCTACACAGGAAGGCACGGGAGGAGCTCCTGGGAGACCAAACAGTTCCTCATATCCCAGGCTGCAAGAAATGAATCTGGACAGAATCTGCTAAAAAGTTAAAAATGTCTCCTAATAATTTTGCTAAGCATATCAAATTTTCAGAGGCTTGAACTGTAGTCGCCTTTAACGTGACAATTGTTGTGTTTTTAATGGACAAAAACACTGTATTTATTAATAATTTCTCAACTAGTAGGACTTTTTAAATTGTCATTTGTCATAAAATTCAGCTGATGGTTTGAGATGCAGTTACACTTGGCAAAGCCATGAACAAACCAAGGACAAGACCTAAAATTAAATGTGGCCAACCAATTTTAAATTTCTATATTAATGATTCCAACAGTTCACATATTTGATAATTTAGATTATATATACCATCTATATGATAAATATTAAATCTTTATATATATGACATTATATGTATGTATAAAATGTATTACTAATATTTTCCACTTCTATATTTGGTTATATGTTCAGCAATTAAAACATCAAACAAATCAGAAATACCTCATAGGTGCAGTCAGCTCATTAGCTGCACATATACAATACCCCATGGCATCAACTATGTACATGCAAACGATATGGAGAACAAGGTGCCAAATTTCCCTCCACCTTGATTTTCAGGAACACCATATGATTCATATATGGCGAGACATCCTACACACCTTAGAAAGTGGCAGACTGCTTGCTAAGCAAAATGATTATACCTTTTGATTTTTTTTTCCCCTTCAAAACATGATATTAAGCAATCTAGATTTGCTTTCAAATTACCAACCATCAAGTGGATCAGATACAGAAGTAATTTAGTTTAGACAGATGATATGATGCTCAATATCTTATTTAATTTTTTCTTTAAAAGAATACCTCATAACATTACTTGGTCAGATTATGGATGGATGGATGAATGGGTGCATTTGAAATCTCTTAGTTGTAATAACATGAAAACAATGACAGGTGCTAATTAATCACACATTTTCACAAGAGCACAAGGCATTATAAATATGGCATATTATAAAAACAAGGAAAAGGCCAGCTCAAGGATATTTAAAGAGAAAAATATTAAAAGAACACATATTTTAACTTAGAGGTGTTGACTTCATATTGGTTCTAATGCTACAGCAGAGAAACATTTTGAATCTGTTTTTTCATCTGATTTCCCTAAACTCACATCTCATTCATCTGTAGTCCCAGTAACACAAGTTCTTCCTATAAACTTTCTGAGTTTTGCACTTTAATTGTACAGTCACTACTCAAAAGACACTCAATATTCTAAGCAAGACAGTGAGGCAAAAAACAATTTATGTCTCTGACTAGTAGGTGACTTGGAAACCTGCAGGTACAAAGATGATACACAAAAGGCACCTGGGTTTAAAAAAAAAAAAGAAAAAAAGGAAATATACTCCTGTAAAATCTTACCTTTAGATCCAAATACTCCAGATCCTTTTTCAACTGGATATAAGTGTCATCAGCCTTCAGGTAAGTGCATAGAGGAAAAAACAATGCAATGTATTTAAATTTTTGAAACAATTTCAGAATACCTGGTTTGGTTATATATAAGAAAATAGATGAAAGAAGGAACAAAATAACAGAGTAGGAAGTACATAAAAAAGCACATTTGCTCCACCAGCTTATTGCTATTTACAGCTGAAAAATGGGCAAAATATTTTTCAAGAATATTACTGCCTTATACCTACCCCCCAAACACAGATTTTTGTTTTCCACCTCTAATGAGACACAGAACTATCTCAAACAATACATTTTCAAAAGCTGTATTTTCAAGATCAATTTCTACTGACTACTCCTTCACTGAAGAAGTTATGGTGGTGTCCTCCCTGCCTCTTTGGGGGAAGAAGAAAAAACTTGTACCTAACAATGTCAGGTGTAACTAGAAGCCATCATACGATAATCATTAGAATACTTTTGATCACAATTCATACACATTTTAAAATATCAATTCCTTAATTCATGGAAAGTATGAAATAAGTTTTGTGAACAAAATACTGAAAAAATATCTCATATGATTAGAGAACCTGTTTTGTCTTTTCAGTAATAGCATTCAACTCGATCCTTATTTTTCATTGGCTCAGCTGTAATTGCTATCAGCCTAATTTTATAGTTATATTGGTCTAGCATCATCTTCGTTACAGTCACTTCAAGAAAAGCATGCACAGAAGTCACAACAAAATTATTTCTCCTCTTTTCAAAAGTGGTATTTGCAATACAGTATAAAATAAACTGTTGCAAATGTGTTTTGTAGTCAGACAAAATGCCCCAAACTTCCTAGAATTTTAACTGCTTTTTTGACAGGATTTTATATCCTGTGTACTTTTAACTTCAGAATAAAAGAAAAACACAACGCTATCTTTTCTCAAGTTTTGAGCCAATGAGAATGTGTAGCTAAAAGGAAAAAAAAAAACCTCTATGCCATAAAATCAATAGGTCACACTTGCATTTCTTTAGAGGTGTTCACTTAAAATTCCTGTCCAATCAGCTTGTAAGGCTGGCTGAGGACTTGACTAGAAAGTCTGCCCATTTTTGGAGAAATCCCTGTTATTATCGCCCATCTTAGTGCAATTGTTCTGTAGGTGAGTTAAGTCGGGAAATGAAACTTCTTCAAATTCAAAAAAATTCCTTTAGCTTTGGGCCAAAGCCTTCACCAATTCCAAGAAGTCACCACATTTCATTCCCAGGTGGCTCCATTTTGGAGGCTCTAATAGGAACCAGAGAGCTCTATAAGTACATTTCTGTTTGATCTCACATTTACAAGTATCATAACACCAGTGCAATCAAGAGCACTGTTGATGACCCAAGACGCCCCTGAGCTTTTATGAACCATGATCACCTGCAGAACGGACACAGTCACAAGCTCATATGAATGTACAAACTGGCTGATGCATTTCAATTTGCAGGTGATGCAGCATGTGGCACAGGGAGCCAACTCCATCATGAAAGCAGCACAAAGGAATGGTTTTGCCTTAGAATGAACTTAGTATTTTAACCCACATTTCTGAAGATGCAGCATTTTCAGAAATAGTGTAAGAAGGAAATAACACTTTGAAACATATGCACTGGTGCCATATAACTTAAAATGCTCATCTTTTATAGCAAAAACATAAGCAAAGAAAAACCACAAACAACCTAGGAACTGTGGAATATCAAAGAATGGGCAAGAAAGCACAGACTCAAGCATGCCACTAATGAAGCATCTGCAGAGTCACAAAATGTCATACTGCACAGATGAGCCACGCAGCAGCTGACCTGATAGGTGGAATTAGTTGGCAAGTGCTGCAGTAATTGTGCGATTGTGTAATTTCTTATACTAGCCAACTTAGCCTGATGTCTCCTTAATCGAATGAGAAGCAATGTTAGCTCTTCGGGCTGCAGGTATTTAGACACATTGTAAAGAGGAAATTAGCAGTCTTCAGGGAGAGTAACTATTATTACATTTTTCACCTCAGTGCCCAGAAAGCAGTTACTTGACATGATTAAGCAATTATTTAATTAACTCTGCATTTGGTCAAATAAACATAATAAAAGTTGAATCCTGTAATAACAAGACAACTCACCCCTGTTCATGCTGCAGATAACAGCAAAATTCCTACAGGCTTTACTGGGAGGTGGTTAAGATTAAGTTCTCATTCAAGTTATTTATGCTTTACATAATAAAGCTAAGATTAAAGAGTACTGAGCAGGATTTTGCAACTTAACTGCAATGCTATGAGGACACAAAAGGAAGAGTAGCTGCACTCTCCACTTACCGACTTGCCGTGCAAACTGGGCGCGCTCACGGTGTGTGTCATGTAGCCCATGGCAGGCATGGAGCGCCGGTCCAGGTGAGTGGAGCTCTGTAAGAAGCCACAGCCAGAACTGTAAAGGACTGTGTCAAGTGACAGGTATGTAGCACTTCAGGGAAAACTCAGAATGCACCTCTGCCACAGGTTTTCTATTTGAATTCCCAGGGTGCTTAGATCAGGGTAACATTCATGGGCCAGCTCAAACCTTGGATGATTAAGTAAAACCTAATCATCAACTTACATAATCAACAACTTGCATGATCTTTCATACACAAGTAAAACTTATGAATGAACAAATGAAAATTTAGAACTCATGATGCTGGGCAGATCAGCGGATTCTGGCAGTAGGAGGTGCTTCAGCAGAACATGCAAAGGGGCTTCCAGCAAATAAAAAAAATAATTCATAAAGTTCCCCCCCACCGAACATTTCCCAGCAAAAGGCTGTTTGGCTTATGCCCTCCAACAGCAGGCTTGTACTCCACACTAACAACGGTGAATGTTCTCTTTTAGCCAGGGAACACTAAGCCACTGACATGACTGACACCTTGTGGCAGTGTCTTCCATTAGTACCAAGGGTTTTTTTAATAATCTATTTGATCTGCCCCTTTCTGCTTATAAAATGAAAACCTACTACACACCCATTCTTTCATCTTTCTCTTAAAGCACAAACTTTCATGGCTTTCTTCAAGGCAGACTAAATGTCTCATGATTTACTTTTATTCCTTGTCTCTGAACTTCACTGAATGCTGTTTTGTTTTGCCTTTTTTTCTCCCCCTTTTTTTTAAAGTGTAACTGGATGGAATTTAATAAAGCATTACAGGGAGTGTGGAGTATCAAAGATTTCTGCAGACATACAGATTTAAATGTAAAATGACGTTGTGTGCTTACATATAAAAACATAAGCCTTTTTCTATAGCAACTTTCACAGAAGTTCCACAGAGAAGTTTTAATTATGAGAAAAAACTGTGTTTCCCTATAATGGCAAAGCCAGGATACCATAAAAAGGGCTTTATTTTATGAGTAAAATTTCTGCAGCTACATTGCACAGGAAGGGAAAGGACTGCTGTACATGCCTTCATACGGGATGTAATGCTCCTTCCACTTACGCATGGAGAAGCCAGTGTGTGGTAGAATATAATCAGGCGTTAAAAAAATATTAATTTCCAGTGCTGCACATCAGTAGACTATTTAATCCTCTGTCAGAATATTAAAAACCTATAAATGCTGAAAGACGCCCGTCAGCTACACCACATATACACTTGGAAAAAACCCTAAACTGTGCACAAAGCTGCAGCCTGAAGTCATGGTCCTGAATCCACACTGGGTATCTGAACTTACAAGTCTCTTTCTTTGCAAATACTTTCCCCACCAGAGTCTACAGTTGAGGTCAGAGAATTAGGTGACTACAGAGGCTTTCACTACCAATTATTCCAGTGTAAGAGCTAACAAGACAAGTCAATCCTTCATTGATTCAATCATGAATTTCCCCAAATTCCTTAGGCAAGGTGAGCCACGTGGAATACCGAATAGGGAAACTTCTGTCACCTCTGGATAAGAGGGTACAACAGTCCCAACAAAAAAACCCCACACTGAAATCATGGAGAAGGTTGAAGTTTCAGACCTGCACTATTTGATTTTGGTTAGCCCAGTGACAAAGACTCTGCAACGGACCTAAACTATCAAATGCAAGAAAAATAACTGTGTTTTTTGCTATAACTAAAAACTGAGTCAGCTGCAAGACTAACTACAGTAGCTAAACACATAGAGAAAGCAGGCATGGCAAACACTTAAAGCTATAAGCATAAATAAATAATCAAGGAAGAGTTCATCCTGCTGCCTTTTATATTCTTGCCTACCTATTCTGTATGTTAAAATACTACCATTTGTGTATTTTATATATGTAAACATACACCTTTGATCACCAAACCAATGTGATGTCACCAATTTCCCTTTCCTAACCAACAAAAATTAATAAATGTGAAATGATCAGAACAATAAGAGCTTGGTGCGAAAATTATTCATTGTATTAACTTTTATAGCTTACGCGATCTTTTATAAACATGGCAGGATGCAATGAAACATAACTAAATAAATTATCCATGACACCACATGCAGAATAGTTTGATATCAGTTATATGTATACAAACCTTTACAGCATGATTTCGTATCTTCCTTGGTGATCCAGCAAAAGGAACATCTACAGTCTGTCTCTCATCAGATGGTTTAACTGTAAGCCTTTCTGCAGGAGTATGTGGTCTCCTTGGGAGAAAGCTTTTTGGAGGTCCAGGTGGAGGAATATCAGATGGAGAGGGTGGAACAGATATTGATCGTGGAACATCTAATGAACTTTTTGACTTACCACGATCAATAAAGTCTGAGGAACCTACATAAAGCGGGGCAGTGGGGCTGCCGTGTTTAAATTGCTGTCTCTGCTGCCACTCATACAGCTGCCAAACAGTTCCATCCTTATTTGCTTTCCTTTCCTCCTGGGACATCTTCAAGTGGCTAACACGATCTTGTGCATATTTGTAGTCACTCGGCAAATTGCGGTTTGGTGGTGGTGAGCTCCCTGAAGGCTGCCTGGTATTCTTTGGCAAAGTGTGATAGTTTTCAGGAAAAGGAGGATTGGGACCCTGACGTGTAAGAGTCTGATCAGAAGTGAGGCTGCAAAAAGAAGGGAAGAAAAGTGTAAATTTTAGCATTCACTGATGAGCGGGAGTGACTGATAAAAAAGAATCTCTAATGACATAAGCATAGGAGCCACAAAACATAACATAAAACAGTAATTTAAAAACAATTTACAGGAATATTATCAAAGTAATATTATCAAACCTAGGATGAACTACTTGAAAGAAACTTACGGGAAGGCAGCATTTACTTAGACTTAAAAGAAAGTCAAGAACACGAAGAAAGGAATTATTGTTATGTTTAAAGAGTAAATCCATAAATTAAAATAGTCCTTTTCACCGAAAGCCTGTTCACCACTAGGTGGTGCAGTTTACGAAAACAAATGCATGCTCATTATAAAAAATTATCTTAAAGTGCAAGAAGAAATCTCACCAGTCACAGAATATCTCAGATAATTTTTGTTCGTATGAATAAGTAAAAAGTAAAGTAGAAGTAGAAGTAAAAAAAGGCAAGAAACTGCTCAAAGTCCCCAGGTCTGTATATTTTACTTTTACCTAATGCTACTGGTTCTACTGTTTTATCAACACAAAGCTTTTTCCAACAAGTCAATGATAAACTGGAATATAAAAGAGATGCAATGACACTGCCTTTAGTACTGCACCCATAATACACTAAAACTGTAGAAACGAAATATTTTAGCAGGTAAAGAGTTAAGACAGAACTGGCAAAAGCTTTGACAAACTGTAGTTAGCTCCCTCTACTTTGAAGTCAAAATCTTTCCATAGCCTCATGCATAAGAACCTGTCTCTGTCTGATTTCTGATTCTCCAGTCAAATATCTGGGGCTTTTGTACTTGCAGTCATTTGCCTGTGGAATCTCCAACTGGAAAACCATTCTGCTAGACTTGCTGCAGAGCACCATTACAAAAACTAAATAAAAACAACCAAAAAAACACAACTGAAGAAACTCCCGAGCACGTTCACCGTTCCACTCAATAAACTCCACTCTGCACGAGAGGGAATCCTCATGGTTTGGAAAATGCAGGAATTCCACATGAAAGAAAGGGCAGGATGGAAAAGAACAGTCTTTGTTCAGCATCCAAGAATAACAGAAGCAGGGGAGAAAGAATTGCTACCAGTAACTGCTGCTCAGTGGTTGCCTCTGTCTCCTCTTACTTGTAGGATTTGGCACTGTCAGGCTGTCTTGAAATATGGATGCTCTTGAGAGGATACACAATTCCTTGAGCCAGAAAGCAGAGTGACTGCCCTGCACCGCATGGAGGATTACAAATCTGTAAAAGCTCTGCTCTCTTGTACCGCAGAACCTTGATGTTACCTCAAATTTCACAATGAGGTTAAAGCAGGCAGATGGCATGAACAAAGGCAACTCAAAGATCAGCATACAGTGGTCATGTAACCTCCTAATTGTCTAATTCACTGCATCACATGTACTTTGTATGTTTTGTACTTTGCTGCCCATTTTTTCCACAGGAAAATCATGTGGTAGAAAGTTGGTAGAAATGTATTTTCTCTAGATAGGAGTAGGAACTAAGAAAGCTTGGAGTGGATAATGTTTTGAAAGGACATCTGAGGCAAGCATGAAGTTAGGACAGAGCCCTTTCGCGATTTCTCTGTGAAAAAACAGGGAAAGGGGGCTTGACCACTCCCATACTTCGACCTAGTAGAGACCTCATGAAGGCATAAGCAAACTCTTGAATGTTGCAAACCATCTGTGTGTGGTTATTTTCTAATTAGACATCAAAGGGTAAAGTATTGAGATCAGCTGGAATTAATGGCAGTCAGTGAAGTCACCAGGGGTAGCAGCTTTAGGAGCAAAACCAGTCTGAAAATAAAGACTCCATGAGCTTTGCTGGGGGCAGGGTGAATCATGCCTTTCTTCTAGGAAAAAATAAATTTGTCTGATAGGAGCAGCTGGGAAGAGCTAGATTCATGCAATATTTTAGCCAGCTAGACAAAAGAAGAAAGCTGCATGTGCATTACAGTGAAAGTCATATAGTCATATTCAGAGCAAATGCCTACTACATACAGGCAGGTTGTGTTTTATCAGTGTATGAAATAGGGACAAACCTCAAACTGAGATGACAAGCTTTGAGCCGGTGGCATCTCTACCACACAAGGTTTCAGTCCCTTAGAAATAATTTGCATTATATAAAAACAGGCACTAATTAATTGCTAGGAAAAGAACAAAGTCCCAAATGACTCGAATTAGTCCACAACAGATTATGGACAATTGCTTTCTCAGGCTTTAAGAGTAAAAATGAGCAAATGCAGCTGTTCTTGAGAATCTTCCTCTCTTGAATGATGAGATATAAAGAATATAAAAAAGAAAGCAGACACTGAAGAGTGAATAAATGGCCTGATTCCATATTATATGATTATTGGCCATGAAAATCATTTGGGGTCTGCAATGGGAAGCAACCACACAGAAGATATTGTAAAAAGAGACAATAAATGTTGAAAAGAAAACAAGTACTATTATTAGAAACACTACAGCCATTCATGGAAATGCACAGAAGCTAACAAAGACAAGTAATGTTTCTTCCTTATGTAAATCAGGAAGGAACAGAAAGTTCTGCACAACAAGAAATGTTTTAACACTGTATTTGCAAGGAAGGAAATGTCTTAACATGACTGCATTTAGTTGGGGAATATTAAGCTTCATCAGGTTTAAATATTTTTTTAAGTGCAAATAAACTGCTAGAAATAGCAAATTCTTCACAATTACACAGTGATTATGTCTATGCAGGCACTGGAACCAGATCAAAACCTAATAATTTCTGAACAGCTGCTGTTTGATGGTCCTGACCTTTAAGTACTTAAAACCAAAATCTCCTGAAAGCCTCCTTTCAAACCTTCTTCCAGTTCTCAAGATCTCTCTCAAAGGCTAGCATGAACCTTACCAAAGCAGGTATTCCCATCTGCTGAGAACAGAGTGGGATTAGATGACTACACTGAATGTCGCTGTAGTGCAGCTGAGAGTTCACTAAGAGAGGTGCACCTCTGAAGTGACAGCCAACATTTACAACTTAGCAAACAGTTCTGAGTGCTTTATAAAAAGGGGAAGTAAAACATCGATTTGAAAGATATAATGATCTATATTAAAGGTGCAATTCCTGCAAATAATTTTATGAACAAATGCTGTATTTGTGTAAGGGCTCTAGCTGAAAGAGTTCTTTCTCATCATAATGAACTTGCTGGCAAGCATTGCATCTGTATACACCTGAGCCAAGACAGAGATAAAACTGTACTCATTCTGTGTTCAAAAATTATACAGCCTTCTGAAGCCTCAGAGGTTCTTTATTTGTAACATTTCATCTGGAACAAGAGTCAACATGGAGCATTAAGAAATTAAGTGATCCAGTAATATTTACTAAAATCAAAATGGAATGTCAATCAAATTATCATCTCTAGCTTAAATTTTATATCCTGTAATCAAGAAGATGTTTGACAACTAACATGCCACTTCTATCTGTCCATTAACTACACTGCAACAACCTCAGCAGGCTGAGAGAAGGTGCCACTTAAAAGATCTATCAATCTTCAGGATAGTAATGTGCAACTTATTCTGCACACAGAAAATATAATGCCATTTGCAGGGAAAGACAAAGAAAACAGGTCAACTGAGCTAAAAGAGAACATTTTTAGAGAGAGAGATATGTATATATAAATAAATTTAGTTTCACTGAATATTTAGCAGCTCTAGCTGAGGTAGCTGGCTTTATCTAGAAAAAACCCTGGCACCAGCAATACCACTATCTTCACACTACACCTGATAGATGCCTGAAGTTCATTTACTGGAAAGACTAATTTGGAAGCAAACAATACTTAGCTAGCTATCAGTCAAGCCTGTCACTGCCAATACTTTTGGTGTAAAAAACACCAACAGAAGTTTTTCTAAACATTAGCTAATTAGATCAATAGTTTTCTGTATTATTTCAGACAAAGACATCTATGTGTGTAATAAGAACTAACCAAGTACCTTTCTTCATTAAAGTCATATTCTTTTGGGAAACGCTGATTATATCCAAGTCAAAAAGATGCAAGTTAACTGACTCTAGCAGTCTAGCAGAATGCTAAATAATATCAAAAAGTAAGAAAGCTTTTTCAAGGGTAATTCCAAAGATAAAAGAGTAGAAAAATGGACTTTCACACAAAATTAGCAAGCCTTAAATTTCTTACTGGCTCTAAAGTGACAAATGTTAGCTTCAATAAGCATTAAAAAAATGCCCAAAATGTCTTCCTCCTCCTAAAAACCACAGGCCAATGTCTCTTATTTGTGTATATTCTAATAAAATTTTAGCAAATTTATAAAACACTGATTCAGTAGATTAAGCATAAAGGAGCATCAATCCCAACTGTCTTTCCTGCCCCTTCAGAGGAGGTGACACTCTGAACAAATGCATAGATACATCACTTCATTTTTTCAACCGGTGCTTAATCCGACTGCACACTTCAAAAGTAAAGCAATTATGGGATTTTCAAACTACAAAAGCATTCCAGTGTGCATTCCTCCTACTGCTGCAATTTATGTAATTTTCAGGCACTGAAAAGGGAAAAGAGAATCCTGGAGACCATGGGAACATCCTAAGACCTCTTCATTAACTAAATGAATATATGGAGACCTTTCAACATGTGATGCACACACTGTGACTTTGAGTGTAGTGATCTGATATAGAGAAGTGAATGGATGTTTGGAACAGGAACAGAAGGCAGAAGAAAAGCAATCAGCATTCTTGGCTTTTAAGTGGAAAACAAACAATTATCTATAATTTATATTGTGCAGTTGTTTATGAATAAGAAGTAACTGAGAGTTGCACTTCACTTTCCGGCTCTTAAAAATTTAAGCAAATTTTAAGAAGTTTTAAGTATCCACAGTGATTAAAAACAGTAAAAAAACCCCAGCATGCTAATCTCACTTACTCTGTTCACAGTATTGTGACAAAATTAAAGATTTGATTAGCCAATCCCGTATTGACTTTCCGAGATAAATGCCTGAAAACTACCGTTCTGCACTGAAGGAGAAAGCAAATTTTCTTATATATTGTCTCTGTAAAGTATCATTCTGATTTGCACCAAAGATATTACTAACACATATTTTCCTTTAGCTTAAGAAAATGCCAGTTGGCAATCTATTTAAAGATGGGCCTACTACTAACCTTTTTGTATCTCCTTTTTGGACTTTTACCCAGTGCTCCACTTGAGCCATGTTACTTTTTCTTTGAAACTGCTTATCTGGATTTGTTCTGGGAACAAACCCTCTTTTATATGAGCCAGTACCATTCTGCTCCACTAGGCCAGCACTCACACTTAATGAACTAGGAAGGGTTCCATTCTTCTCAGCTGGCTGAGGCTGAGCTACTTGGGACCACGATGCCTTAGATGCATTCGTTAAGCCTGGAAATAATGAATCAGCTTCTGTTAACTCATGCTTGGCCTTTCCCTTTTTAGTTTCCAGAGTTCCTTTTCTGTGGATATAACGATCCTCCTCCTCCTTTTCTCTTCTTATCTCTTCACGCTTATCATATCCAAGCATTTCAGCTGATTTTTGATAACTTTCTTTTGTATCTGTAATCTCTGCCTTCACACACTCTTTACAGGCATCTACATGATTGACTTGGGGAACAGCTTGCTGATCCACTTTTGCAGTTTCTCTGAAACGAAAATACATGTCAGTAATGAACGTGAAAAATTGATGTGATCTCATTACTCTTTCAGAAAGAATACCCACAAAAGTACCTTCTACAGGCTGTAATATATTTGACATGTTAAGATAGATATGTTCAGCAAAACTCAGTTGATATCCCAGTTAGACAAAAGTTACCTTTACAGTGTTGTCAAGGAAGCAGAAATTACTTACATGCATCTGTAAAAATGACTGAAAATACTAATTTTGTCAAAAGAAGTTTTCAACTTGTGTAATATTATGTACAAAAAGCTGTAAAAGAGAAAGTCTTCCTATCCTAGGAAAAACTGAAAGCCAAAAAAAACCAAAACCGACAACTGCTCACTGCAAAATAAAAAAAAAGTCTTTTCATATCTTTGTAGATGTGTTAGGGACTAATTATTTCTGGCCAAGAGAACAGAGAAATATCTACATTTGAGTCAATACTATTGTCCAGGGAATTTCTAATAGGAGGGCTATTTCTGAAAACAAAAACAAACAAAACAAAAAATTTAAAAATGTCCCTTGCTCCTAACGCACACTTCAGTGCACACTAGTTTACTTATTTACCTTATTGCCTAAATATTTAAAAAATTCCACACCAGAAATCTTGATATGAAACTTTGAACACACTATAAAATGTTTAAGGATACTAAAAGTTTCATGTTGCTTTTGACACACAACATATTTAATTTGCAACTTTCTTCATCTCCTTATAGCAATAACCTTCTTGTCAACATTTTTTTCTCTCACAATTCAATGGGATATCACTGATCTCGGAGTAGCACCTCATCTTCTCTGAAACTAAATTCAGCTTCTTTATGGAAGGTAAATTCTGAGTAACACAATTGTTTTCACTTCAGTCTACTTAGAAATGAATAGTCTACTTAGGAGGAAGGACACTGGATCAATACTTCTAATGTGCCAGACCTCCCCAATGTTTCTTTTAATTATTCCTGTCCTTACAAAGAAGATAAAGAAAAATCCAGGTACCATGGTTATATGTTACTTGAAATTTAAATGAAATCCAGAAAGTCTTAATATAGGATGCAAAGCTTTGGAAGAGATGCTGATCCTTTGCTTTATTTGATTGGCCAAAAAAAAGCAGTAGTGCGAGATACTCTGAGAAACTGCACATAACATTTTAATCCTCACAGCCCCAGTGGTTAAAAGCAGGGTTGTCTCACAGTACAGAGTCTTCTTTCACATGCAGTTGTAGGGAAAGAATCACATTCCAAAGTCAAAACATCAAGAAAGCTACATCAATTTTAAGAAAAGGAAAAAACCGGAAACACATTTTGGCACAGCTGAATTTGTTCATAATCAGTTCATAACTGAATAAATTAGTTAATATCCATTAACTCTCTGCACTTATGATTTACCCATCTTTAACATCCTTTTCCTCCCTTAACAGCACTTTAATGCTCATTTGAAACAAGTCATTAGACTTCTGTCCTTCTTCTTTTACTTATCTCTCCTAAAGGATTGGCTCTCACAGGTGTAGGAATTTGCTCACAGAAACTGTAACTTTTTAACTGCAGTTCCCTAAAATATTATATATATATACAGAAATTAATCCATGTCACTAAATGTTAGCACACAATCTGATGTACACACAAATACTGAACACCAGGTTTTCCTACTTAATATCAGTGAACTGATTTGCAACAGAATGTGAATGAAAAATAATTATTTCTTTAAAATGGGAATGAGTTTCATGAACATATTTCCAAATAGTACTCTTGGAAATCACTGTGATTTCCAAGATACAAATCAAATGTGATTTATATAACATATATTTAATTTTAAAAGCCAACAGCTTCTGTATGGAACTTGCCTCTTCAGTGAAGAGCGTGTTTGCATAAGAGCAGCTTGGTTCATAGCCCGGATCCAGCCATTCATATCCTCCTGGGTATCAGCACTGAAGTAGTATGTCCGCATCCCTGAATGCTCTGCCTGAGAGCCAATAACAGAATTCTTATTATAAATATATGCCCTCATACCTGTGTGAACAGCCTGGGAGGAAAAAAAAAAAAAAATTAGAACAGCTCTTTCATTTTTAGCCCCCCCCTCCAAAACATTACTGAAAAAAACACCCCTTCCAGATTCTTTGACTGGTTCTTGAATTTTGGGTAAATTATCACACTGCCAAAATGGGCTGTAATGCAGTAAACTCAAATGCCAGCCCAATTTTTACTGACATTCCTCTGCCTTCTTCTAGAACTATTAAGCTAAAAGTACAGTGTCTCTGTTTTTCATAGTAGGAAATCTCAGCTTTTCATTTTCTTTTAATTGATACATTTCATTTGTAATAAATACTGTATTAAACAAATCTAAGAAATCCTCAGTGAGACATGCATAAGCAAGTCCATTTTCCCAGCTCATTTAATAAAGCAATTTATTCAGACAAAACACAGACAAAATTTTAAGCAATTAAAGTGCTTATTTAAGAATTGATTATAAAGCCTGTTAAGATCTTTTGGTTACAGCGTGCACTTGAACGCGTATTAGCTGCAAAATCACAAACTTACTGATAAAGTTAGTAATCCTGATGGAATTATCACAGCACATAATACACTGACAGGTATCTCTGCACACCAAAATACTCCATGAAATTCCACTGCAAACTAGAGGTATTTTGCAATTCCTCTATAAATATATTCAATATTGAAATGTATTCAACGTGAAATGTCTTTGTAACTCTAGGCTAGTTGAATTTAACAAAATCTCATCCACGCTTGTATTAGTGATAGTACAGATACTACTAAGTCATACTGGTCCTGAAACACTATATATCCTCAAAGTTACTTTACAAATGTACTTCAGATTAGTAAGGAGAGATTCATCTCCTTGCTTTCCAAAAAAACCTGGAGACAGTATACTCTGTTTCAAAGCTCTTTTATGATATTAAAATGAAATTAGTAATTTAAACTCCATTTTATAAAACTAAATCTGCTATGATGCACAAAAATTAATAGCATGAAACTGCTGAGACAGGGTTGGTGTTTGGTTTTTTTTTTAATTATATCAACTTTTTAATTTGGCCACATCTTCTTTTAGAGGTTAAATGTATTTTGGAAACCTTCCCTAAATAATTGGTCTCTTTATATTGATGAAATCTTCTCCCCATCATTATTCCAAATTAAATAAAAAACCCACTCTACAGTCACAGATGGCTTCAGAAACACAACAATAGTTTTGATAAAACCCAGGCTATTTAATCCAGTTCAGCCCTCCCTAAACATTATAATTTCAGTTGTTTACCCTGAATTTCCAAAATTACCATAATCTTAGAGGCCTGTATCAACAACTCCAAAGAGCAAAATACATGCTTGCTAATACAGTGCTTTCAAATTCTGTGGAAAATTCCCTCCCTTTCTATTGCAGCCTGTTCTCCCAAAGGTGTGAAATGTGGCCTTTCCCTTCTGTGCCCCAAGCAAGGAAGGCTGAGTTTGCTTTGAAAACTGGAGACAAACAGAACAGTCAGCTACAAAAAGGAGCAGGAGAAGGAAGAGGAAGAAAAGGTTGCATAAAGAAGTCCAAGACTTTCTCCTGCTTGAAAGAGTCTCTGCTTCCCAATAGCATTGGCCAATAAGGGAATACAAGGTGATTTCTCCTCCCTTCCCACCATTAGCTACCTACCCTAATACAGGAAAACAGGAACTCCATACATTAACCAGTAGCTCTGATCAATCACAAATTTATGAACCAAAAGACTTTGGTCATGTTTGCCTGGTTGAGTTATTTGGGTTTTCTTTGTTGTTATTGAGGATTGCCTTTTTTTTGTTTGGTTGGTTTGCCATTTTGAGTGCACTAAAATGCTCAAAGCAAATATGATTTAGAAGTATTAATTAATTTCAATTTATGTTTAGCATCCAGTGTACAAAGAGACAAAAACTAGAAGCTTCAGATAAAAAGGAAAACAGTGATTTTAATGCAAGACTTTAGGACTACATTGCTCCTTCAGAGACCACATTGAGCCCATAGAAGGTGTTAAAATTCAGAAGTGAAGTGACTCCTGCAGAAAACCAGACTACATACGCCCCACTGCAGATGGTGCAGTAGGACCCAATCATTCACTGGCTATACACTTGCTTAACAAAACCAGAAGTTTGGGTAATTATCAGCAGCAACTGTGTAGCACATCAAGAAATGGATTTAATAGCTGTCTTAACTGACCTGTACATCCCAATCAACATAACCCACTTGCATTTTAGGTTCTCTTTCAGCAGTGCATGCTGAACACAGCTGAAAGCACTGCCTAAGAGGCTCTAGGTGAAAATGGTATAAAAATGCAAACTGTGTTGCACCATTCTCCTTTGAGACTGGAGCTATCACAGCTATAAACATTCATAGCTTCAGAAGGGATAACAGTGATGGTGTGCAATAATCAACAAACACAACATTCTGAAGTTTGTAATATAAAACACTGGTTAAAGGAAAATTCAAATTTATTTCAGTTTTTTATTAGTAGCATGTCTTATATGCAAGAAAGCACAATTTATGCCAATGGCCTGTAGCTGCAACTGCTAGCAGACAGAAGCTAGCAGGTTTTTTGTTTTGGGGTTTTTTTAAAGCAAAAGCCATTAGGATGACTACAGCATACTAAAAAGCCTAAAACACAGCATATGCGCACATATACGCCATACACACAACAGGGAAAAAATAATATTGGTACCTATTCATGCATTCAGATGCCTTAATGGAGATACACTGAGAAGAAAAGCAGTCTCTCTCCCATAGTGCACAGTAGGAGAAATGGACAGTAAACCCCAAGAGCATATCAACAGGACAAGACAAGGACAAAAAGTTAAACAAGTTAAAATCAGTAAAAGATTCATGTTTCCAAAACAAAAGACTGTACTAAAAGTAACTAACGCCTACAGCAGTTATGTTCACGTCCACTTGTTCAAAATTCCTATAGGACAAAAGGATGGGGAAGGGAATAGCTTTCTAATAACTCTAAACTTTCAAAATTAGTTCTCTCAATAACCTATAATGTACAGGAAATTCTCCCTTCCCCTGAAGTTTGATATTTATGAACCACTTATGAGGAAAAATTGAAATAATACTCCAACCCTTCACTATGAACTCAACAACAGCACACTACAATCTAACTCGTCTTTCACCCTCAAATAATATTGAGCTTTTTAAGGACTTGTAAAAACTTGAACCTTCCCCTCTTTCAAATTTTAAAATAGCACCTCTCAAACTTACAGCCCTTGGCATTTCTTATTCTGACTCCCCAGACCCAGAGAAGTTCTATAAGCAATATGAGAGACTAAGGAAGCAACACGGATTCAGAGAACATAAAGGAGCAAACAGTGTCAAATTTCTTGGGTTTCTTTAGGAAAACACTGAGATCAAAGAAACAGATAGGAAGTTTGCCCTGGTCCCAGCAGGTCTAAGCAATGAACAAATAATTCCATTAGGAAGACCTAGAGTGTCAATAATAAAGAGATGTTTTTTAAACCCAAGCTGCAGTAGCCTCCTCTGGAAGTAATGATTTGGCCTGGCCTCCAAGGCTCTGAATGCCCTCATGCTGAAAAGGTGAACCTTTGAAAAAATTTTAAAAGTAGCATCAAAATAAAAAGTTGTAATTTGTGTCTCCAATGCTACTTCCTACCTCTTACAGAAAAAGCAGAGCATTCTAAATACAAATATATACTTGCATACACTGTCTTTGCATGAAGTTTTCTTGTTTTCTTTAGAGCAAACTTTGGCAGGCCTTCCAAATTTCTCAATTTTTATTACTGTCAGATTCATATTAATATGTTTACTTTCAGTATTCTCTCTTATATTTTAACACATATAAGACCAATTAAAAATAATTTTCATGATTGAGGATAACAAGGCTTCTAAAGAGACTGTGATGACATAAACTTTCCTAAACTGATAGTATTCATGTTTAAAACTGATCTATTACTAAAACATACAGCCAGTGCTCTGTTAATCACAAAGAGTATTTCCAGGTATATATTAATGTTGTGTAAGCCTTTTCACATTATAAATCTAAACACTGGATTTGTGCTCACCTACATTTGTATCAACAAAAAAATTACTGTACTTTAAAATACAGCAATTAGATTAATTAAATATCTTTAGGACACTAGCTACTGAACTAAATATGCAGTAAGAATCCTGAGTTCTAAGCTGTCACATAGCTTAGTGATGGTAGCTTACAGCTAGTCACAGCACTTGTCTTGGGCCAAATAAACAACATGAAAAAATTGTGAAGATAGAGACTTAAAAGCAGAGTTTCTAAACAAAACAATTTAACACACGTACTGCTACACTTCAAAGTAGGTGTTTGATTGCATATGAAAAGCCTGTACCCAGTTCTGCAGGCCTATGATTGTTAAACACCCAAAGAGACACAAAAGCTTAAAGCTGGGCCTCAGGAGGTGATGAATGGAAAAGGATTTTGAGAACTCCTGCAGTGCACATTTTAAGTCAGCAGGGTTTAACATACATGCCCTACTGAGCATGTATTTTACAAACCTCCTAACCAAATCATGTACAAAAAGCACCCATGTATTTGCTATGATAATTTCTTTACTCTACTTTTGCAAATGAAAATGTTGATTTTTTTTCTGCAGTTTTACTGTTTCCCTTGCTTAAAAACTTATTGTCACTTAAAACAGCCACTTAAAATGTGAGCCAATACCTCCACTGTAACAGAAGATTTACAACATTCTGAATAAAGGGCAGGACAAATGTAAAAAGTGACATGGCACATTCTCCCACTCATTCAGGTCTTAAATGCAAAAAAGTCTTATCTTTATTTTGGGCTTAATCTGCTTGTGTGTTCTATTCCTGGCTGCACTACATTGTGAGACAGAATGTCCGTCTACGCTCTGGATATCGAAGTGTACTGAGGAGATTAGATAAAGGTAATGGATGGTGAGTGATGGAATGTCAGGACGGTCGTGCTCCCGCTGCTGTGTGCCCACAGCCGACTCTGTGACCACTGAACGTCAGTGTTGGATACGGTCCATACAAACAGGAATCTTAACAAAATCCTCCTACTGCCCTAGGAGTTGGTTCTAAATTAAATAAAACCCCAGCATCAAGCCTGCAGTCAATCATCAAACACCTAAAGCAGAGTTAAAATTGGCCCAATAAACTAATACATGAAATGTTGAGGGTTTTTTTATAGAGATTCCTAGCATAAACTTTCTTTTGCTATCAACACCCTATTTCTATCTATATCAACCTTTTAGTAATGAGCCTATGTTGAAAGTCTCAGGTTACTGGCTCATGCTGATTTTCAGAAAAAGACTCAGATTAAAGAGCAGGTAGAGCTCATACAGGTATGATATGTTAAAAGGAACAGGGGAAGTCTGCATTTGCTTCTGAAAATGTTTAACCACAATCACACCATGGATTCTGCTCCACAGGAAAGGAGAGCCACAACTTGGCCAGTGGTGACTGAAGAGCGTGTGTGTAAACACTGTTTCAATAAAATAAAAAGCAGGGAAGCCTATAAGAGCATATTGAGTTCTTCTCTTTCAGTATACACTTCTTGCTAGGAAAGGCTCTAGAAGAGGAAGGCTTTATGAATCACACTCAGTAAATACTGGAGTGGAATGTTTTTCTTCAACAAAGGTTCCTTTGTAGTTTATCCTGCTATCTCATGCTCAATGCATTTGAAAAAGTACAATAAATATTTCCACAAAGTGCACTGAGTCTTTTAAAACACATTTCCCAAGATAATATTTGTTTAATAAATTTCAAACTATTATCCACTTGAACATAGAACTGAAAGTAATGAGGCAGTCTCCATTTAAAAACCCCCAAAAAAGTCAAAATGCAAGAGAAAATCTGGTCTGAGCAGACATTCTTAATAATTTCAGCACAGAAAATATTTAAACAGAGAGTTTCCTTCTAGATCTCCTAAAGTATGCCTGATCAAAATCTGATTTGTAAATTACTTTTTAAAGTACGTAGTTGATCTGATTGACAGAAAAACCAGTTCTGCTCCAACTTCTATCTATATCAAGTAAGAGTACTTTTTTCTTTAAAAAGTCCATGCCACTTAGGATCGCTGTAGCTTCCTCCCAAAAAAGGAGAGAAAAACTGGTTACTCTTTTTCCCTTTGAAATCAGGAAAATAAACACCAAAAGCTACAGTATTGTAATTTTCTAACTGTGGGAACTGAGCTATTTCTTTTACTTACAAAAAACCACAACAAAACCAGACATCAGTCCTTTATGAGATCAAGTACTCTATAAATAAGAAAACCTTTCTTTCAATTTGTATATAGTACTGGAACAACTTATCGATACTAATTTCTGATTTTAGAAACAGGATCTTTACTCACAGACACTTCATTAAGCTCTAAAGACACTTACAAAGTAACAGACATGAATGTCAATTCATAAGCAACAAAAAAGTGCTATGTCACATTGGAACAGGCAGCCAATAAACCTGCCTACTTTCAAAAAATAATAACAGAACAGGAAAACAGATGATGTTTCTGTTTACAGAAGCAGCATTTCTAATGGAAATGAACTACGATTGGCTGATAAGGCTTGTATAAACCGTACCTTAAAAGAAAATTTGCGATTTATACGATCTTCAGGTCCAACTGGAGATATGACATAACTAGGCAATGGTATGCTCCCCAGAACAGATTCTTCTCTGCTGTCTGTTGAATAAAAAAAAACCAGAATTTAATTCCCTGCACTATTCAGTGGGCTAGCAACACATTCTCCATTATGGACACACAGACAACAGGCGTTCAGTAGAAAGAAGAGCGGTTCAGATTGGATATAAGGAACACAACTCTCCCCATGAGGACAGAGCAGCCAGAGAACAGGCCAACCAGGAAGGCTGTGCCATCTACATCCTTGAAGGTTTTCAACGCCTTACTAGATTAAGCCCTGAGCAACCTGGGCAGACTCCTTTCCTGACCCTGCTTTCACCAGGCAGCAGGACAACACACTTCCTGAAGTGTCTTCTGACCCGAATTCACTTATGACTCAATGCCAATAATACACAGAGAAAAATGTTTTATTTTTAAAGAAACAAGATTGATTTTTTTTTTAAAATCAGATTGGTTTTTTACTGAGGTTTTTTCTTTTCTTGGAGGGTGACTGGGTGGATGTTAGTTTTTTAAGTTCAGCCAGAAGAATATACTTCAAGAATAAAGCTTAGTGTGCCAAATGAACTGTGACAGGCTGCATGACATGATGGACCTTCCATTTAGCATTGTTCATCTAGGCTAATTGCTATAATTAGGAAATCTCTATTACTGCTGGCTCTAAGTGATCATCAGCAGAAATGCAGCGCCTGGGAATATGAATTCCAAGTTTCATGTTCTGTAATCCTTTCAATCTTCAAATGCAATATTCAAAACTTGAAAATAACCTTATGTAAAACCATTATTCCTAATTAGGCCTAAGATCACATCTAACCTTTTTTTGGTAGATTACTGGATTCAGAAGTTCTCACTCTTACATTGTCCCTTGGATCAGTACCCTGATCTGGCCATAGCAAGTTCTCAAAAAACTCAGATCTCCAAGTGCAAGCAGGTAGGTAACACAACACAGACCAGAGATGGGATAAATCTTACTTATTGCAGTCAAGTGTTCTGCAGTGTAAACCTTAGCATATATCAAAGATAAGTTATATGACAAAATATCATACAGCATCTCCTGCTTCCCCTACTCTAGCCCAAAATCTGCTGCGCATTAGAAACGTATGTGTGGACAAACAGTTGTTTCACTATTCATCTTCTCAGAATACCTAACTATAGCTGAACAGTTCAATTAGTTCACTAATTTAGCGTGATTTGTACAAGTGAACTCAAAACAGCTAGTATGTACTCACCTTTGTAGTAAAACAAACAATAATCAGCAAGCACAAACCATCGTCTTTTCCATAATCGCATTCCAGAGCTATCCTGAAATGCAAGAAATGCAATACACTTTTCATTTAATGGAATTTAACAGCTTATCATACAGTGCTGATCCACTGAGTAGTTTACCAGAAGTTTACCTAAATATGATTAATAGTTGCAAAACAAGTGGTTTATATTTTAGCAAAACATTATGTACTAAGAAAGATAAGAGGCAAAACATCCAGCTATAAAATAATGAGGGCAGAATATTCCAACTGCTAATTTTCATTAAGTAATTAAACTTGCATCCCAAACAGCATTCAGATTAACCTTATACACAACCAATGTATATTTTATCTACATAGATTTATCTACAATAAAGAAACAAAATATGCTTCCGGCTGTCACAAACTCCAACAAAAACTGCCTGTAGACCAAGGCAAAAATCACTACACAGCTGTGAAGTATGACATCGGATTTCAGGCAATGATATCCTATAATTCTACAGTCAATCTCCGTATGTTACCCCTGCCTAAAACATAATTTAATAAAATATTCCTTAGGAAATAAAACAGGGTGCATAACGTGCAAATTTTAATGAAGTATAATATGCCTGCAGAGATCTATACATAACTTTATCCATATACACATATATATATATATATATAACCTTGTCAAAATGAGTAATATTTGCATTGAAATTAATTTTAGAAACTTGTAAAATTGCCAGACTGTAACCTAAAGAAGTACAGCTTATTCAGCTCAGGTAGGCTTTGGTAAGACCAGCAGCATAGAAAGCATCTTCAGGCTTTAAGAGTTCACAAGCAGAGGTAGGGGGACAGAAGGAAACAGGATATACAGCATTGTTCCAGCTATTTCCCTCCTCCTTTCTGCAGTCAAATTAAGTATGCAGGGACTTTCTTCCCATTTTAATGTGACAATGTTGTCAACACACACTGTGTCTGAGTTCTGATTCTGTCCTGAAAACTAATGCACTTGGGTAGGAGATGTCAACAAAGCTGAGGCCAGAACACAGCAGAATTACAGCTCTCCAAACAGGAGGAAGTGAACGGCTGTCAGCAATTTCACTTCCCTCTACATGTAGAATCAAAACTGTAAGCCTCAGATTTCAGCCTTCTCCTACTCATCCCTAAACTTTCCTGCTGGATCTCTGGTGATAATGTGGTGGATACCGACTGCCAAATTAGAAGCAGGGAAGTATTCTCATACAACAAACAGCTTTATTTATTTATTGCACTCCAGGATGTGCTTCTGTCAGGCTTAAGAGTTCAAGATGTAGCATCTGTAGAATTCTATAATTCAGCCTTTGCTGGATAATGTTCTTGATGACTGTAATGTCTGGTGAATAGGTCCCTGTTTCCCATAATTTTCTCCCTCCTGCTTTTGGAGAACAAAAGGTATGTGAGTTGGAATTAAGCCTTGACTGGGGCAGAATAGCATAAGCAAGCAAACGGAATAAGGCCTTCACAGCCAGCGATGTGTTAAGTGTGTTCTGAGGGAGACCAAAATCATCATGGCAAGAAGCCATCAGGATTAAACAGAGAAAATAACCAGATTTAGACAACAATGTTACAGCCTCAACATTTAACCATGATGGTGATGTCCATTTATCATTGTTTCCACTTCTGAATCAAATCTGTATGTAAACTTTGGGTTTCACACTTGCTAAGCATAAATTCCTCATTACAGAAGCCTGTGGGAATATCCAACACTGCCCTGTGTCACCAACACTTGAGCTTCTGCTTTTTCAGTTACTTGGAAGGCACTTGCTTTTACTTGATGATTGCATTGAAGTATATGAACAGAAACTGGTGATCACATGCATACCTGTTTGTGTAGCCAGCCTCTTACTATAACAGGAACATTGGGATTCCTCCTGATAGCTTGTTCCCTCTTTCCAAAGCTATGAACTTTGCTTCCAGCCTTTACAATCTGCAAAGAAGTATAATGTAGCAGTGGTTTTTAAACTGTACTGAGATTCATTTCATATTGCAAATAACCTCACTGCAATAACTCATACTTCATTAAACACTAACAAAGTATTCATAGCATTTTCAAGGGCAAGTAAACAGGTAATGATATTTACAACACAGCAAAGTCAATCTTCCACTTCAATCAACATATTAGTGACAGGATGGTCTGTGAACTCCCAGCTGAACAGCAGCAGCACTGATGTGTCAAGTCAGAAGGGCAGAACCATGGAAGTTTTAGTGTTCCTGGGACGCATTATTGAAAGCTGCACGCAAATCTGTCTCTGGTAGCTGGGTGTCAATATGGTACAAGTCTCTTATATGCGCAGGATTTTGTGCAGATGAATCCTACTCTTGCTCTTCTTTCTTTGGGTTTTTTGTGTTAGTTTTTTTGGTTGGGTTTATTTTTCTTTCCTGTTTAAATTCAAACAACATGGATAGCTT
>JAWWLV010000179.1:13041035-13053178 GCA_035041135.1 Platyrinchus mystaceus
TTTGGGTTTTTTGTGTTAGTTTTTTTGGTTGGGTTTATTTTTCTTTCCTGTTTAAATTCAAACAACATGGATAGCTTAATAAAATGCTTGGACTTTGACTCTGCAAACAAAAGGAGAAGACAGAGTGACGCTCAGGAAGGGAAGAGGCCTAGACAGCAGTAAATGGAAATCACAAGAATTGGGTAATGATTTGTGTTACTGAAACCTCAGTTTTGACTCACATGGGCAAAACTATTTCAAAAACAAACACAGAAAGCCCATCCATCTGTGAAAAAGCAAGAATCTCTGGATGAATACTTTGCCTGTTCTTTTCCAACCTCAGCACAATTTGCTCCTCCAATGGCTTTAGGAATCTGAGATGCACAAACCGCCCTTACAGTTACACCTGACCTCTCCAAGAAAAGAAATCTCCAGATTCCTTCCTACAATGTCTCCCTTTTTAATCTGTTATCCCACCTCATCAGGATACAGATGCTCTCTGAGTTGCAGACAAACAACAGCTCTGGAAACAAGTACATTTGTCATGCACAAGGGATAACATCAGAAAAATATCTCATCATACTGCTCCTGCCAGTCAAGCTACATTTGGACTAGAAGACAGCATATATAAATAATAAATTATTCCAGCAATATATGATAACTTTAAATGGATTCTGTATTTTGAGGCCAAGCTTTACCAGCCTGCACTATATTTCCTATCTTTATGAAGAGTTAAGATAAT
Organism: Platyrinchus mystaceus; assembly: GCA_035041135.1. Classification (NCBI taxonomy): domain Eukaryota; kingdom Metazoa; phylum Chordata; class Aves; order Passeriformes; family Tyrannidae; genus Platyrinchus; species Platyrinchus mystaceus. Next base: position 13,041,757 of record JAWWLV010000179.1, read on the forward strand.
AGCTATAAACAGTAAGAAAAAAAATTACTTCTTTGGTACTATAGCACATAAAACAGTGACACAGATGTTACCAGTTGTAAGGAGCTGTCAAAGGGCAGATTTTCCTAGGTACTTTCCCCCAGGTGTGCTCCCCAGGAAGCAGCATGTTGCTTCCAGCTCTGCTGAGGAGTCAAGTGAGCTGCATGTCACAGTCATTTCGATGACATGCCCTGACATTCAGGAGACAGGAAGAATGCCAAGTATGGGCTTTTCCCTGGGAGCGACACCTCACCAGCCACCTTGGTGAGAGCCTGCACAAGACTCAGCTGTGCCCCAGGGCAGCACAGGTGATCACCTGAGCAGACAGTTCTCTAGGGCTAGCACAAACCCAAAAGGCCAGGGTGTAAAAAACAACTGGTTTCTAAGCAGATGCCCCTGACACCCAGATGCCAAGAACCAGCTCACATTAAAAGTCAGGTAAGGATGGCACTGCCATAATCTCCCAGCCCATTTCTCTGCCATACCTGTGCTAAGGCACTCAACTAACAGGCTGCAGAGCACCAGCTTTGGGTAAACACAGTATGTTGACTAAGACCACAAAAATATTTCTGGGTGCTCACTCATAGACCTACAAACAGCAAGTTTGACACGAAAGGAAGGAAGAAATAAGATGTTCGGCATTTTGTGTTTGCTACTGAAAATATTTCAAAAGATAACTTGAAAACCTGTGTCCAAATACCACTTTAAACAAACACCCAAGGGTGTATCATGAGGACAGCAAGATCTAGCTGATCATACCATGACCAAGCCATATATGGGGTTTTTTTAAGAAAAATGAGAAGTAAACATTTCAGTGGAGTGCTTCCTTTGGCTAGACTAAAAGAAAAGGTATACATTTTAAACTCCTTGTCTGTATTTCAGTAGTCTTTTCCTAACTTAAATTATTCTGATATCATTGTCATGTGTTGAAAAATGCAGGTCAGCACAGCTATCTGTGTCACTGAAGACAGTGACACACTTTTGACTTCAGTACATTTGTTATGCTGACTTTGTGAATGGCGCTTAAGCTTTTGCAGAAAAAAAAAAAGTCAAAGAGCCAAAATTTTCAAATCTCTTTTCAGCACCACCTCATCTTCTTCCTTACAACAGCCTCTAGCCGAGAAGAAAAGTTGCTAACTTAATTACAAAATACGAATTTTTTTTCTTTTTTTTTTTAAACTGGACAATCGAAAAAAAAAATGTAGACAGACTTTTATTTCGAACAGATTTTCTAAATAGTAAAAACAAAGACTGCATCTTGGTCAAAGTATGCAAATATATACACATAAGAGAACACGTAATTTTCAATCTGGAGGGGATAAAAAAAAAAAGGTAAAAAACCCCCAACCTGCAAAACCCCACCTGTTTAAGTCAAACTCTTTCACTCAAAAAATCTCAGTGTTTCACTTAGAAATGAACTTACAAATTCTTTCAGTATTTCTAAGAAAATGATACAAAATCTTTATTTTTCAGATAGGAAAAACTAAAACTCTCAGAAAATCCTGCTCTTAATTCTGAGCATTCATAGACAGTGGCTGTGAATTAAACATTGTGTTCTACACTCCAGCTCCAGACAGTCCCACAGAGCTGGCACCAGCACATACCTGTCGCCACTGCCTGTTCCTCCCAACTGCTAGGCTCATTCTTTACTTGTTGTATTCCTCACCAGTTTATCTTGGAAAAATACCAGCAACTATAAGTGTCATCAAAAATTACTTCTCTTATGCAAAATTCATCCAAAACACACTCTCAAAATGTAGGTAGTAATAAATAGATTACACTACTCCTCTTTACGTTCTTAACTTGCCCCAAATCCTGTGTAGCACACTAACATTTACAAACTTCCATTCACACCTTCAGATGCTATAACAGACTAAATTCCCAACGTACTACACTCTTTATTCCTCCATATCCTTAATTTTTAATCAACAGAAATGGATTTTAATATGGTAATTGAATTGGCTATGAACAAGCAGATCTTTGGGACACAGAACAATTGCCGCTTATCAACATGCTATTTTGCTTCTCATTCCCTCAACCCAATACCCCTCAAATGTCAAAAAGCATTGGTCTGTAGACTGCATTGGTCTGAAATCTTCAGATGACTTACTCAGATAGTTCCTCCATCAAAATGGTGCACAAGAATCTATGTGCATTTCTGCAAAACTGCTCATCTCAAGTGTCTTCCAAACTAAGGCAATTATATACCTACATGCACATCAATGAAACATAATGACATTTTGGTAAATAAGAGCTTAATTTTGGCTTTTTTCTTTTTCTTCTTTTCAACATGCTGCTCTTGTTGTACGCTGTATAACTGACACTGTTGGAAAGAAATTGTGAAATTCTTTTTCCAAAGAATCAATTCAAGTTCAGACCTGAGCACTGCAACAAGCAAGCCAGAAGTTTTCCTTTGATCTTGAACTGGAAATGACAGCCCTGCTGTACATTTCACAGCTTACCTTCCCCCCCCTCCACCCCAAATGTGGCAACTCTTAGCTGCCAACTTTCTACAGAAGAACCAAGTGGAAAGCCATGTACCTGTTCCTGCACCTTATGATTTGGTATTACATCAATGTGCATAGCTCTGTATAAAAAAAACAGCTTGAAATTGGCCAGGATTCCAACATTATGCATACACCATTCTGTGATGGCATTTGTAGGACAAAATTTTGAAAGCATTTCATAAAAGATAGTAATTAGCCATGGCTAGGTAGAGACCTTTACCATGAACATGTCTCTGGCTTCATGACTGTGCCTCAATGCAACTGGGAACTCACTCTTTGAGAGATTATAGAATACACAGGAAAAACCACTTAAATAAAAGGACCTTAGAATCTACTCTCAACCTGCCAAAAGTCAACCTCAAACAGAGGACACAGGTTATTAATTTTATAGCCTTTGTTCTCCTTGTTAGTTCACTTGAATTAATTTTTGTGTTAGGCTGTAAAGGAATTCAACAGATCTTCTGACTACAGAATGAGAGAAGCACTTTCAAGCCTGGAAACACATATAATGATGAAACAAAGCATACAGGAGAAAGATGTTGGTTCTCTGTCTTAATTAATCCAGCCCTCTACAAAAGCTCTATTCTAAATCTAAAGCTGCCATGTATTAAAAAAATGCCACACCTGGGAGCCTGCCAGAACCACATGTGGCCACACTTACACAGGACTGCAAACAGAACAGAAGTAGAGACCAAAACTAGACAAACTGAAGTTTTGGGAGGAGATTCTGGATATTCTCCAAGCTATGACGAAAAAAGCACTACCCTCACCTTTAGCTGTGCAAATCTGACATCCCCAGTGAATCAGCCTCTAGCATGTGAATGGCCCTCTAAGTTGTACCCAGTCACCATTTTTGATCTCTGATTAGATCAGTGCAAGCATGTGATGAAGGGAAACAGCAGCAGCAGATGATAGAGGACTCACACTTTCTGGCACAAGTGCAATCCTGGGTATGTTAAAGCAGACTGTGTCACTGGAGAATTCCCCTGCTCAAAGCAGACTATCAGGTCTCCAATAAGTCTGATGGTTTTAGGAGTGAAAAAAACGAACCTTCTGCCTCTAAGGCTTAAAAAAAATCAGAGTAAGGAGGATAAATAAAGTAAACACTAATGCTGACATACTTTAGTAAGTACATATGTTAGAATATAAAAAAGAAATGTATCATGTAATTTAGATAACCTACCAAGTTTACTGTTTTCAGTGATAACTTCATCTAGCACTTTAAAGATAAATATATTCTTGAGATTAGACACACAACAGTCTTTTGTGTTGGTGCAGTAACTTAAACACTTTGGATCTAAAAAAATATCTTTTTAAAAAATTGGTTTTTAGCTTTTCATGAAATTTTTTGCATCTTCTCCAATATTCACCCAAGCATATCAAAACATCAGAAAAATACTTAATGTATTCAACAGAAATATCTTTGCGACCAATTCAGCAAAGTCCTTTCTTCAACTCAATTACATAAGAGGGTTCTCACTTCTGCATTTAAAAAAACCTGAGAAGTTTAAGAATGGAAGGCAAAGTTAAGCAATCTATCTCATCTCTGCTAATTCTTCCAGCATTGCTTTTTTTTTTTCTTTTTATCCACCCACTACCACTCTCACTGTACTGTTATTTACTGTAAGGTCTAAGAAGCATTAAAATAGCTGGTGACACTTCAAGTACAGCACTTTATTATATTTTGTGCAATAATAAACACAGGCCCTTTGTCAATGACAAAGAATGCTATTAAACATTTTCTTCTTCTATTAAACATTTTGAGTGTAAACTTAGTGCCTTCACTGTTTCTGCATTGCAGTGATGGCAGAGAGGATTTAAGTTGTTACTAAGAGGAGGAACAGCAGTAAAGTCTCATGGAAAATTTATATGTGTGTGTGTATATATATATATATATATATATACACACACACACAAATTATAATTCCTGGTAGTGTGCAGCACTTCTTGCCATATATACTGGACTATAAAAAAATATGCTGAAATACTAATATTACATATACTTACTTCCATTCATAAGAAGACTCTCAAACTTCCCATGTCACAATAATCACTATTTTTCAAATTATATTCAACAATATCATCCAGGTATACAGTGCTTCTAAAAGTGCTGTAACACTGCTGTTACGGCTGTGTATAGTGCTGCAAAAAGATTTTTGCTTGGGTGGAAGACACTACCTCTTCTTTGAGGTCCTACTAGACTTCTAGGCTAAACCCATGGCCATATTAAAACCAGTATTAAAAGAGTATTGGATTTAAAGTGAATAAAGTTTGAGTCAACAAGCTGAAACAATAGTTTTTCATTTACCTTAGAGCCAGGTTTTGTATCAACAGCAGATGCAGTTACTGCAGTGGACGTTTCACTGACCATGCTTGAAGGTCTTTGGTTTATTTGTTGCTTGGACATAGATGAATTCTGTCTAGAAAATAAACAAAACCAGATAATCTAAAGCACATTGTTTCAAACAGTCAGCTTTGCCTTTTCATATTTAAGATTCACAGTGTGCAAATGAATGACAGGCCTAGCCAAATATTTCCCATGAATCTGCAACTTCCTTTGCACCACTCCTGTTATTTTCATTTCAAGTCTTTCTCAAGCAGATGCTGCCAGTGACATCTAATGATTGGTATTTGTCTATGTATCAGGAGGAAAAAAACTGCCAAAAGAGAATCAAGGTATAACAAAGAGCACTCAGAGAAGATAAGGCTAAGGCAGAGAAACTAAACTGTGCTCAATTTAGAGACTTGGCTGCAAACATGGGAAAGAGCAAATATTGGGGAGGGAAAGACAGGAATCAGCACTTTGCAGTAACAGGCTTCTTACTTAAAATCAAAGTGAGACCAGTCTACCATTAAATCTTCCACTAACTTAATGTTAGATCTTTGAATCTGCCCAAAATATGATTCATACCATAATATGAATTATTAAAACACCTTTTTAGTGAAATGATGCAATTCATGGCAGATATTGTTAGAAATATGTAACTTCTGAGTCATACTAAGATTCCAGAAATCCTGATAACTAGCTCAGATACCCATTTAAAGCATAGGTGAGGTCAATCCTCAGAAGAACCCGTTCAACAAGTAAGAATTCAGTACAGATGCACAGATGAAGAATTAAGAGGATAAATGGAGGAGCAAAATCTGGTTGAATCCCACATGCAAGTTGTGAAGAGAAGCCTCAGCAACCAAGCTTGACACCAACTTGTGAATTAAAACCATAGGTAGCAATTTCAAAAATCATTAATGATATAATTTAGCAAATGTATTTTAGGAACAAGTAGCAATACAGTCACATCAGAAAACAAAATAAAATAAACAATAAACAACCCATGATTTTCCTTTTTCCACCTCAGTTAGTCACCAAAGCCAGTTATTAAAAACAAAGCAAAACAAAACAAAACAAAACACATATGACATATAAACCACACCAAACATGTGTGTTGCTACCACTGGAATTCAATCCAGTTCTGAACACAACAGAAGACACAGTAACTCTAAGCAGTTATCCTTCATGAGAACAGAGAAGAAGAGTTTGTGATTGTAGCAGCTCAACACAAGGTTTATCTAAGTCAAGATGTTTGCTATCGTTGCTCTTCCTCAGTTACAATCTCAACAATTACCAGTCCAAAGACTTTTATAGGTGATTTGGTGTCAGGGAAAGCACATTTTTCCATTTGTTACCACAGAGTTTCCATTAAGCTTGCAAGCAAGTAACACAACCTTGGTCCCATTTTCTTTATGCCTTGCTTGTTTGGCTTAAGTCCCTTCTTGCCAGACTTTACACATAAGCTCAGGTCCAAGATATGAGAACAAACTACAGCAAGTCCCTAAAATTCCTGGCCATCCTTTAAAGCACGAGAGCTTCATCATATCATTTGAGTCAGTTTGCCTAATCTCTTATGAATCAGGTATCCTACTTCAACATTTAATTAGCATTTGGAATACACAGTTAAGAGATTAAGACAATTCCCATATATGACACTGCCTGACTAAGCTGTTTCTGTCTTGCTCCCTTCCCACCTTATAAACTTTCAAAACAGGCAGAAAATGCAGATGCGCAATGTGCCTAATATCTACTTACCAAAATGGCTCCATTTCCCTGCTCAAGGCAACTAAACCATGAGTAGGTATTCAATGAGGGAGGAACACTAACAAGGATGTGAGAATCATCTACACTGCTTCCTCAAAATGGAAAATATTAGATTTCATATCATTAAGAAAGCCACTAGAAATGAGTCATGGAAAAAATGTGCTTTCCCTGACACCAAATCACCTAAAAAGCATGAAACCAAAACACATTGAAGGAAAATGTTTGGCTTCAGAAGACAAGAAATTTCCCTTCTTTCCTTGAGGTTTTCATTCTCTACCATGTCCCCAACACAAACTACTGAGTGTTACACTGTAGGACAGCCACATGTTATTATCCAGGTACTTACTGGGTCGAGGAGGGAGGAAGGGAGGAGGTGGAAAGAGCACATAACATACATGTTGAGAAAATCTGCTGCCTTTCCAGACTTTAGATAATATGATTGGAATACATTCCTTCCTTCTTATAGAGTAGCTATGACAGAGAGCTAACTTTCTCAGGAAAGAGAAAATGAAAAATGAAACTTAAATTTTGACAAACTGGAGTTAATTTTTCCAATAAAAAATTAATTTTAAAAGATGAAAAATCCCAGAGGAATGGTTTTCATTTAAAAATTCAACTCTGATTGAACTGATTTTCACTATTCCCCAAGATACTGTTTCACAGCTGATTAAACATACTTCACTTTAAAAAAAAAACCCAAAACTCTAAAAAAGAAAAATAGAAGAACTAGAGAGGAAGATAAGCTTTATATGTTTAACAAGACCATCACTATCAGAAAATCATAATGCAATGATGAATGTGTAATTTCTAAGCTTTTATTATGTGGTCATAGAGTGATTTCTCTTCCATTTGCTACTGGAAGTGATCACCGCCAATAAATCGAGCTTTCCTTTTTGAGTAGTACCAAATTAATTATGAACTTCAAATTCACCAGCAGAAAAATGCTTTTTAAAAAATGTGAGGTTGTTGCCATGGAAGAATTCAAACAGCCAGCAAAAGAGACATTTGGTCCATTGAAAGAGAAAATACATTATTATTATTCTCCTTAAAAAAAAAGTCTTTGTCAGCAAACACTGGTGATCCAAAGTTGCTATATCTGACATGTAACAGAAAACACCAAACAATATTGAAAATTAATTTCAGCATTTATATATATTTCAAGGATACAACAGATTTGTTGCATGAAATCAGAACATAACAAAACTCAGGTATTCAAGACTCTGAATAGCTAATTAATATTCTCCGTCTGTTTTTAAGTCAAATAAAAATAGGCAGAATATGAAGAATTACATGAAACATCCTGGCGTGTTAATGGAGTTAATGCTGTCCTAACAGTATTTACAGATTCAACTTAAAAAATAAGTGACTACAGCACTAATGGTGCATTCAGAAGCATTAGTTCAATATCACTATTACCAATGATGTCTGATCATATCTGTTATCCAAAATACCCCATTCTGTCTTCGTAGTGATGGTTTTATAACTATTTTCAGGCTGGTTTTCTTAGTGCCTTCCCCAAGTGTGTGCATACACACACAGAATTGCAGTAGGTACATTTGGAGCCCCAGTACAGTATAAATTTTTTTAACTACTTGAAAAATAACACTCTATATGGTAGCTCCTGTCAAGCAACTCCCTGTGCTACTTATGCAGTGCTAGTATGTCTACAGAAATCACATTTACCAGCTAAAAGAATTATATAGCCAATATTTGGGTTATTAAAACACCGAACAACAACAACAATAAAACTCAACTACACCAGTAGCCCATATTGAAAATGCAATACTCATGAGAGAACACATTCCTTTGCTCTAAGGGAATATGAAGATCAGTCGACTTGGAAGATCCACATTCACACCAGCAACTTTAAAAGTTTATTTTGCTGGATCATACTTGATGCAATAACATTGTGTCAATCTGGTTTTAATACTAATAAATCTCCTAATCAGCTAGACAAAAAAATAACTGTCCTAGTATTTCTATATATGTAAACATGGCAGATATTTATTTTGAGATTGTTTGGGTTTCCTCTTTTCTCTCCACTTGATATTTTTGCTGCTATAATAGCCAAATGCAATAAATGTAATAAGATGGCTCTCTACCCAGAGGTGGTACAAAGGTTTCATCAGTCACACAAAAACAGGCAAGAAAGAGCATAACATTCATTGGATTAAGCACACAATATTTTTTCCCCCTCTGTGTCTACATTTATGTTCAAGTCTAATCTTTTTTAAAGGATACAGTACTGTCTTCTCATTCGCAAACACACTACTATGGCAAATACATCATATAGATCCTAATACACAACTACTAATGTTTAACACAGATAAAATAAGGTATGCGGTTGCATGTGCCTTTTTCTTCCTTTCTGTATACAATTACTTAAATAACTGTTATTTAAAGAAAGATAAGAGAGGAGAAATCTAAGCAGTACATACATCTATTTTAAGAAATTCTATCACAGATTTTTCAGAGAAACACATATGTAACCATGTGGCAAAATAAACCTGCCTGTCTGACAGCCTTATCATTAATTCTCATTTTCCACTGGTTGTTTAAGAAAGGTCCCTTTGTGGATTAAGAGTTCATTAAAAACATGAAAGTACAGCACAGAAATCAAGAGGCAGTTGTGAAATGGAGGGAGGCTACCAGAGAGGCTTCCCATACAGCAAGATGCTCAATTTATTTAGAGGTGATCCTAAAAATTGTGAGGTGACCAAGTCAATAGAGAACAAAAATTATTCTGGATAAAAACTGAAATGCTGGCAGGAATAGATTAAAAATTAATCTTCAGATATGAGTAACCAAATGATAAGATGCCAAACTGAACTCAGTGTCAACAACAGAAAAGTAATTCAAAAGAGGAAGAAATGAAAAACATCTCTGCAGCTTTTATCACTCAAAACAACACTGGCAAGGAAAGGATATTTTTAAATCTAAGCACAAGGAGTAGCAGCAGCCAAAGTATGTTAAGAATTATTAGTAAAGGCATAGAGAAGGCAAAGTACAATTAAATTATTATAACAAACAATGAGCTCATGTGCTGAATACTGCATTCACCTATAATCAATCACTCCATCAGAAAAAAAAATAGATCTGAAAGCGACATACAGAAAAGCTGGCTCTCAAGCAGAGTTAGTGAAAGGTACTGAACACACATCCCACTCACAAAGTGAGCAAAGCTGCTAATCTTAGAAAAACAAAATAAGAGGTAGGGATTTCACAGTGGTCTCAGCTAAGAATGTGTTAGGAAATAAGGCATCTCTATTAAAAAAAAAAATCTAAATAAGAACACCTTCAGGAAGAAGGAATAGTATGAGGATGAATTTTTTAATATAATTAAAAAATCACAGGTTCCACTCGCAATGGAGTTGAGGAAACCAGATTGCAGCTTGAAAAGCAAAAGTGATGTGATATTGTTTAAATGCCTTGGGAAAAAACTAGTGAAATACAGTCTCAGCCTTCTACTGAAAGTACCCAGTTCTCATTTGATCAAGTGAAGCAAGGGCATGTGGTTCACAACTGAGTTACAATCAAGCTAGAATTACATCATGTATTGACGTCATTCTCCAAAACTTGTTTTCAAATCTTCTTGCCAGAACACTGCTTTCAGGATGAGGAATGGCCAGAGCAGTCCCTACATTCATCATTTCTAGATGACTGTAAATTACTTTTCTGATGTTAAATGTGTCCTTTTAAATGGATATGATTGCTGCAGCCTGAAGAAGTTTGTGCTTACTTCTCCCCACTAGCTCCCAGTCAATATCTGGTTACAACTCCTGGCTTTGGCCCTAATCTTAAATTAAAATGAACCCATCAGTAATAAATCATGTCACAACTGCACTGAAGAACAAATCACCTTTTATGAAGCTCTTAAGAGTGCTACTACTTCAGACAGGATTCTTCAGCTATAGGAAAAAGTATTCTTGGTCAAAGGATCCCACGATGGAAAGTTTCCACAGGCCATGCCAATCCAGAGACTTCCCTTCTGACACTTGTGGAAGTCATTTCTTCACATCATATGATCTAAACACTGATTCCAAACTAATACATGATCAACAACACTGATTGTAAGAAATCCCTGATGCCTAAGGGAAAAGAATGAAAATGTAGCATAGCCCCATTACGATCCCTAAAGACAGAGAGGTGCTAGCAGCTACTTTGATTTCAGCAGAGACATCCTCAGGTGTCAACAGCATCATTTGACAGGAACTCAGATATGATCGTGATGAACAGCATCTGTGTTAAATCCCCATTGTTGCACAGAAGTGGTATGAAACTGAGGAAACCAGAGCATCCCACACATTTGAAAAAGACATTTTTAAAGCAATTTTAACTTGACAGATTAGAACTATCTACTTTCAAAAACACTATATGTACTTTAGGTCAATAATAAAGCTTAGAAAAATGTTCTTGCACAGACTGTTTCCTCTATAAACATATCCCACCAGCCATTCCCTCTTCTTTTAGAATAAAAACCTCATCTCTTTATTAATTCTACTATAGTGTAAGATTTTTCCTGATTTTGATACCATCTTAGCGCGAGTAACTGAAGTCTGTAGATGCCCATTCATCTGATTGCCCTCCAAATAAGCACCTTCATTTCTCTTCCAAAAAATTTGCTAACAGACATTAAAGATCACTAAAATCCTGTGCCAGCAACAAGGAGTTCTTTCAATTCTGCTTTTAATATTTATCTGCTACCATGATTACGAAACCAAAAACAGCCCAGGGAAGTATGACTAACCCAGGTATGCACTCCAAGGAGTCCAACTGTTTTCCTGTAAACAGGTACAAATTTATA
>JAWWLV010000179.1:13053278-13075692 GCA_035041135.1 Platyrinchus mystaceus
CCCAGGGAAGTATGACTAACCCAGGTATGCACTCCAAGGAGTCCAACTGTTTTCCTGTAAACAGGTACAAATTTATATTAAATTTGACTGAAACTTTAAAACAGATGAATTAAAAATCAGTGGATAGAAGTTGGAACACAGATGCACAATGGCTATTGTCCATAATGTCTTTCAGATTTACTCCATTCTAATGTACCTCAATAAATGAGCTGGAGCAGCTTGTTTGCATAACTGGAATGAGACAAACCCCTCTGAGCAGCAAGTCACCTGCATGCCACAGAACAACTGGGGTGACCTCCAGCTCAGTAGTCATCCCACAGCCTTCATACTTAATCACAGGCCTCTCCCACAATGTTTTATTTCATGCTAGTTCTCAGGAGGCACCTTAATGCAGAATTGGCTGTTAGCTTTGCTTTGGATCTGGGGGAGGGCAGCTGTTAAGCTGAGGGGTTTTGTTGCTAATGTTGGGTTTGTTTTGTTGGTTTGTTTTTTTAAACTATTTGAGAACCCCTTCTCAGGGCTGTATCAGAACCTCTGAGCTTTACAGTCATGCTCTGTCTCCTTCCTCTCCAAGTTCACAGTAGAAGACTTTGCCAGAAAGGACTCAGTCTCCTGAGAGTCTTGCATGGCCCTTCTCTGTGTCTCATTTTTCTTTATAACTACTTTGAATTAAATGTAAAGCAAATTAAATATCAGAGAGCTTGAAATGTGAAGTGTTCAGAATCATGTGGGCAGCCACACAAATCCCCACATCAAGGCCATTACAGCATGATGCCCATCCTCTCTGATAAATGACGGGGTAGTGGCTGCTTAAACAGTGTTGGAAAAGGAAAAGCTATCTGGTGTTGTCTCATTCTTGTTGCCTCTGGAGTGGTTTCAGAAGTGATGAAGAACCTTCTCCTAGACTCTGTGTCCTCTGTCTAGGGAAGACACCATTACAGTCATTCCATTACAAGAAGGATTCCAGGAGCAATCCAGTGTACAGCAAAGATGACAGGAGTAGTTAAACCCTACAATGAAACAGGGCATGATCCAATCCAATACCAAAGACATGCCCAAATTCACCCATTTGAACACATGCATATTCTCCTTTTTTTGGTTTTAAATCAGAAAATCAAGATAAAATATGCTGGAAACTAATACATTCTACACCATTTCTCCAGAATAAAGAAGAATGTCTAATCAATGTAGAACATCTTAAACATAAGATAATCAAGGAAGTACAATGGAAACTAGCAATATTTTGAGTATTTCAATTTCAGTACAAACCTTCCAGCTCACTCTAAAACATTTTTCATTTATGTTCTGTATATCTGATATTCACATAAGGCTAAAGCATCCCTGTTTAGGTATCCTATGTATATTGCCTTTTTTGTTTATTTTGGGGTTTGTTTGATTTTTTTTAAAAGATCTGATAAAGATTTTCTCTCAAGCCCTAGCATGGAACACTGCTAGAATCAAAAACATACTATCACAATGAGAAGTAAAATTTTAAGCATAAATATCAATGACATTTTTGCTACAATATCAGAAGAACTGTCAATAATCTAAAGTACTAATCTACTGTAGGCTAATGTGCTACTGTTTTAGATCTCTTGACATGGGTATAAAACTACTTACTCTTCTTGCAAAATAAATTCAATATTTTCTGGAGAGACCTGTCCTGTCACAGGATGTCTAAATGACGTGGTCTGCTGATTATGGCTGAAAAGAAAAAAAAAGAAAAAAGAAAAAAGGAAATTAATATTGCTAAACTCAGTAAAATATGATCTCTAAAAGGCAGAACTATTTATATTGATGCTTTACTGCTCTATTCCAGAAATGAAACATATTTCTGAGGTACTTTTCAAATCTGAAATGTTTTCAGCTCCTTCCTGTGTTCTTGTTGACTTTGCCAATGGCACACTGAACCATTTAATTATTAAACAAGTTAATGTTTTAAAACTAGACTAGTCTCCCTTAGTTAGGGAGACACACTTGAATTTATGATCATTTAAACCTGACTATTAACAGATTATTTAAATGTAACACATAACATAATTTATTGATTTATGTTTCTGTAAATTTCACAGAACAGAACCACTAAAATAACTTGAAATGCTGCTAGACAACATTTTACACAATTTGTATTATTTAATCAGATCACAGAGACATTATGTGGAAGCCATTTCTTGTATTTTTTTTTCTTCTAGTAAGGCATTCCTTCAATGTTTTTTTTTTACACCTTCATGTAGAGGATCATGTGTAACCTTAGTTGTTCAGCTGCATGGTCTACATAAAACAACATAATTTAGTATTTTTATCTCAGTTGAATTAAAATCAGGAATTTCTATCAACTTTCCCCTCGGAGTAGTGTTTAGATGGTTTGCTACCCCCTGTGAAATATTGCTATTCATTAAAGACAAATATTTTCTCTATGTGTGTAACTTCAGTCCTGTAATGCAAAAATACAAAGTGAAGAAAGCTTTTTTCAGTTTTAACTGGTGGTCTTCCCTCCTCCCCAAAATCAATTATTTCAATTAATTATACAGAAAACACAAGACAACTTCTGTAGATTCTTATATGTAGTGAGCCCTTTATTCTTCTGTCCAAAGGAATGACTATAAAAATCACATATTTTAAAGAAATAAGGAGTTAAAGAACTTACTTTAGAATTAGAAAGGTCATGGCTGACATACTGTTAGCCTTAGAATCAGAGAGTAGTGAACCAAGTGCACACTTATTCAAGGTTCTGAATTTGTCTGGGTTTATTAACAATTTTTAGATAAACATCCAAAACTAGAATTCCCACCAAGTGCAGCAAAACAGTAACACCCTGTGAGTATATTCAAAAAACAAAAATAAAAAGGCCTTCAAAAGAATTGTATTTCAAAGAGCCAAAACGAAAACTTGATCCATTTTTTTGTTTAAAGATTTGGAGTTTTTCCTTCCATAATGCCCAGCAGTTTCAGGTCTTACAGTTTTGACCCTGTCATCTAGCATAGCAGGATATCCCCCCAAAACCAGAATAAGGCATAAAGAAATATTTTGATGTTTCAGAGTAATGAAATTCCTAAGATATAACACTCTTTCTAATGAGTAAAGGACAGCTAAAAATCAATCCGCTCATGCAGCCATAACATTCCAAAGTAAGTATCTCAGGACATGCCTTGATTTAAAAAACAAACCAAAACCAAGCAAACCAAAACCAACCAACCAACCAACCAAATAACCAAAAAAACCCAAACAGCAACAAAAGTCCCACAAATTTTTCATGCTAAGTCCCACTTGGGCCATGAACAGCAGAGGATATTTGGGGTGCTATAAACTTCTCACCCCTTTTTCAATGTACCATGCTACAGGAAGTCAGATATAAGGAACTGATATAACAACATTTCCAGTGATAAGCTGAGAGCTGTAACAACTTATGTAACACCAAGGGGACTTTTTCCAGCCCCACCTCTTGCAAAAATTCTCACCCTAAAGCCATTGGAAACTGTCAGCAAGATATGTGGCCATCAACTATTCCACAGCACCAGGGATGGCATTCGCTCCCTGGGCTGATGAGAACTGACCTCTCCTACAGCTGTGGGTTAATAAAGGACCTTTGCAGTTTCTAACTCTTCAGCTTTTCCCATGAAATCAGAGATCCAGAGAAAGCGTTTCCAGTAAGCACACAGTACTAACATCAACAAAGCAGTCAGGATCCTTTTCCTCACAAAAAGACTGAGGAGTATTGTTTTCTAAAGAAGCATTTTTATGTGAGTTTAATTTTGGGTCTACATCCAAAGAGAGAGACAGGAACTTGCAGATATTTTCAAAGAAAATAATAAAGAAATTCTAACACTAACAATTATCTCCATGTTTCTCACACAGTCCAGTTTTATGTTGAAAGTCTTTCCTCTCAAATCAGGCCTGAAGCAGTCTGTTAACCTTTGATGCTTAGGTTAGGACTACTATTAAAAAGGCAGATACATTGTTAGCTTAGAAAAATCAAAGTACCTTGCCAGCTGTATTCTCCAGGGGCAGCCAAACTGTCAACAAGCTCTCCTCTGCAGGCTTTTAGTCATTAATAACTCATTCTACAATTAAGACTAAGAAAAGGGACTATATTCCAGAAATGCTCTAGGGTTGTTTATGAAGTGAAGTTACCCATTATACCATACTAGCATGTATACAAATGCTTTATTATTTCCTAGGAAATAAATTCACCAGGTCTTCAGAAGGTAAATTAGTCCACTTGTTGCAATTTAAGAGGAAGTATATTACTAATAGGCTAAATATTAATAATAATAAAAGCTTTTGCTGGAAAGTAAACATTCTTAAATATCTGAGCAAACGCATTTTGGGACAAGTTTTGCATGTCAAATACTAAGAGCAGAGAAATAGAGATCTGGCTCTGTTACTGCACCAAATGCAGATGGTAATTTCCCAAAGAAGGAGAAGGAATATAAAAGCAAAACTTCCCACAAATCTGCAGCTTCAATAAGTAGGACTTGACTGGGAAGAGAGAAGTGAAACCCCTGCCACTAACAATTAGTTTTGCAGAACACAGTGGTTTATTTGAATTTGAAAAGTGAGCGTTTAAGTGTTTTGCCTCACAGGACTCATTAAGAATAAGCGATACTATTCAAAACAACCTATACAACAGATGGCTAATGCCTTGCAACAAGGAATTAGATAGCAGGGAGATTTTTGTTCACAATGAGAGCAGTCAAACATTGGAAGAGGTTGCCTAGCAAAGCTGTGGAATCTCCATCCTTGGAAACATCCAAAATGTGGCCGGATAAGGCTCTGAGCAACCAAATCAAACTTTATGAGCTGGTTCCAACTTTGAAGCTGGCCTGCCTCTGAACAGGATGGGTTGGATCTAATGGCGTACAGGGGTTCCTTCCAATATTAATTATTCTGTTCTATCATTCTATACTGCTCCCTCTATCTTTCTCTTAAAAATATAATTTAATTCTTACAATAACTCTGAAGCTTTCCCAGTATTTAAATAGATTTATTCCAAGACTATTAGCAGTACTTTCTTCTTAGAATGAGAGAAATTGAATCATTACATTTTTAGATTACAATTTTTTTGTTGTTGCTTTCACGTCTTTTGAACATTTTCTTAACAGTGATATCTGTTTACACAACATTGATAACAATAATTTTGCTAGTGAGTGCTTTAGTAAACTTGTTGCAGCGCAAATTTTTCTTTCCTTCCAAGCACAGACTAAGCAAAGACCAGACACAGTTTTTATCCAGACACATCAGCTAACCAAGCCTCACAGTAGTTAATCACCTGTATTTCCTCCAAATAGCAACTGCTGAAAGTGTTCCTATTGTCCAGAAATCTATCATGTGTAACAGGCACGATAAATGTGTCTTGATAAAAGGTCACAATATGCTGCTTCACTCTTCATGCCCCTCTTATTCTGTTTTTTTACTAGAGAAAGACTTAATAGCCTGCAACAAAACTGGGAAGGGCTTATGATGCTTCACTGTGTGAATTCTGAACGCTTTGAAATTTGTATTAGTACAACACCACACATTTGAAAGGCCAAGCTAACTTTTCCAGCAATGTTACAAATTTTCTGTGTGAGAATATTCAGCATTTTTTCCTAGCAACCATCCTTTAACAGTTTTGCATTATTCTGATTTTGTACAAATACTGATCAACAGAGCCACCAAACCAAAGCAAGTACAAAAACATGAAAAATTCAGATTCATTAGCATCTACCACTACCAGCATTATTAAACTGCACTATAGACAGTTAGAAGTAACTCTGAACTTCAAAGTTACAGAACACCATTTTCCAAGGATTGCTGTTGGTTTGTAACAGTTAAGACTCAGACCCTTCATAATGGAATCACAGTTTAAACACGTTTCTTTTTAATTAGACACCTCAACACAAATGCTATTATTTCACAGCATGTGCACACAACATTTACCAACATAAGAACTGACAGTCGCCCACTGTCTTAAGACAGATTTACCAAAGCAGTTTAGAATGACTCAAGACCTTCGAGATGTAAACAAAATGAATACACCTGGCTAAGCCGAGCCCCACGTGAAGTCATGTTGCTTGAGCAGCTAATGTCACTTCTAAGTTGGCTCTGGGTTCAGGTGTGGGGGTGGAACCAGACAACAGATAATCTTAAAAACTGGGAGTTGTTACGCTCCTGCTGGGTGGGTGGGAGCGCAGACAGACAGATACCTGTATCCTTAGAGAGCACCTTACTGCTCACCATCCAAATGCAGCCTAAAACATTGCTCAGCTGTTCATTAAGCAAGTCTGCAAATTAACACTGCTTGCACTAAACTAACCTATAGTATGATAAAATTTAACTGATTTTAACACAAGAAAACCATACAATTACAATCTGGTCTCCAATTCTATAGTATAATTGACACAGGCAGGCACTTTTGCTTGCATGAATGCTTTTGCAGAACTCATAATTAACATGACTTCAGTCCATTTTGTATTTGAGTCAAAGCCAAGTTCTAATTATTAATTTTTGGACATGAGTGATGCTGATAACCTTTCATTTTAAGTCAAGCAAGCTTACAGATTGCCTCTGGAGTAATTTAAATGCCCTGGCAGATGAACCTTGAAATGTGTGAATCAATTATTGATTGACTCTACATCACATTAACAACAAATTTATAGGTTGCAAGAAAAATTCATGTTGTCATTGGGCAGACTACCCTATAAATTATTAGGAGTCATTTGTACAGTATTTATTTTCCTTCAAGAAAACTTGCCTACAAGACAAGGTAGGTATAAACCCCTTTATGTTGAATACCCCAAATGGTGACGATAGTTACGGGTGGGCACCCACACTTCTGTGGGAGTTTCTGGTGTGGGTGCAGCTGATAGTAGAACTCATGCAGTGAAGAACCACTGTTCAGCCAGCAAGCTGTTACTCCAAGCAGGAGAAAGTGCTTATATCTAATGAGGCAAATAGCCAGGCATAGTTTGCTTTACTTCATAACATATTTCTCAAACACATCAATAGCTTCAAAACATTTTCAGGACTGTCTTCTGATTATTTTTTGGATAGTAGCTTTTAGAATTGGTTAGAACATGTATAAATAAACAGTCCAAGAAAACCAGTGCCCTCAAAGCTCTGCAAGTAATATTAATGGAAGAAAAACGCAATGTAATACACTACATAAGCAAAAGCACCCGCTTCAAGCTCCATGCACACAAAACTTCATTTTTTCAACACACCAAACATTATCCACAGTTAGAAACAGTAAAAGCGTATCCTCAGAGTAGCAGTAAAATCCTTATTTAGTGGCTAGAAGACTTTCATAAAGTCTAAATTTCACCCCCTCATTCAGTTTAATCAGCATCTTAATCTAGGAACTAGTGCATAATAATCACAGAGTAAAAGTGATTCTCTCAAATCTTACATTGCCCCTGAGAATTCACAAGTGTTTAGTTGTTTAGTCAGAATACAATTCTGTAACTACCTTGAGCTGCTATGTCTGTGACTACCATCAGTCAACGCAAGAGCCTGTGCTTATGAAGACAGATAAAGGGGACAAGTTGACCTGACATCAGATTTTATCATATTTTCACTTCTTGTAAAAGCGTGCAGACAAGAACAAAACATCTTGTTAATGTTTGAAACTAACAGTAAACAGACAGTCACACTGTCACATAGTGTTGTCCTTCTACCCAGTTCACCAATGATGAGGCTAAAAAGGAACTGCAAATTTCTTTGGAACTGAAAAAATTCTTTTTTCCTGTCTTAATGAACTACCAAAGATAATTTATACTATCCAATAGTATCAGCAGGAAAGATTTTGTTAATGAACACGCTTTTAAAAACAGATCTAATAAAACAGTGGTAAGCTAATATGGAAAATGCCACAGAATCACTACAAGTATTTTCAGTCATTATAAGGACTGATAAGAGGATGAATACACTGTCATCACAGGATCGACACAGATTTCCATGAGTAATACAGGCTGAAGTCACCTGCTAATTCACAAATCCTTTTGATGCATATCATGAGACACCATCAGAATTTTAGTAACTCACAAAAAAACTACATTCGGGGAACTTGAAATTAAGGGGAAAAACCATGTTAATCTTGAAGACAAGGAAATCTTTAGAAAAGACAAATTTGATTCTATTTCTTTACTTTTGCTGTTTCAGAAAAATTAGTCCTTCCCTTCAAAATCAAAAATTAAATTAAAAAACTCTCTGATAACAGCAAACTAAAATTAGAAAGGTAGAAGATCAAGTTACTGTATTACATCATCTTAATTCAGGCTTAGAACTCACTTAGGACTTTTCCTTTCTTTCCCACTGAAGTATTCAAAGGTAATCAGACGATTCTCCTTAAACTCCCCAAACAAAAATGCAGTACCTTCAAAACCACCTATCTAATTTGCAACTTTGCTACTTTACCAAAACAATCTTGACTTTTAGTCACAACGAAATGTCACCAATGTCACAAAGTGAACAGCAGACCCCATAGGTTGTACATTCCTTATAGATATCACATCTAACATCATCTAAGCCAAAAAGAAGAAAGTTTGAAATGGAAACAGGAGTAGGTCCAACAGTTAAATGCACGTGCTGGTGATTTATACATACATATATTTGTATGCACACATATACACATATATATGTTTATCTGGGATATATATGGGCACACAAATTCTTCTCATGTCCAATGCTGGCACAGATGTTTCTAAAATGATGTAAAACATTTCAGCTTCCATAAGATTAATTGTTTGGGACAATGGTCCCAGAAGTCCAATAGATGAAGAAACTTCTTAGACAGATGTAATCTGATGGAATCCTTCAAGAAGAAGGCAAGTATTTTTTTTAACCAAAGATTTGGGGAAGTATGGAGGTGTGTGCTTTTCCACCAGAGGTCATTGCTGTTACAGAAAAGCAGTAACTTAACTTTTTCCACTACTCAGTTATGTCCAACACATACAGCAGCATTTGCCCTATAGCCTTCAAAAAAGAAGAAAACAATATAACCACATTATAGGAGCAGGGCTGCAGAACAGTTCTACAAAAAATGCTGCCATAAACCAATCCTGACACAAGGAAACAGCATGCAGAGAGCAACACACCACATTATTTATTTCTTCTGGATCTTGTACACAAATTCAATTATTAAACTCATTCTCAAACAAAAAAGATAGTGGTGATATCATTAAGTACTGTGATTAAAACACCCTGGGTAAAAGGGTAAAAGCAGCACTCTTATATTCCAACATCAACCACAATTTAAAAAGTTTAGTGAGGAAGGTGCCCAAAAAGCATTGCCACATAAACATACTCTTTTGGAAAGAGTATCTAAGGGAAGCTTTACACAAAAATATTATACATCTCAAGTTGTAAGCCATAACAAAACTTGTTAAAACAGAAGAGGTGTTCACATGCGTAGCATCTAAATATACCAAAGGAGGTTGAAACCCCTCGTTAGTCTTATTTGAGCATATTTTACTTCAATGGGAAGACTCGCATGATAAAAGACAACACAATCCACATTGCTCTAAACAGGAAAGCAAACAACAAGTTTTCCAGCATCCGGTTTTCATCTAAGTAGCAAGCCATACAGCACAGACAGGTGAAACAATGCAACAGCTATAAAAACTGAACAAAACAGATTTTGAAACTCCATTCCACTGTCACATAAGACATATAACCTCAAAACAGAGATCGATTTTAACTTAAGGCAAATGCACCTCTGATTTATTATTGAATTTAATGCATAAAGCAAAAAAAAGTGATTATCAGAGGACAATACTGCAAACTGAGACGTTGTGTGCCCTCAGACAATATATAAACACACTGTCCTTTTCCCCTCTCCATAAAATAGAAATGCTTTATCTATACAACCTATACCACGGGAATGGAGTTTTAATCAAGTACTGTCTCTCTACAAAATCACAAGTGTCTAGAATGGAATTAAAGAATTATGGCTGGTATCCATCAAGCTCTCTCCGGGCTACAATCTAGAATCCTGAAACTAATTTTGGACCTCCTCATACAGGAAAGGCATCAACAAACTAAAGTGAGTTCAACAGAGGGGTACCAAAATGGTCACCTGCTGTGTGAGGAGAGGCTGAAGGAGCCCTACCTCCTGCCAGGACGTAATCAAGAAGGCTCTTCACAGTGGTACCTGATGGGAGTACAAGAGAGAACAGGCATAAACCAAAATGTGAGACTTTCAGACTGCTCATAGGAGAAGCTTTTTCACACTGAGAATACGAATGTGTACCGTGAGGATGGCAAAGCATTGGAACAGGCTGCCCAGAGAGGTTGGACAGCCTCCATCCTTGGAGGTTTTCAACTCTAGAGTGGAGGAAGAATTGAGAAAGCTGGTCTGACCTCACCACTGACCTTGCTCTGAGCAGGAGGTTGCACTACAGACCTGATGTCTCACACAGTACAAGTTGTCCAACAATTGTAAGGTTGGGTACAGTTTGTAATTCTATCACAAAGCCAAAAAAACCCCACAAACAAAACCCAAAACAAATAAGAAAGTTTTGCAGAACAGATTTTGCTAAAAGAATAACGCAAAAACTCCACATCATTTAGGAAGAAAAACTCAAAATAGCAGTAAAACCTGGTTTCTTCTTTCAAACTTCACTAACACCATTAATTAACTTCTTCAGCAAATAATTAAATCTGAAGTCCATTTACATTCTCTTAATAAATATTCCATGAAAAAAGATAATTTATACAGCCTGGGTTCCTGTGGTTATGTGTTTTACATCCAATAGGACACATTTTCCATCCAAAGCTTTTCCTGTAGCTAAGGTCATTCAAAACACGCTTGGGTCTGGCTCAGTCCCTCTCTAGCCCTATTTCTGTCCTCCACAGCTTCACAATACTAGTATTGACTGTAATCCTACAAACATCATGCCCTTCAGACATCAGGCTAAAGAATAAACAAGGATATTACCATTGTATTTACTGAAGTAACGTTTAATATGAAGAAACCACAATTCCCACAGAGCACACCTATTCTTGTGGGTTAGCTGTTTACTGGCATATATTAATAAAAGTTCCTTCATTAGTAGCAAACTGTTCCAGCCTATCTTGTGGTTAATTCTCAAACACTTCAAACTCTATCCATCTGCAGCTTACACCAAAAAAGTAAAAAATTACAGCAACAAAGTTATTTCCTTTGCTTTGTGTAATTCTTGACTGTTTTAAAGGAGTTCTTCCTTCCCCAATCTCTCTCAATTCACTGTATTGAATAAAATGTAATGCATCTCCCCCAAATTTAAATGCATTTGTAAGGTATTTTTTCTTATAAAATCTTAAATAATAAATGGATTACAGTAATTCTGATGGGCCCTTAATATCAAGCTTTTGCTTGAGAGAAGACTGGTAACACAAGATCATCTTGCCCAGAGCAACAGGTACAAGTTAATGGAGCTTTTCAGACAGACTCTTCAGAGCTATGAATTATACAAAGGTTACTTTCCTTTCCAAAGCAGCCCAGCACCTACAGCACTGAAACAGTGACAGGTTCAAAAGCCATGACAGCAGCATCTGCTCACAGAAGGCTCCTGTAAGTCACACACAGAGCTGAATTTACACTCCACAGTTAGAACTAAGAACAGGCTCCTTAACCAGAGGCAGCTCTTACGCTGGGGCACTGGGAGCCATTCCTAGCAGAACTTCATTATCCCTCCTTGCTGGGCCTTTCTTCCCTCCTGCCAGTCACATTAATCAATGCAGTATGATTAAGTAACTGTGTATTAATCACATCCTTTAATATCTCATATAAAATGGTTCTGAGATCAAAGCTCTAAAGCAGATAAACCTTTCGTAAAATGTTATTTACTCAAATGTTTCCATCATACAAGTTACCCCACTATGCAGTAAGAAGCCCACTATGATTCATAGCCTAAAACCAATTTCAGATTAATATTTTAGGGATTTGAACTATAAAACAGACATGGAAGATTATATTTTTAGATTATGCACGGTTTATAAATGTTCCAGGAATGTCTTTTTAATTCAACAAAAAGTTCATCAGATATGAAAAAAAACGGGGGAGGTATTTATAGCTATATAAATATGTAAATATGTAGCTATATCAATATATAGTAATCCGAAGTTGCCAACTTCAGACTAACTTACCCAAAGAAATAACCTAGAGCCAACTCATCCTTACAGAGATGTAGAAATACTCAGTGGCCACAAGTCAGATAAGCAAACTCCTCAGACATTTCCAGTCAATCCATAGAAATATCGCTGTACAATTAAAGTATTCTTTTTGGCATCTATAGAATGGAAAATATGCTACAATATACATAACTTTACTAGACAGCATTTATATAAAGAAGAAAAACAGTAATCATTAATACATTAATAACTTCAACATTGTACTAAAAAATTCCAATCTTTAAAACATCTCTGCTTTAATACTCATTATTTTACTCAACACAGAAAGCCAAGAAACTGTTTTGAAAATGAATTATTTTGGTGTGTCTAACTCCAGCATTTTCTTTGCTAAACACAAACCAATGAACTAATTCTCCAGAAAGGCAACTATTTTCAGTCAGCCAGTGTCTCCTCCCCAACCCCCAACTCCCCACTATGTAATCAAAGCATGTCAAGTCACAATATAACCAACAGCAACTGGTTAATAACGATTTACTTTACTGGCATAAGTTACGCTGAGTTTAGTATATTGAATATCTAAGTACGTGAACCAAACATAAATCACATTTAAGAAAATTCATAAAATCACATTCTGTGTTAAATTTCTTGAGTCAACACACAGCACTATCAGAAGGTGAAATTTGAGAATAGAATATTAAATATTAAAATAAAATACAATCAGACAGATTGTGACAAGAGTGAAAACTACCCAGCCACAGAAGAATCATTTGCATTTTCTTAATGTCACTAAGTAGATATATTAACAATGCTCAATATCTGCTCATGAAAAGTCCACACTACACAGAACTGATGTCAACATGAAGATCTAATGGCTAAGGCAAATAGCACAAGAAATGTATAAAGAAACACATTTTCATTCCTTCTGTGTCAAAAATTGCTTTAGCTAGCAAACACACTTTTAAAACTACTTTGTTGATTTTCTGTGAAGTAGTTCAGAGGTTTCATTTTTATCAGCAAACATCAGTATGCATTGTTGGATAGCATGCAGACTTCTGGGGACAGCACACAGCTCCACAATCGGTTCTGAATGACACTCACTGTGAAATCTCCTTATCCCACTGGAGCAGATGAAAACTCCTTCCTTAAACATGAGGAGTGCTATTATTTTTTAAAGTAACTGGAAAGATGAAGCAACTGTCACCTTTCACAATAAGACTGGAAGTCAACAGCCACATAAAACCGCTAAATTGTCAACAGCCAACATGGACAAAATCAGCCTCCTTTGCCTCAGGGAGCAAGGCTGCAGCAAAACTCACCCAAAAGACAGCTCTTAGTACATCACTATATATAGTGGAGCTATCAGCTACATTCCTCCTAGGCCACTTGAGCAGCATGTTACAGCCTCTTTGCCTGGTTCTTGTCCTGTAGCTCCACCATACTGAATCCCCCAGCAGAGCCCTCCATTCTCAGTGAAGTGAAGCCAGCGCAGGTAACACCTCCAAGAGAACAACAGCACTGCTTCTGCTGCTGCTTTATTGCCAGGACTTTCACAGCCTACATGATTCCACAACAGTGTCACTGCTCTTCAATCAGACCTCAGCCAAACGATCTACGGTAACACCCACCTCTCACCTTTGCAATACAAGGACTAGTTCTCTGCCATCTCCCCAAGCCAGCCAGCGACCCGTGAGGACAGTCCCATGCCGGTTCACTTTCTGACCTCAAAGCATCACTAGTGTTTGTTGCTGTCAAATAGCAGGGCCAGAGCAGAGCACAGTAAGCTCACAGGGATGGCTCCGGGCCGCACGTCTCACCGCTCAGCTTTGCCCCGTCAGCCGACGCACAGGCAAGGGCAATGCTGAAGCAAGAGAATCTGGCAGCAGGAGAGCTCTCACATTGCTGACAAGGCCTGGGGTGAGAACAGGGAGCGCTGGCAGGATTAGAGATTGAAAGAAATTCCAAAAACTTCTTCAGAGCCTGCATGAAGTCCTTTCAATGCCAAGAAAGTCTCTATCAAGCACGTGACTGAAACCTGGCAGCCGTGAAGGTGAAGTAACTTCGCATGAAATAATATTTGTTCCTTAGGTAATTATTTAACAGCACATACAATGACAGAATGCCTTTGAAAAATATGCATCTTTAACTTACAGAAAACTTTGTAATCTCTTGAAAATACAGATATTAAATAGTCTTTCACTATTCAGGGAATTAAATTGTTTTCTCCTTCAGATACCACAAGATCAAAAGTAAAGTGCTCCAAAGCATATGACTGAGCAGAGCCAGACTAAGAGCTATACACTCCAGATAAGTTCAAACCAACACTACAGTATGAAGGGTTCTATTCAATGCTGATTTTTAAAATGCAAAAAACTCCAAGCACAACATGATGAGTATTTATATGCATATATAGTTTACCAAAAGGATTACAAGCAGCACAATACCTTTTCATGCTTTCAGTGCTTCCATTATTTCTTAATTTACTAATTATAGAAAAAGTGCAATGTTTTTAAAAATGCTTAGATAAGTGTTTAATCTAGCAATATAACTATTTGCAAAAGAAGATTCAATTGTTCCATTTGGTCTTGGGTTTTGTGCTTGTTTCAGTTTTGTTTTACATACTCACCTTTTCTGGGACTTTATACGATTACAGAAAGTCAAAACTTCGAAAGAGGAAACACAGTAAGTAATTGGACAAAACCTGTAAAACCTTCAGTTCCTTCTAAAAACTTATGTTCTGCATATAAAAATTTAATTTTAGATTAATTTCATTTTCATTTCTCCCAGTGAGCTACTAGAACTGTTAGAACTAATAAAAGTCACAAATCATTTCTCTGAAAGTCTGCTGTCCCTAAAACGTAAACTTGAAATGATGGAGTGATGCATTTTAGTTATTTCGGATACTAGACTGGGACTTGCAAATGTGTCTTTGCAAAGCAACGGAGTTCTCTCACAAGAAAAGCAAAGGAAGTGGCTCAATTTCCAAAACGTGAAGTTTTTCTGCATCTTTGACAGATTAAGAAAGTTAATAATTTTGGCACTACTACACTGGGATTTGGGAGATCAGGATTCAGATCTTGGCTCTGAAGCAGATTTCCTGTACAGCCCCATCAAGTCATTTTTATAAAATAACTATTTTATCAACATTTTAGACTTTCAAAAGAGAGGAAAGGTGCTTACAGATTTAGAGTCTTAACTTCATTTACAGTTTTCAGGGTGCTATTGCAGCATATAGAAGCAAAAATATCCATTGTTTTTCAATAGCAGAAAGGACTACTTCGACCTTTCCAAAAAATTCCATCAAAGCTGGGAAGCGAGAACAGGCTGGAATTCCTGAATCTAGGTAAACAAGACACATTGCTGCCTTCCAAGATTAATTGTTTACAGATTTACAGAAAGTCTGTTCCAATGCATAGAATTTTGTTCTTTAAAATATTTGTATCCAACATAAAATCGCCTTTATTCTGAAGACAACATTGTGGCGACACCAATGCTCTTTTCACTTCAAGAACTAAGTGTATGGATGTGGGAAGACAGTGGTTGCCTTTTACACTAGTGTGCTTTTTCACAGCTGTGAAACAGGATACAACTCTGTACAAACATAACGAAGACTAATGCATTACAATACCCACAAAACAAGTTCAGCAAAATTATTTGGCAAGATTAAATTGCCAGTGCAGTACTTCAAAACTGAACCAATCAATGCCACCTGAAAGGTTGCATCTCCAAATCTAAGTCCTCCCTCTGAGATGAAGTTTCCTTTACTACTTAATCAAAACCTTTCTGCTCAGTTACTTACTTTACAGTTGCTATCAATTCACCCAAGTATGACTCATAAGTCACTGCACTGAAACTTCAAGTTCAGTCCAATGTGTCCCAGAATACATTTGCTCCTAATCTAAGAATGTACACCTAAACTAGAGATGTTAATACCAACAGATTAAGTTCCAGAAGTGATGAATGGCACAACAAAGCACACTAGAAAGACACAACTACGTTGTCATGCAAATTACTGTCAAATCCGAGTGAAAGGAAGGAAAATGCCCCATTTCTGAATAAGGAGATGCTCTCTAGGAAAATTAATCAATTATTCTTATCTTGTATGACACAGACTTTGTTTTCTATCCAGCACTCCAGGGCCCTCATGTTATATACCATGAGTTCAAGCTTTAATGCTTCTGAATTTAACTACTATCAGAGGGCTCACAAATTCTGCAAAGACCATGTGCATATTTTATATCCTTCTGACGTGAGCAGGTTGCAGAGTAAAACAATATATTCTTAAGTCATTAAGAAAAAACAGCTCCAACTTTTTGGCACCTCAAAATGTCTGATTCTAGATTCCTTATGTACCTATTTTCACTCTCAAATACTTCTACTGACATGAATGTAAACTTTAGCTGCATGAGAAACAGAAAATAGACATAAAAGCTATTTTGTTGATGCATTAGAAAATTACAATTGAGAGTTACTGTGGGAAGAAAAAACTCACTAGAGTTCTGCTTGGAAACAGACAGTTACAGTTTTGTTTTAAAAAACATGATCTAAAGAAAATAAACATTGTAACTGACTAAAGTTCCAACAGGGATTTTTGTGACTAGTCAGCATGCCCTGTAGGGAAGGACAACACAAATAAGAAATCAGTCAGGCCTGATGATGTGCATTGTGAGACCACCTCCCCGCATCTTGTATTGAATATTTGCTGGAAGAAACAAACAAAAAAAAGACTCTTGACAGCAGGAGACCAAGAATAATGTTATGTTTCTTAATAGTCCCCAGAAGTTTATCCAAAAGAAGAAAAAAGACAGAGGTATCATTTTTATTAAGTGGTCTTACCGTACCCATAAAATCACGTATGTGAGGACCATGGTCCCATTTTGAAGGTATTTCCTGCTAGAATTAAGTGCAGATTCTTAAGAAAAGAAATAATCATATCCATGACATGTAACACCAACTATTTCTGGAAGTAAAGAACCTTCATCTAATGCCAAGTGGCATGTATCAAAGACACACACAAGATGCCATATTTCTAACTGCTTATCAACAGAAAACAACTTACAAGATTTCTTTCATGAAATTATTAGTAAGCCCAGCAACAAGTAAATTCGAGGGAATAACTGAACTTTTTCAAGGACTGTCCTATAAGTTGCTTTAATAGTTTATACAATCTGACCTCCTTACATGCTTGTAGAATTGATGTCTCTATGTATTTGATAGAATAGGTAAACAGGTCACTTAAAACACCAGAAGTATATATTACCTGTATTGTCACCCTACATAGTAACTGTTAAAAAGTCAGTGCAGACCACAACCTACCTCAATCCGTAATTACAGCATTACATGGTTTCAGTATCAATGCAGCTCCACAATCAGTGTATCCATAAGCTAAAGGCCACGCATTTCATGACTTTCCAGCTGGATTCTACTAAAACAGCATTCAAGTCAAAGTCATGGGAAGCACATCTGGGAAATAATGTCACTCCAATGTAATTATCACAGAATGGGTTGGTTGGAAGCAACTTTAAAGATCATTTTGTTCCAACCCCACTGCCATGGGCAGGGACACCTCCCTAGTCCACCAAATAGACCAGGTTGTTCAGAGCCCCAGACTGGCTTTGAACACTCCAGGGATGAGGCATCCATAACTTCTCTGGGCAACCTATTCATTCCACTGTCTTACTACTCCCACAGTAAAGAATTTCTTCTTAATGTCTGATCTAAAACTACCTTCTTTCAGTTTAAAACCATTGCCCCACATCCTGTCACCATCCTCGTTTGATAATGAGCCCATCCCCATCTTTCCTATAAGTTTCCTTTAAGGACGCAAAGGCTGCAAGAAGGTCTCCCTGGAGCCTTCCCTTCTCCAGGCTGATCAATGCCAACTCTCTCAGCCTGTGTTCATGAAGGAGGTGCTCCAGCCCTCTGATAATCTTCATGGCCTTCTTCTGGACCCACTTGAGGTGGTTCATGTCCTTCTTATGTTGAGGGCCCCAGAGCTGGATGCAGTGCTCCAGGTGGGGAGCTCTGTCACCAGAGCAGAGGGGAAGAATCACCTCCCTCAACCTGCCAATTGAAATTTGCCCACTAAAATTTCATGAAGTTCATTTAAAATATATTTCAACTAGTGTTCACTTAACACAGTCTGCACATATGCTTATTAATGACAACTGCATTCTAGATTGCTCAAGACTTCCTTTGCTTGATAAAGTATCCGAGCATCACATACAGTTCATAAACTAGGTGTTTCACAAATTCTTCTCACAAAATTTTCAAGGCAGATAGAGATTTTAAAGTTTATCTGCTCTTTTTGTTATGCTATCTTCCAGTGGGAAGAGTTGATTTGCAAGATTGAGGATGCAAGGGCAATAAGGTATAGTACATGTAAGGAGATGGGAAGAATGAGTGCAGGGTGGCAAAATGCTGAATGTTCAAAGCAAAATGAATTCTATGCAGTTGTCACTGAAGGAAACAAAAAGGTTCATGAGAGTTCTGGTTCTATTACATAGGAAAACTATCACCTGAGCTCAGAAACCAACTAGCACCTAAAATCACCTTATGAGGGACTGGACTAGCAAAACAGTTATGTCCTTCAACAGGCACATGACATTGCAACACACACAGCTCAGGTCACGGGACTTTTCCTTAGGCAAACAAAATCCCAGCAACTGAAGAAAGTCATATAAGCACTGCAGGGATTTTCCTTGCTTCCTAATCCTCTAAAACTGGGATGTTCTCTTCTGTTCCTTGAGCTCCCAACTGTTCCCTGGGGCTGGAAGTACAGGTAGTCCCAGTTCTTCAAAGAATTATCCTGTCCTCTTCTTCACACAACAATTAATGTGTAACAATATTATAATCACATTATAACCATACAGGTTATATTAATGTATAATTATGCAAGTTTTACAATCAAGATCACTATATATTCATAAATTCAAAAATCTAAACCGAAGTATTAAGTGACCTATGAGATACCAAATTAAGCAGACTTTTTAAAATGCAGATACTCAGAATGCTGAATGTGGGGCATTAGCAGCAGCAGTTGTGTCTACAAATTAAATCTCAACGGTACCAATTAGCAGATTTCTCAGGAAATAATTAAAATGGGATTCTCAGTTCAGTCTTCACAACACCACTTTTACTGCAAACTCCATAATACAGTAGACTCTCGGAAAACTTTTCATTTTAAATCTTCTCAGGGCCTGTATTTACAGTATTATTTTGTAAATAAATTTCAGACACTTCTATGTGCCTGTATTGCCTCAGGCTCTTCCACCCCTAATGTCTCTAAACTATTCACCTTCCACCAGGATTTTCCCTTTGCACTATTTTTAGTCCAAACAGCCTGTCAAAGCACTGTGGTCACTACAGAAGTCCTGAACTAGAAGCACAGACAGCAGAGACATATTTAATCTCCCAAAAATCAGCTAAAATTTCAAGCCACATCCATCTCAACCTTTCTTAAGATTATTTTCCACTAACATTTCACGCTCTTCATTCATGGAGAGCTATCAGACCTCTGCAACAAGCTGGTACCAAAATGTACAGAGAGAAACAGAACGTGAGCCCCTGAGTTACAAAATAACATTGCTCTGGCACACTCTCTCTTCCTTGTTCTATTTTCTTCATCTCTATCAGGAATGCCATTTTATATATTAAGCTCTTTCCATTCCCAAACATTTTCTTGTTACTGAAAAGTCAGAATGACCAAAGAGATAAAACTGCACTACAGCATCTCTGTATTTCCATTGTGGATTTTCCAATAACAAATTTTAACAGCTAATACTTTTAAAAAGCATGAATAACATTTATTACAACTAAATCCATATAATTAAACATCCAAAAAACCTGAATTATAATAGGTAACACTTCCTGGTCATAAATTAAGAATTACTCCAGTGCAGGTAGTAAAGTATAGATTAAGGTAGAACTTGTAAGACGCGAATTTTTCTTGGCTTGTGCATGCTTTTGTCCATCTAATATTTTTGTAATTAAGTGTCTAATCACATTATTTTAACTGGCAAGAAGCAGATTTCCTGGAGAGGACTAAGAAATAAAGTACAAGTTATAGGCCCTTATTAGCATTTCCCAATGTGAAATATGGTTGTTTTACACAAAAGACAAAGATCACATTATTTCCTGACTGGATCACAAAAACAGTTTCGCTTCATATTTTGCAGATATTCATCATATAAAAAGAAACTATTTTGAAATACTTCCATTTATTTTTCCTTAAATGACAAACTTCCATGTGCATTCTCTTCTCTGTATACAAGAACAGAATATGCTATTGTATTTTCTGAACCAGACTCTGTACTTTACTTGAATGAAAATGCCTAGAAATGACTCATCACACTAAAAACTCCCTTAATGGAAATTATAAGGGCCACTGTGACTAAAGCACCAGAGGTATTTCTGCAAGTAAGAAAATAAAACACGCAAGTTTAAAACAAGCAAACAAAATAATGTTTAAATAATTAATCAGAAAGTGTATTACCTTCATTAGGAAGGAAAAATATCTGCAGTGACAGAAAAAGCAAGTTTCAAGGAACAGCAAGACTTTTACAACAGTTCAATAATGCCCTTTGCATAGTTCAGACATAGCAATGGTATCACCTGAAAGTCTAAATTAGAGCATTGATAATATTCAAATTATTTCATAGACAAACATCACAAACACCAAGATTTTTAAGGTTTCATCCATAAAGATGAAACCTAAGAAAAAAATGAGATGTCATTTACTTACTACAATACAAAATTCGATTAAAGGCATGCTTAGTTTACAAACACTTCAAATGGGACAACTGACATTTCTCAGTGTTAGCAGAACTAACATTAGTGGACACCAAGCAGTACATCCCCTTTTGTAGGTCTGTAAAGGATTCTTACGTGCCCTTTTTGCAAAAAGACATCTTAAGACATTACTCCCAGGATGAGTTAAAACAGAGAGTGGTTGGAAAGGCTAAGTGTACTTAGAGAATATATAGAAAACAATGGCCCTTAAAACCTACCATGCACTAAAAAAACACTTCAGTGCTCTCAGTGTAATGTATTTAACCTCATTTTCAAACAGTGCCTTTCAAATAAGAACATGTTATGAATGATTGAGCTCAAAGTTATGAACCAGAAGAAAACAGAAAAAAATACTTTGAACATTCTCAGTTCACTTATTCCTTAGCAAATGAAATCAAATCCTGTCAGGGTTTACCAAGCACAGTTCAGATCTAAGATATTTCATCACCTCTGAGAAAAACCTGACCAATTTGGTCAAACTCATGGTTATGGAGAAAATTTCATCGCATAGTCTCAACAGAGCTTTCCTCCACACACACAGTAGTCCTTCAGCTCCCCAATTCTTTTAGTGACAGTCTGCAGAAAGTAAGGTTTACCAGGTTTCCTGAACTACTATGTGGCCAAAACCAAAAATTAAAATTATTCCCCAAAAAATATGTTTACAGGTAGTTTTTCTTGTACTTTTATAGATATATATGCAGAAAGACAAATAAATGTCACATATGTGCATGTGTGAGCACACGTGCATACTTGAGATTTTCACTTTGAGGCTCTAGACACGTCCAAAGTTAGACAAATTTCCTGAAGATTAAAATTCTTAAAATTCACAAAGTTAATCTTTTGCATATTTAGGAGCAGCAGGTAGGTTTTGACTGTAATGTGCTCATGTAATAAAGGTATCAAATCATACCAGTAAAAATCCAAGAGAAACTTTCAATTCAGCTTATTATCAGAAAGCTGATCTATCAGTAAACTACTATAAATTAATTCATGTTTACCAGCAGTAAGAAGAACATGAACTCAGGCAGCCACTTCAATGCATAACAATGACCTTCAGGAATTTCACTTGAAACAACTCTCAGAACCTAAGAAAGTATCTTATATTTGAAGAAAACCAGGTAACAAGGTGGTAACAAGGATGTGTGTAACGGGATTACTGTTGCATACAGTGTTTTGAGACAAACACACACTTCAGTACAGTACTACCTAATGCAAATCACAAACACCCTTATACCTTGTAAATCTTACTTCCCCCGTCGTCCTTAAAAATCACAGAATTTATAGGGGTAAAAGCACTGCAGAGACTATAAAATCAAGAAGGCAGAAATTCCCTTGCATAGTGTATAACTTCCACTATTCAGAAATAGGATTCAAGCAACCTTTTCAGCTCTGAGAAGCAAGAAATCTAAACTGACTTTTCCAACAGTTTCCAAAAAGTAATTTATAAAAAGTTTTGTAGATGTAAAAGGTAAATGGCCAGTCTTCGCGAACGAAGATCTGGGAAAGGTGTTTTTACCTTTCAAGCCTGCGCAATGGA
>JAWWLV010000179.1:13081711-13117474 GCA_035041135.1 Platyrinchus mystaceus
AGAAAAACCCGTACATTTCACATCATGTTGTATACTTAGAACTTTAAAAAAGTTCTTCATTTGTTTACACCACAAAATTATTTGCCTCAAAAGTGTATTCTGACACGCTAGCTGTTGCTTCTCATGAAAATGTCCTTTTGGCTCTACATTCACAATAAATCATAGTTAAAAATCTTTTGCTCTTCACTAATCAAACAACAGAAAAACTCCTTGAGGAATTAACATGAAGACAGTTTCATAAGAGAGTTCCTAATGACTACTCAGTGACCATACATCCATCAGATTAGATTCCCAAGTAATTCCACACTAACACCAAAACACAGTGATCTAAACAGGCAGTAGACAGACAACATGTTCTTTGAACCATACCTGCAGGGCACTGGGACTTCACAAAACAAAAGTGTGTTGTACATTACAAAAATAAGACTAAACTATTAACACTTTCACTTAAAAAAAACCCTAAACCATGCTATCAAAACAAACAAATTAAATCACAGAAGAGCAGCAGAAGACCAAGTTGGATGGGAAGCAGGACAGTAGAGATAGTCAGGACACAGGGAAACAACCTTCACCTATTCTTCAAACACCCTTTGTGCTGCTGCTTCTCCTCTCACTACTTTTGCAGCGTTTTTCCAGAAGAGTGCAAAAAGACACCTACTTAGGCAAAGCATAAATTACCAATCACATCTGACCACGGTAACAGAACTATGGAGGTTTCTTTTGTGAAAATGTTAATTGATGTCCATGCAGCAGCTTTACAGTCATCTGACATGAAGATTGTGAAGTCACCTCTGTCCTACGGGTATCTCCCATTTCTGCTTTCTGTCCTTTCTTTATCACCAAGGAAGATTTCTTCAGCTTCTGTGTATGTGAGAATTCTCCACAGAACACAACAATACAAGCAAATGAGCATATCATGACACAAGCCCTATCACAACAACTCTGGATCCAGACTGAATCTAGCTGAAAGAAAGCCATAGATGCCATTTGGAAACAAATGATGTTTTGAGCTCAAAAAGATGGCCTTAGTACTGAGTACGCTTTGTTATTTGCATAGCTCTGACTTCTAAGCTTTAAAGATAAATATTGCCATGCATCAGAAGGCTGACAGTAGTATAACAACCCAGAAAAGGCAACTCTTACATTCAAAGTAAGTTCAGCAGATTCTTTTGGGACAATTTATGCTGTATGAGTTTATCAGTCTGCTCTAAAGCAGTTTTTCTTTCCTGCCTAGAAAGGGTATCTTCCTTTGAAAAAATTAATTCAGCAATCTGAGCTACATTTCTAAACCTGAACCACAATCGCTTGCACAATACATGGTGCCTCCAGCTGGGCTCCAGTCAAGGTTGCCAATATTTCATCAGAGTTCTATGAAGTATATAAGCATATATGGCTTTGATCCGAGACACATGTCCCAACATTTACAGGTCTCCACTTCCAAATCAGTGCACTTAACAATGATCAGCAGATTAAAAATGATCACTCCACCAAAAAGTTCTGGCTAGTACTCAAGCAGGGCTTAATCTGCTATATGTGATGCAAGGTGAAGCTGAATAAACTGTTGGGACCAATACATAGCATCAGGATATTCACAACTGGAAAAACAACCAAGGAAGAGGCAGTAGTTTAAAAATAACAGAGCGGAGAATGGATTCATGTATTGGGACACAACTACTTAACAATTAGGTAACAGCATTACTTCAAAGAACTTCAGCCCAAACACTTACTGCAGTCCCTGACCTATCCAGTAGTCAAGCAGAAAAGAATAAATGCTGCCACTGACTCTGTAATGCTTCCAAATTCTAAAAATTCACCGTCATAATACAAAAAATAGAGCTTATGGGAGTATGCTTGTGAACTTTTACAAACCATAGTCTACCCAAGTTTAAACTGAAACTGGAAAGAGTAGAGAATATTTGAGAAGACTGTTTTAATATACGTCAACATTGGTAAACTACACAGGAAGTTTCTTTCAAATCAATGCAGTAAGTAGACTATGCAAACTTACTAAGTACAAATGCTCATTGCCTTGGTTGTTACAAAAACTTAGTTATAAAACATGTAAAACTATGACATTTAAGCAACTGAGGTTTTCAGAACAGCTTGTGCTTAAAATTAAGGGGCTTATCTTTAATAGCTTTTAGCATCTGAAATACATCATAATACAGTCAATAATCATGACACAGCAGGGTGAGAGTGGGCAGAAAAGAATATATAGAGAAAGCAAAATAGAGTGAAATCAAGGGCCATAGTGCAAAGCAATAGAAAAGTTTACATTAGCAAATCCACTGCACATTTGCCTAATGTTTTCAGCACATGGAAATAAGGCAGGCCCAGAAGACAGCAGCAATAAATCCATAAAAGAAAAACACTGCTGCCAGGGAACATAAAAGGCTCTTAGTAGGCATTAATAGATCCATGCTGCTTCTCTTTAACTGTAACAATTCTGAATTGAGAACTGAGATTTTAGTATAACAAGCAGACACAGGCCACATACTAAATATTTTGCATTTTATCCATCTATGGTAACATAGTGCAGTGAGAAAATAAACCTGCCTGTGAGGTTTCCACATGAATAGCCAGAATCAGAATGAAAACTTGATTGCATCTTTCCCCATCCAAAAGCTGTAGCAACACCTCCTTCTGTTCTTCAGATATCACTGAACAGCTCACAAAAGCTGGAGTTAAAATAACAGAAGTACCTTGTGGACATCCATGAAAATCATTCTAATTAAAATCCAGCTGATTTGCAACATATATATACATTTCTCTAATCGATACCCACATGCTGACTTTTCATTAATGGGAACAATTCACAGCAGAGAAACTTTCATGAACAATGTTTCTGGATCTGTGAAATCACCTCAAACCTCCCCTTCCCCAACAGAAGACAAAGGCACAATTAAAAGACTTCACAATTATGGGTAATGCTCCAAGCTTGTCTTTTACTTCCCTTCAGGCAACGTTTTTTTCAAGAGCAATGGAAAAGACAGAACGGCTGAGGAAAAGGAAGGGAAACATCTAGCTTTTACCTGAAAGGGGACAGGAGGAAAGGGAAAGCTGTAAAAGCCAAAATAGGCTGAGAAAGACCAGACAATTACATTTTCAGAACAATAATTGGTGAGTACTTAGTCTTACTCACCAAGAGTTACAAATTCTATAAAGCAGGACAAATTTCAAATCTTACCTGGTAAACAGCAGACGAGCATAAACCAAGTAATTTTTATTACATCCACATCTGAATAGACTTAAGCAGAGGGAGTAACCTGGTAAGAAACCAGAGTGGGGACAGAGCTAATGGCATGTCTTAAAGCAAGGAAGACAAGCTTGAACTTGATGCAGTTTAACAGGAGAGCCAAGAAACGGATTTTTCAGACGGATGATGTAGTTAAAGCAGTAGGTAAAATGTGGATTACTTAAATGGGACTAAGGAAGAGGAGGGGAAGCGTTACAAAGCTCTAAGAAAGTTACAATAACCTTGCAGAGAGACAAGCCTTCTAACAAGAGGCTCTGTAAAGCCAGAGGGAAAATGGACAGATCCTCAACACCTTAGGGAAAGGGGCAGTAAAGTGCAGACACAGTTGAAATTTGAAGAGTGAAAGAAAACAGCAGAGATGCTCTCCCACTTCAGGAGAAGGCAGTAGCCACAGGGAAGAGAGTCACAGCAAGCAAAACTTAAGGTACAACATCCAATATTTTCCAAGGAAAGAGATTAAAGTGTAATAATGACTGAAAATGGCATGGGTCTTAATTTCTGAAAAAGAGCTCTACATCACCTGATTTGTCACTTGGGGCAAGTCACATCTAAGACAGACTTGCCAGGCAAGCAGCATGGTTATGTGGTGCCCTGGCACACTCCCCACATGAGGTCATCATCTCAGCCATTACAGTCCTCTCCACTGTAATTGTTTGCTTCAGCAGATGATCATTCCTTACCCAATGTCATGAGTAAATGAAACCTCTTGCAGGAGCTGAAAACCTGATGTAAATTTTGAAAGGAACAGCACCATCAGCACTATCTGCATTGCAGTCATCTCAGCAGTGTACAGAGGCATTTACACGTCAACAGGACACACCGTCTGTTTCAAATAACTGTCTTTAATTTAAGATGGCTCTCCTCAGCATGTGAGAAAGAAGTAGTCTGGTTTTTTGCAAAAACTCTAAAAATGGAATATATAAGTATCCATTTACCAATTGCTCAAATTTATGCTCTTTTTCTGCAGGAAGATGTCCTTCATATGCATTGCAGGACTCATGAAACTGGATTAACAATGTCATAAATCATATACCTGCCAAAATAACAGCATAAAAAGTGAGACTAAATATAACCTACATCAGATTTGAATAGATACTATCTATACTTAACAATTTGTTATAACTCAAATATTAGCAGACACTTATTCAAATTTCAACATAAATCACCACATTGGTTTTAATTTTCCCATAGTTAATTGTTTTTAAAACAACTTTTAAGCTTTTGCAATGCCATCGTTTATGATTTAAGAAGTTTTGAATTTGCATAAAGAAGAAATTTGCAAATTTATGCCTTACAAATATTCTGCCAGTGCTTCGATTTTTTTTCTCCATACCGAAGTGTAACAAATTCCTAGTTTACATTTCTCAAATTATCAACTAAATGCTTCACAAACCAGGACTGTTTCTATCCTTTAAACTGCAGGATTTATTATAAACCAATGTTTCCTTTATGTATACTAGACAGAACAATATTTCTCTTTAGGCCCAATTTCTGAGACTTAAACTTAGTTTCCATATTTAATTTCAAAATCACTGTATTAAGACCATAAGCTCAGAGCATCACAGGGTGATTTTGTTACCTACGTTTTACTGCATAATCTGGACTCACTCAACACACCAGGTAAGTCTCAGAAAAGCTCTAGACACATCCCTGTAAGGATTTTAAAAAGGAACCAAGGGGTATCCCACCACCTTCAGCTATAAGAGAAGCATTCACAGTGTGAATCTTGGGAAGCACACTACTAAACTAAGAACTATGATAATTTGTTAACTTAATGCCGTAAATAGATCAGTCAACTGATGCAACAGAAATGGTAACTGAAAGAAGAGAAGAACCAAACAGAATTGTGAACAATCATCATTCAGGAAACCAAGTTAGTGTGTATTCATACCAACAGATGAATTTTGTTTTGGAACACGCGTACACAAATCCCCCTAAAACAATAGAAATATTGCACAGTGTTCTAAAAACAAAAAAACAAACTGCCCCTTCATGCTAAAATCCTCAGAATAATGAAAGTACAAAATACTTTACATCTGAATGTCTAGTTACACTAGATATTTTCTTTTTTTTTATAATGAATAATATGTTAGAAAATAGCTGTTAAGAAAAAAGCTACACAGAACTTGCTGCAACTGGTTCAGCCAGACAAATATCAATGTCATTAGAAGAACTACAATTACATTTCTGTGAATAGAGCCTGAAATACCAGATAGCACAAGGTAAACAAGAAGAAATATTCAAAGTTTCAGTTGGAATTAATTAGAAAAGTAAGTAGTCCACATAAGAGCTACTGCTTTGCACCATACGCAGTCTCCTTTTAAGGACACTTAATAGATAACATTATCATAATGCTCACATTTTTCCTCAGAGTTTCCTCTTTTCTGACAGAATGATTTATAATGAATTGTTGCAATCAGCCACGCATTCACCTGATTACGCCCTTTCCACCAAGAGTAACCCGAGCCACACTCGGAATGTGAACAGAGACCTGAGGAGCCAGAAGGTAACTTGGGATAAGAAAGCCAGAAGTGACACACATGCCTAAAGAAGGCAATACCCAATATAACTAAACACAGGCAAAACTGGCACCACAGCACGGCCAACAGTTTGACAAGTGCTCAGTTTAACGCTGGGACAGCATCAGCACACTCACAGCTTCACACCTGGTCCCGCAGATCACCAGGGAGCCGCATGAGGGATGGTGCCGATCTACTGGTGACACACAGAGCTGAGGCTTCTCATTTCCACTTCAGACAGGACAAAAAAGGGGAGATTTAAAAAAAAAAAAAAAGTGAACAAAATAAAGTGAGGGAAAAAGGGGGGCTCGGGGGAGGCAAGGGGTTGGAGATCAGGAAGAGTGAAGAGACTTGCCAACTCAGAAGCATTTTGTGAGAAAAGCATTCTTACCAGCTCCATTCTTCCAAAGAAGCAACTGAGGAAAGTCATGCAGGAACCACACCACCAGCCTACACCTTAATCAACATCCCTCACTCACCATTTCATGCTTCTATCCTCTGGACAAAATTTAGAGATGGTGATCTTGCAACCTGCCTCATCTTTAGCAGTTTTCCTATCATTTTGTCTTCTCAGAGAGCAGTCTGTACTTAAGATATATTCCCTGCAAGCTAAACTCTTTTTTCAAGTTCAATCTTGCTTAATGAGTTACTTTTTATTATGGAAAGGTTTTTAATGTGTTGTTTGTTCTGTCAAGCCCAAATAACTGCTGACATTCTAAACATGAGGCCCTTGAAAAAAAAAAGGGGGGAGGGGGTTTGCTTAAAAGCAATCTTTTCATTCACCTATAAAGCAATTATATATACCATGTTTAAATCATTTTAATATAAAAATAACCTGCCCACATTTTAAAGATTGCTGAGGATAAAATATATAAAACTGTCCTCTTCATATTTTAATCATTCCCTCTCTTACTTAAATCTGAATTTAATATATTCCTACATCACCAGCTTTCTTTAGTAGTTCTTCCCAAGTCCTGAAGAAGGAATTAGGTTTCTAAAAAGCAGAGACCAATCTCCCTCTTTTAACATGAAAGCTGCATTCTGTTGTAGGCATATATAAAAATCAGGTTCTATGGAGAAACAGCTTCTAAGGGCAACACCATGTTCTTGCATACATTTTGTCAATTTTATCAAAAACTCTGCCCTTCCCTTTCTCCTCGTCCCTACAGGGGAAAGTGGATGGCTCTGAAACAAAAAAGAAAATAAAATACAGGAAGTTTGGTTCAACTGATTAAGTAATTCCGAGAAACGCGTAACTTTAAATCCCTGTCATACACATGCCTACTGCTGAATATTCAGAACAGTAATATTAAATGGTCACCCAGGACTTTGACTAACACTACCAAACAAGCACATATTGTTATATGTGTATTTTGTTATTCTTGACTATGAGGGATTTGCATTACTGCATTTGGAATCGACTGCATGGATACAATTGACTCAAACTCATAAAATTACAAGTTTTCACTAATAAAATCACAAGTTCTCACTGGATAGCTCTTTCTTCTCTTTTCTTTATTAGTAAACAGAAAAGGTAAACTAGCATATGCAATTCGAAGGATTTCTTGATCTGAACAGCAGACTTTTCATTGTGAACACTGTTTCCATCAACCTTGCTAGAAGAAGAAATTCCAGTATTACAAAGGGATGCAGAAGGTTCTGCTATTGCTTAGGTCAAAGGACTAT
Source organism: Platyrinchus mystaceus (assembly GCA_035041135.1). NCBI lineage: Eukaryota > Metazoa > Chordata > Aves > Passeriformes > Tyrannidae > Platyrinchus > Platyrinchus mystaceus. Next base: position 13,089,173 of record JAWWLV010000179.1, read on the forward strand.
GACAGCTCTGATAAACCCTAAAAATTGTTTTGCTACTTTGAATGTAATTACTGAAAATGGTAAAATCACTCAGCTGTGCAGAACACCCATGTCTTTACCCTTATGCATTTGTGTCAGAAACAAGATGATTCTTTCTAAAGAGAAATTTTCCTATGAAGAGTATCACAGTCCACCAGCAAAACTTCAAGTACATCACAGAAACACCAGGAATTGCCCCACAGCTGAGACAGGGTTGGGGTTTGTATTATCTCACATCTCCATACGAGGAAAGAGATGTAACTCCTCTTACTCAAAAAACGTCCTCCTACTCAACAATGGGTTTAAATATACATTTTTAAGGCAAACAAAAACAACAACTGTTTTCTGAAATGGCTACAATTCAGTGGAGCTGAAAGTTCTGGCTTCCCTCATCAAACATGGCTAGGATACTAGATGTCTTCTCTTTGCCAAAGAAATACAAGACTACACTCTTTTTGTCTGGCAGCCTAAAGCAATGAGAGATAGCAAATGTTCTTACAATAAAGGTCTCTTGCAATACCAGGGTAACTGGGAAAAAGACATGAGTGCAGACCTTGTTCTTAATCTCTACTGATTAGGTTTATGAAAATCAAACATTATCAAAGACTTTTGAACAGACTTCCTTCTACACCACATGACATACAAATAAAACCCAACATTAAAACCTTAAGTAGGCGAAAAAACGCAAGCTACCTGGCTGATGCCACTCTAGACACTGTGACAGCACACGGCAGGTGTATTTGCATGCTCTGACTACCATTTAAAGTTTAACAGCCAATACTAATTTTAGATTTGCTGCTACCTATCTTGAAGTAGATGAATTACATTAAATACCAAATCTGTAATAGAACAGAGATGATACATTACGAGGAAGCATTTTGCAATCACGTGGAGCATTTTCTACTACTACTAGCTAGATCAGATCTGATGTTGTGCCCTTACAAAAGAAACAATAGGGTATTTTTTTATCACACTCAAAATAAATTATAATAATCTGCTCATTTTGTTCAAATATGAAAAAGTTCCCAAGAAACACCAATTGTGAATTGCATGGATACCAAAAATTAATTACAATATGACTCAAAAACACAGTGCCCAAATTAAACTCCTGATTTATGCAATGCCATAATCCACAGCCAACCAGGCCACGCCACCCTGAGTGACCTAGTTTTGTAGACTGCATCTTGGTCATCTCCAAGATAAACAATGTTCCAAGCAATCTTAGAAAACCATAAATGAACAAAACACTAACTGTGCACTCTTCCAGAACAGGCTGCCACCAATACCTCCACAAAAATATTATTCCAAAACTATTACTCCTTATGGCTAACAGAAAACACAATCCATTCTAAACACCAGGCAATCCCAATGGCAACTTGATCTCTAGAAAATTAATCTTTACTGCAAGAAAAAAGACGAAAAGTTTCCTTAAAACAGAGTTTTTCCAGAACTCTGTCCAGGACTTCTATGCCATCCCAATCGCAAGCCACATTGGGTTAATGTCTCTGCCAAGATACAAACTGAGCATAATGTATTCTAACCTTCCCACCCATAGAGATCATAAACCAATTATGATAAACAGTAGTCCCACTGCCTATTTCTTTTACTGGAAAAAGTTCACACACCAGAATATGCCAACTGGAGTCAAGACCCTAATTCAGCCCTGCCTGTGTAAAGTACATTACTTCCCACACAAAAATGGATATTTGTTACTATTCTGAGTGAAAATTCTGCACTGAGGATGAGCTCTAAAACCACTACAGGAATACTAATTTTACACAGTTATCAGTGGTTGTACACAGCGTAAAGAATTTGTCTTTTTAGATACTGAAACAAAAAGAGTTGCAAAGTCAGAATGACTTAGTCATGAAAGGAAGTAAGTCCACCCAATTTTACATACATAAACCAGGATTTTAATAAGCTCAGTTGCGTATCACAGAAACTAATTATCTTATCTGAAAATTCCTAAACACAGGCTTCATTGAAATGCTGAATAACTATTTAAAAAATGTAAAAAACAGAAAGGAGAGAACTAAAACCAATATGCAGATAAGCCACAAGGATCCAAAAGTTCATGAACTTCAATCTATCTCTTTTCACAGGAGAAAGGCGAGGACTTGGAACCTGCTCACGAGACCTTCATTCTGTCGAGAAGGTCACTGTAGGAACCTGGGAGTTGGGTGGTGGCTCTGGTCATGCAGATCTTATGGAGCAGCAGTGAAAAGCTGTGTGTTTGACTAACCTAACACACTGGTTGGAAGAAAAGGCTTTTATACCAACCACCATTTACTGAATTTGTGTTGTCTTTAATTTTCAGCTTATTCATGCCTATTATCACAAAAAAAAAAAAAAGGGAGAGGGGAATGGAGGGAAGGAGAAAAGCTACTAGACTTCAGCATCCACCAAAGTTAGGCCAAAGGACAAACAACCATGAGCAATCACAGTGGCTGACCTCTAAATGGCCAACTCCAGTTGCAATAAAACCTTACTGGTACCTTTGAGCAGACAGCCTTGGTAGTGCTACAGAGATACAAATACATAAATAAATGCAGACATTTATTTCAAGAAATGTACAAAAAAGTGTTTAAAAGAACACTGTGCAGAACCACTTTTGTTTCTACTCATAAGTGACTATCACTGCAGCCTTACAAAACTAACCCATACCACTGTCTATGCTGCAGTTTATGAAGTTTTTTTGTCAGGTTCATTCTCTGGACCTGAATATGTTAATAATTAACTTATTCTCTTATCCTTCTCTTCATATGTGTTACAGGAAGATAAGTAATAGCACAGAACTCCTGTCCTAACTCAGATTTTCCCCTCCCTCTGTTACTGTTGCAGCATGAGAGGCAGGGACTTCAGATTTAGACAAAAAAAACAGAGATTACATTCCTGTATTAAGGTGTGCCAGAAACCTGAGCTCTTTCAGCCACAGAAGTACTGTAACACATTGCCTCTAATTATTATGCAATATTACATTTTTCTACAGCAGGAAGAGTAATTTCATGGTTAGGATCCAACCCATTCACGAGAAAACTGTTACACAGCACTTTCAGCAAGGATTTTTAATAGATCAGGACTGTTGAGTCAAAAAGATAAAACAGTAAGAAGCTTGTACGATTAAGCTTTATCACAACACCGGCATTTATCACCTTTCCACACGTGCACATTTTGTGTGAATTGTCTTAAAAACATAACAACAGTAGGTACTTCTGTTTATTTACCTTAATTATGCACAAAGAGACTTAAAATTACTAATGTTTTAGAAATCTGTATAATTTCCATTTCTCAACAGTAGATATCTGCTTCCTAATAAATGATTGAAATATCTGAATACATAACTCACTTAAAAAAAATCTTCAAGGTTACAACTTCATTTTTCCAGTTAGAAAACCTCTCAAAATATCTAGTATGTTTAGAAATAAAAAACATTTGCCTTAAATAAATGTGAACTTAATTATAAGGTCAGACACAAAGCATTCTAAAACTGTATTTATGGTTTTCAGCTTCTTAATTCTACAATTTTATATTTTTTTTCAGAGAACAAAGATACGGAAACAAAAAATCTGTTAACAAGCATCATGCTACAGCTCTATATACAAGTGCATTAAAAGATGAAACTTAAAACAAGATATACCTGCATGACACCTGGTAGAATGGATATCCTGGTAGAGGAACAGAGTTTGAAAATCCAGACTGACTCGACATTGCCTTCAGGTATTGTATCCACTTAAAGCGCTTCTATATTCCATATGTTAATTCCTTACAAAAAAAAAAAATGTATGTACATATCCATCTGTACCTTTGTTCAAAGCTAACTAAAAACAAACCAAGTGCATATTCGAAGGTCTTGAGGATTCTGCCTGCATTTCAAACTGCTTCCTCAGTAGTGAAATTCCTAAAAGCCAACACCCTCATGACATCACGTACTACAAAACCATAAACACGCAACTGTTTCAGTAAAGCAAGGACAGCCCGTCGATTTTGACTCGACATAAAGCCCTGCACTGCATTCTTCCTGAAAGCACAGTGCCTTTCAGGCTGGCGAGAGGCAGAGACCTGCTGCCTTGAACAGCAGCCCTGCCTTGGCAGGCAGCCAGCAACCAGCAGAACTTATTGCCAATGCCGCAAATCCCTCCGATCAGCTAATGAAGAGCCAGGCTGCAGGTGAAACATGGTTTTAGCCCATTACAAGAATTTCCTTGAAAATGCACGAGATCCATGACCTTGAACTTAGTGACAAAAGCTTCATTTAAAATTTTTAGTTAAATGTACGCTGCATAGTATTGTTTCATAAGCAACATCAGATTGCACTGCACATCGCAGTAATGTAAAAAAATCATACTGAGCTTTCCCTGCTAAAAAAGAATCCTTTCCTGCTACACCCTCAACCATGGGAAAGCAAGAGGGAAGGACAGGAGACGGAATCTTAAACCACATTATTTAAGCTACTGAATACAGAAATAAAATTATGTGCATGCATTCCTGAAGTATTTTACTACTGCTTAAATCAAAGAAATATCAAAAGTGAGATTTCTTTTGATATACAGTACAATGGTAAGTTGCGTGAAAGTTTATTTGGGCATGCCTTCCTCAGGAGACAAAAAGACTACTGGAAAGCAGGAAGACACGAGTAGTCACAGTATAGCCCAGTGGCATGACTGATGTCAAACAGACCTAAATTATTATCTACCTACACTACACTTAAAGAAGGTGTACAGTGCTCTCACATGAAGATTTGCTTAGTTTAAGCAAAATGTTAAATAAAAGAGATATTTTAAGTATTTCATTACCTCTGCCAGCTACACTGGAAAACATTAAAATGTTGAGTTTAACACCTCTACCCCAAGACATACTATTTACTCTCATATTATTTTAATTTTGTCTCTCAGTTTTGGAAAAGAATAATTGGTTTCTCCTGGTTTACCCCTAGTTTATAATCAACATCTCAGTCATTAGAAAAATGGTACAAAACTTTGTCACTATTCGAGGTACCTTTTAAAGTCTGATTTAAAAGAATGAGAGCTTTTTCCTCTACCTTAAATATACCTTATATTTAAAACTGAATCTATCTCAGTGAAATGTTTAGTTTCTTGTTCGCGTAACTCAACTGCTTTTATAGCGCTTTAACACCACTGTGCTATTTCACTTTGCCCAAGTATTATTTGTCAAGGTGTAAAAAAGGGCAGCTTATTTGTGAAATGTGGTAACATTTCAAATGGAGCTGAAACAGTGCAGGGAGGGTGGGGGGGGGACCAAAACACAGGCTATACAAGAAGGGCTTACACCTCAAAAAAAATGGGAATGCTTATTAATTAGCTCTGCACACTGTTATACACAGATATCACTCAACTGACTGTTCCCACCAGCTACAACTTGGGGAATCAAAGGCCATTTTCCCCAACAAATACAACATACACTTGCACACAGAATAACATGGATACCATAGGTCACTTGATAGGGCACCAATTTCTGAAGTCCTATAAAAACACCAGGATAACACAAAGAGCACAGTCTTCCCAGAGAAGTAATTTTTTTTTTTTATTATTTGTTCAACTGATATGTCTGGAAAAAACAAAGAAGCTCCTAGGTACATCATTTTGCATAATTTTTTATCTCTCTCCTGGCTGTAAAGAAAAGGCTTGAAAAGGCAATTCAAGCACAAATAATGTTGTGGTATCAGCTGAATTTTTACAAACAGATTTGAGAAAGCATAATCTCCCTCATATTTACTATAGAGCATTAACTTCAAAGCTCAGGACTCTCAAAAACCATATGGGTAAGAGCAAAAAAAGTTGTGTGCATGTGAGAGGAAAACTCTACCAGGTCATCCTGAGCCACCTTCACCCTTGCCTAATGAGGGGTGTTAGGGTAAGTACTGTCAGCTTTCACCCCTATGGCCACAGCTGCTGAGGGACACGCCAGTCTTTCCTCTACACTGCTGTGGTTGGCCCTGAGGAGTCACCTTGTGTGCCCATCCTTAAAGCACTCACACTTTTGTTCTGTATATTTACTCAATTTTTTATTTGGTCTCTTCTCGACACTGATAACAACAGCATTAGCACATTTATGCAGTAACTCTCTTACTTAGTCCCAATCAGGATTTAGGATGTTTCCATTGGATTTGCCAGCTGAAAAGAATGTTAGTGTCAAGTCAGAAGATTACAGGCTTATAAACCAGGGGTCTTAGAGGCTGCAAGTGGCTTGCCATGCCATTTTGCAAAAATCACATAGTCCCTTAATGCCTAGCTTATCCACATAATAAGGAAAATACTGGCTGACAGCAAAGGAATGATGCAAGGTTAATTTTTTTTTGTAATTAAGTATTGAAATCCCCTGATTAAAGATTTATGAAGGAATAAAACAGCTGTAGCATTTGAGGGAAAAGATGTGTGGGAATATTCAGAATACAACCTTCTTTTTGTCTCCTGCTCCAAGCTCTAACACAACAGAAGCATTACTGTGCTCTGAAATTAAAATATGTAAGCCATTTAAATTTTAAATTGTGGTGGAAAGTGCAGTTTTTAAATAGGTGGACAGCATTACATTGCATTTAAAGATGGGGATAAGCAAGATGACAATAGGCAGACAAAAACTCTGCTTAAGATGATCTTTACAGAAGCACAATCCTTCCTTGGTAGGCATCAAACCAGTTCAGTCATTTGAAAATAGGAAGGGAAAGTGTGGCTTAAGACAGAGAAAGGGCAAGGAGAAAATCTGGCAAGGATCGAAGAGAAAGCCTCCATACAATGAAACCCAGCATTTTCCAAGTGTCCCTTTATTTCTTTCCACATGAAGGCTGGATCACAGAACAGAACCACTTCTGGGATCCAGACGTACTTGCCAAGCACCATCTCCACGGAAAGAGACAGGTGGGTTTCATTCCAAGTGCAGTCACGTCTGTTTGAATTTTATTTCCGTGTTTTGGAGCCAACAAACTCACTTAAAAATAACCACATTAGTATAGTTTGGCACAGCATTCCATGTAATACTCATTACTTTGCTGGAACAAATTTAAACGAAGAAAATAAGTTTGAGGCACAAATACTGAGCGTTCCAGAATTTACAGTGACCTTACTACTGAAGGAAGTGACCTGTTAGAGAACTTAATGTTGCTACTTGAAAAGGTATGAAATACTTAACTGAGATCTAACTGCACTTCAAAAGCAAGGACAGGCTGAAAGACTGGAGAACAGTAAGTTCATGAGCACTTTCAGGCATTTCAAACACGCAGCATCCTTGGTAAGCTAATGGAAAATTTGTTTAAACTAGAAAGTCAGGCTGAAGGAAAAATAGAAACTAACCACATTACCAAAATCTAAATCAACTTCATCAAGTCTAGAACTGAGAGCAGGCACATTGTAGACAATTATGTGATGATATATCAAAATGCATATAAAATGTTTAGTATTCAAAAAAATAGAATTGTTATGCAGAAATTATTGTAACATCAATACCATAAATCAGTAATTTACTCCCATACAAAGTGTTATATTTGATATTTTCATTGCCTGCTATATTAGTGTCTAATATATTAGACACTAAAATAGAAGGAAAAAATATTACAGGAAATCTAGAAATAGAAATTACACTGAGTTTGAAAATAACAGTATTACTTACAAAGAAAATATTACAAAGATATTCAATATAATGAGCAGTACTTAAAAGATATAATGGAAAGTCTTTCCTTCCTTTCTGTACAAAATACAAGACTAATGAAATATTCAACAACACTGAAGAATAATGGCAAATTTGAAACTGAAGAAGGACACTGTCACTGAAAATTCAAAATTCATCCAGAGTGAAAAACTGGCTGTTTATATAGGGGGAGACAAAAACAAACACACACCACAAACAAATAAACAATGCAGAAGTGGAAAGAAAGAGGACTTGTAAACAACACCAGTGCTTGTGAGAAAAAAAACATGTGAGAAAGCCATATAACCCAGCTGCCAATGGATGTCTTTCTCTCTTTTCTGAGGCAGACTAGTGGGTTCAATGATAATGCATAATCTCTGCTGCACTCCTAAACTTGTTGGTCAAACAACTCAACTAAGATTTATTTTATCAGCCTAGTTTCTCAAGAAAATTTAAGTGATCATTGTCACATAAGCAGATACCAAATACACAGGTTAGTTGTTGTTTTCTTATAGACTACCTAATGAAAAAAAAATCAAGAAAAGTGAGCCACCACTGCAAGAAAATAGACAGCAAGTGAAGATGTTTGTATTCTGACTTCAGTTAAACTGGGTTCTCCAAAGCAAAACACCCATCTACTTTCTCTCCCCCTCCTACCCCACCTTGCTGTTTCTAAAGTTTCTCATTTACCTGGCCTCCTATTACCTGGTTGCTCTGTTTGCTTTTCAGTAGCTTTCCATTTCTCCAGCCTCTCTTTCCCTCCTGCTGTTAAGGCAGCTTTCTGTATATATACATACACACACACACATATATATACACACACAGAGTTTTTCTGCTGTATATATATGGCACTATCCCAGTAGGCCTACACAAGCTTGTCCAGCTTGACAGCACATTTATCTAGCCCTGTTACCCATCCTCATCCTCCATCAGCTTTACATCATTCCCAGTAAGATCTTTAAAAAAGAAGCAAACATCCCAAAGAGCATACAACACTTGATTAGTTGCACAGGTCACAAAGATTCTCAAATTTCCCTACATTTCCTCCCCATACTCCCTGTTCATATATTGGCACATCCTAAAGTATGTCTTGTGATTTTGACATAAAACTGATTCAAAGGGCAAGATTCCCTCAAAAAAGCAAGAATCTCCTCTTATTTGTCAAGCCTGTCTCTTATTTATTTTTAGAAGGAAATTGTGAATGTAAAGCTACCCTCTCAAACGGAATACTGGAGCATGAAGATAAAGTGGGACTACAGGAAAGTCAGAGAGGGACTTTCTACATTAGCATGTTGGGATAGGACAAGGGGTAGCAGTTTTAAACTGAGAGAGGGCAGGTTTAGATTAGGTATTAAGAAGAAATTCTTCACTATGAGGGTGATGAGGCACTGGAACAGCTTGCCCAGAGAAGTTACAGATGCCTGTAGAAGTTTTCAAGACCAGGCTGGATGCAACCTGGTGTAGTGGAAGGTGTCCCTGTCCAAAGCAGAGGGGCTGGAACACAATGATCTTTAAGATCCCTTCCAGCCTTAGACACTCTAAAATTCAAAAATATGCAAAATCACCTTTGGAAGGAGTCTTAAATTTGCAGTTGGGCTCCATGTTACCCATTGAAAGGCTGGGTAGGTCAGATGAAAAAGTTCCAGGGAAATAAAAAATAAATTAAAAACAAAAACAAAACAAACACCCAAAACAAAACAAACAAACAAAAAACCACAGGAAGAAAAAAAAGATATCTACTCTTTCCTTGGTATCCGGGCATGAAATTTGAACTCTACTGGTTAGTATCACATACTAGCACCAGAAAAAATATACAGATTTTAAGACTTTTTAAACACTACATAATGCTCCATCATCTATCCTTGTAAGTATGCCTTTGTTCCTGGCATCAGAGGTAGAGCTTAGCACCCTCTAGAGAACAGAGCCATGGCTCAGACATCCTGAACAGCAGCTAAGAGAATCCATTCTGGGATAGAAATCACAGCACAAATATTTACAAACTAGCTACTCTAGGTCACTCTTTCCTTCACTTTAGATAAGCCTCTCAGTGGCAAAATGCTTGCATTTTTACTTTAAAAAAGGGAAAAGTGCACTCCCAAACCTAATTTTCCAGATACGAAAACATGTAACATTTATAAAGGATGTGGCTTTCTCAAGTTGCAAAAAGGTTTCTTCAAAGAACTTCACATACCACATGAAATTCTTGAGAAAGACATCTTTTGCAAGGTGAAATGCCAACACACTCTTCTTTGTGACCATGCAGGCTGACAAGACTGACGGAACTCCATAAAGTAGAAATAATAAGGGCCTTGAAGTATAAAGTATCTGAAATTTGAGGAATTTATTTCCATTAAGGATTCGTCCTTGAAGGAACAGTGAAGTAAAAGTAACTGCAAGACACAGGAGTAGGTTATATTTTAGGTACAGACACATATCTGCATTCAAAAGCCTTATCTCAAGATCACAGAATCATTAAGGTTGGAAAAGACCTCCAAGACTGAGTCCAGCCTTTGACCGAACACCACCTTGTCAACGAAATCATAGCACTAAGTGCCACATCCAGTCAGTTCTTGAACACTTCCAGGGATGGTGACTCCACCACCTCCCTGGGCAGCCCTGTTTTAATGCCTGATCACCCTTTCAGTGGAGAAATCCTTCCTGTGTCCAACCTGAACCTTCCCTGGTGCAGCTTGAGGTTATTTCCTCTTGTCTTGTTGCTGGTTGCCTGAGAGGAGACCAACCCCCACCTGGCTACAACCCCCTTTCAGGTAGTTGTAGAGAATGATAAGGAATGATAAGGTCACTCTCTTGCCTCCAGGCTAAACACTCCCAGCTCCCTCAGCTGCTCCTCAATCTTACTCTCCAAACCCTTCCCCAGCTCCACTGTCCTCCCCTGGACATGCCCCAGCATTTCAATGTTTTCTGGAAGTGAAGGGCCCAGACCTGGACAAAGCACTCACCAGTGCTGCCTCACCAGTGCTGCACGCAAGGGGATAAGAACTTCCCACATGCCACATATGAAGCAAACAGTTCTGCTTCATTCCATGCTCCTCTTCAGAGACAGAGAACCCACACAGAGACAACAGCAGCACTGACTCAAAACTAGTTGTCCTGTAGACAGACCCCACCTTCCATATATTCTGAACATGATGCCAGGAATCAGTCATTATAACATACAAGAAAAAGTTAAACACTATTTGGCAAAACGAACTTCATAACACATTTCATTTGGAAAGATTTCATAATGAAAACTATTTTTGGTAGATTTAAAAAGACAAGTAAAATCTGGATTGAGCCTTTAGGTCAAGAGTTTGAAGCTAGATTTTAAAAATTCTTATACCGGAAAAAAATTCTAGAATTTACCCTAAACATCTGAGAATTCATAGTGGAGTTACTAGGACTACATGTCTGCTTGCTATCTTAGCTCTTCCAGACATACATACTTGGATTAAGAAAAAATATTTTCAGTACTTTTTTTTCCAGTCTGGAACAAAAGGGCAAAAGTTATTAAATTCTGATCTAAACAAGATCTATTTTTAGCCCAAACATAAAACTGCTCTTAGTAACTTTATTAGTAGCAAGGCTATAAAGATGCTCAAAGTCCAACACCAGTGCCCTGATTTGCAAGGCAATCTAAACAGCATTACCCAAAAGCCACTCCAGCTACCAGGAGTTACAGGGCAGCCTGCACAGCCTCCCTTGACCTGATGCATGACAATGCTACAGCAAGTCAAATCACAGCTTAAGTATTAATCACACATCCTACCAGTACTTGAAAGCACACCTTCCTGGGCTTTGTGCCCAAACCTGAGGTGACACACCTCTCTCTCTTGCCTCTTTCACTCTTCCTGGAAGTTGTCACTCCCCATTTATAGGTAGCTGAAGGCTTCACTCCTTCTACTCTCCTCTGGATGCTCAAGAGACAGTATCCTTCCTCAGGCTTCACATATTAATACTGCCATCATCCCTCTAACCATGTCCCATGGTATTACGTTTTAATACACTATTCTCTAACAGTGACCAACGCAGAGTGGCTACAGGAATAAGTGGAGGCTGTGTAGCCCTATTCACAGAAGGACCCTTTATGCCAAAGTATCTCCTCAAGGATTTAGCTGGAACACTGTTGATTACTACTGTACCTCATAGCAAAAGGAGGTTTGCTGTTGTGTATAAAACCTGTATCACTGAAGAGCCCAGATGGAAGCTCTTGTGTCCAGAAACACACAGAACCCATACAACTCCTGAGCAACAGTGAGCTTTACACTGCAGCTTCTCTGTTCCTCACTCACCACACCCTCAGAGATTTTTGAATAAAAACCAGAACTCAGTTTCTGTTTTCACTTACAATGCTTATTTTTTAGTTTTATTCTAAACGTAGAAGGCTGGATGGGTAATTAAGCAATTGTGAGCTAAAGCTCATATACCAAAAGAAACTATTCAGCCAAGCATAGAGCAATAATGCCAAATTTGACAAACTTATTTCGGTTACTCTATGGGTAACATTTGCCACCAGATTTTTCAACAGTCAGCCATGAATTCTCAATGGCTCTCACCTATACTGTGTGACAGCAAACATGGGAAGAAATCACGCACTAGAACTGAGATTAATAATCTGCAATCTGGATCTAGATGTCAGATAATCAAGGCATGTTTCTTTACTGTTTAGCTAGTGTTCAGGTAGAAGCTAAACAACTCTTCATTGTGGCCAAAGGTTCTCAATTGATTCATGAGTAACTAAACACAGTTGGCACCCCGCCCGTCAGGGAGATAACCCTGTCCTGTTGAACTAGAGCAGCGAACGCTCCTGCCTGCAAACCTAAAACCACAATGATGCTGCTATGTAACCAGGCACTGTTTTCTCAACCAGGCCATTTTGCCCTACAGGTGGCTAAAGTAGTCTCTAACAATTTGCAGAAAGAACCAGAAAAATTCTTGTCAACAGTAAAACAACAGGATGCCTTCTGGGGCAGAGGGAAGTACCTGAGCTGTAAATTAACCTACTGCAAGTCATGAAACATCACAGGCATAAAGCTATTGACCATGACCTAGAAAAGAAGGGGGAAAAGACCCTCCTTACAACCTTGTCTTCCTTTCCAACTGCAATTCCAGCTGAAACAATTAGCCTCAAGTAGCCTGCAACTGCAAACTAACTTCTAGGATTCACTCGATCACTACCAACAGTCTGAGGTACACAGACATTAGTTATTCTGTACCTGCGCATATAAAGTCTGTACTGCTCGTCTTTGAATTAGAACCTATGTAAACTTTGGGGAATGATCTCATCCTTAAGACTAGTAGGAAATGTTACCCTCCACCAGGTTCACACTCTATCATCCCCATGGCCTTTATTCAGGAAACAAAGTAAACATATCACCAGGCCACAGTCATTACCGGCAATTCATCACCTGCCAGTAGACAGCATTCGGGAGACTCTTCTTCCAGGAAAACAAGAGGTTCACAGGCCACAGCACAGGCTGCAGCAGTGAGCATCAATGACACTGCATTCCTGCACTGGAGTCTGGTTGGCCTGGCACTGCCCTCACAATGGCTCTGGGAGGAGGTGACTAAAGAAGTAAACACCTCTTCCCCCCACTTTCACGACGTAGGGAATCACAAGGGCTGCCACCCGCTCACAGTGAGCTCAGGTTGGGCACACCAGTCTGGTGGAGAAAGGCTGCAGAATTCCCATACCTGAAATCCAGTGCCATCAGAGTTGAAAGGCTGAATCCACGCCAGCATCACCACTGGCCAGAGATTTCCAAAACAAATCAAGCAAAACCCTCCAGAATCCCCAAAATACTACAGAAGCCCAAACCAAACCATAATCCCCACCTAGTTTTTCACAACAGGAAGTTCATCAACTTGACTTATCTATACAAGACTTGTCCAAGCAGTTCTGCAGAACAAAGATTTTTAAGGCCTGTACCAGGTTTTGACCTTCTTCAAAGACCATTTCAGAGTGATAATTCTATTTTCTGCCTACTGCATTTGTAAACACAAGAGTATAGATCTTGTGTGCTATAGAATCAGCAGGTATTACATATTTTGGCTCAAAGATAATGTGAGAACCAAACTACATTCTCTCACTGTATATGACATACTTATTCTTAAATCTGAAATGACTTTTATAAAACTCAGAAAAATAGCATTCATGAAGACATTATATTATTTTATATATGTATATATTTAAAAAAAAGGCACAGAGCCTGAAATGGGATTAAGCTCTTTATCCTACTTAAAAATGAATTATACTGGGTAGAGGCAAATACTTCCTCCCAAGTGACATGAAAATATTAAACAGAAAACTAACTAAAATAATTGAATAAAAAAGAAAAATAAGTCAGCCAAGTAAACTTTAAAGGAATTAACTTTTGCTAAAAGCAAACAGGAACTCTAGTATTTCACTGAGCATGGATGCATGTAAATTGGACTGAAGTGAATTAATTAGAACAGTCACCTCAAACATATGTAGAAGCCAGAATGCTGATATTAGAAGCAATTTTTAAAATTACTTTGAATTTAGAAAGAAAGGTTACTCTCTGTCATGACACAAACAAATATTAATTTATGTGAGCCACCAGAACGTAGCTAATTTCTCTCTCCAAGAGACACAATTTATTAATACAAACTAAACAGATGCCTATTTAATGGCATCCAAACTTCAGCTTGCTGGCCCTTGAGGAAGCTCCAGAGTATATCATATACTTCTTGCAGGATTACAAATATGGAAGGGTGAGTCTATTTTTGAGGTTCAGAATAAATCAAAGTCTTCTACATGAGAGGACCATCACACAATGTCCTTTCTAACCCAGACATATTTTATGTTAACAGCCCTGATAAATTCTTATCTGTAATAATAACCTATTCAAAATTGATACTAGCAAATAAACTGTAACTACAATGCCTTGCAAATCGTGCAAATCACATATCAGATGACAGAAAAGTGTTACAATTAGAGGCAAATCAAACACTGTCATTCTACTTTAAAGTTGGCAGTTTGTGTTAATTCCATTTGTCTCAAAACAACAAAAGTAAAATGAAACTGTAGGGTGTACAAACTCCTGAGGTGATAAATGAAACCACTTGCAAAATAAGCTTTCCTAATTAAGGCTTCTAAACCAGAGCTGGCTTGCATTCAGTTAATACCACTGTTACAAGTAATCTGAAATATTCTTGATAAAATATTTTTAGCATCAACTCCAGCATATTAAAATCAGTTGAAGGTCATTATGAGAAAGAAAAAAATAATGCTCACACACAGGAAAAATATAAAAATCATCCCTAAAACTACATAAAAATATTTTGAAAACTCCATACTTAAATCAATTCAAGATTGTTTAAAATTACGAATCTAACACAGTATAATCTGTGCATTAAAGAAAGAAACAATGTATCTGTCCGTTCTTGGATTATATTTACTGAATTCTACTTATCTATCCCCTCAGGCACCTCTGGACTACTGAAAACCAGGTGAGTGTGTTTTATTAAAAGACAGAAACAACGTATACACAGGTTTAATCAACTTTATGTCATTCCAGCCTCCCTGAAGAAATATTTTATTTGCTTAATTAGACAGATGGCACTTTTTATCATACTTGTATTTGCACTTAAGTAATTGAATTTGCATAGCAAAACTTTTTATTTGCCAGGTCAATTCACGTGCCACTAAATGACAATTCAGCACTACAAACTAAAATAGAATTAAATCTATTCTCTGAAATGTAAATATTTCATACTAGTCTTTTCAAGCAGTCAACCATTTAAACTCTTCCTTCTGTGTTGGTGTAAACTTTTATTTAATTACTTTTGGCATTTTCTTTTGTGTGTCCCATTAATCTCAGAAAAAATAATGCTAAGGAATCCTTTATATTCTGTTACATTCTTATTACTTCTATTACTATACCCAATCTTGAAATGGCAGAAATTAAACTTAACAATGAAATGATACAATGTACAACACATATTTGACTCACAGTCATGCTTAAGAACTGAACAGACTGCACAGAATTCTACAAGAACAATGAGATTTACAGAAACAATAAAATGAAATATCTAAAAGCACCAGGAATGGCAAGGTAACAAGAGCCACTTGCTTTCAAGGATGTGAGATGCATTTCCATGCAAAGCAGAGCAGACAAACAGGGCATCCCTTAAAATGTACACTGACTTACACACATAAAATCACTAATTGTATTTTGATTAATCTTCTGAAGCCTGTGAAATGATTCATGCTTACAACATCCGACCACCTAAACTCAGGTGCTTTGCCAAAAGCGAAGGGCTTTTTTTTTTTTTTCCTTCTCCCCCCAGGAACTACAAGGATAAAAATGTGAAGGATATAAACTCAAACTTGGACAACAAAAACTATGACTCAGCATTATAAGAAATAGCCAAGGTAAGATATGATTTCATTTGCAGCTAAGCTTTGGATTGCTACAGCAATTTCATTACTTCAGAAGGTATAAGAAATACTTCCACTCTTCATCTCTCATACTAAAATCTGTTTAAACACTTTTGAAATGATGCAAATATTTATCTTTGATAAAAATTAATTATCAGTTTGAAGGCAGAGTCTATAAAGAGACCAAGAAACAACCCTACCTTTCTCTTTAGGAACTTTCACAAATCTGGAATATAAGTACTGAAAGAAAGGCAGGAATATCCAACATTCACTGCCCTAATTATTCAAGATAATAGCACTCAACTTTCAGGCAGGTATTTGAATCACAAAGCAAACTTTGCAAAACATATCATTAAATAAACAATGCATATTTAAAGTTACAGGATGGAAAACTCAAAAGAGTTAGCAAGAGATCAGTACAAAATCCTCATATTACCTCAGGCATTTAGTACATGAAACAAAGGAAAAAAACAGAGTTTCAAATGAAACATTACAAGATTTTTTTTTCAAAGACTGAACACTGATACATACCTAAGACAATACTTTTCCATAGCACTGTTTAAAGACCATCAGCTGCCATTAACAGTTCTCATGATTAAACCTGAAGCATTCATAAGCATTCAAAGTGAAGCTCAGGCATTAAAAAGGACCATGCTTGCCCTGTCCTTATTTGCTTAAAAAAAAAAAAGAAAAATCATTTACACCTTCACTGCTCTCCTTCTGCCCAGGGAAAGAAAGAAAGGGGAGGGAAGTAGATTACAGCAGAACACCTCCTACCTCATTGCCATCATTTCCTCTCAACAGGTCACCCACACACAGAAAAAGGACTAAAACCAGTCTTTGCACTGGTTTCAGTGCTTCAGACTGGCTTAAGAGAAACAGACCGTGATTAGCTCATTTTATGTAACTGATGTGAGTTTGAACACTTGACATTTTTTTCATTTTACACTGATGTTAAAACGTTCTGGAGGAGCCCTAGAATGACCACATCCACTCAGTGCCATCATTCTTCCACGTGTTTCAAGATAAAGGCAATAAATTTAAATACCAAATATCAAGAAAGCATAATGATGATATTATATCCGAGTTAACTCCTAAAACCAGGAAATTGATGTTTAAATGATGGATGATTTTCATTAGCTCTCAACATTAGCTCTTGGCCACGCAATTTCTGTAGTGGATATGACAGCAGCTTTGCCTTCTGAGTTTCCTCCCATGTAGAACAAATTAATCAGCTTGTTATATAAAGCAAAATAAATATAATCTTTCAGGAAAATATCCCGCAGATTAATTACTCTAAGCAAAGCACAAACAGTTATTGCAAACATGATTTTAATGGAAATTCTTATAAAATCGGAACACTTTTGGGATGGGGGGATTAAATCTGTAAATTTTTCTGCAGAGGTATGAATTAAATATCTCTGCAGTTTTGTGAGATATTAAATTTACTAAAGAGCGTTGATATGTTCCATGACTCCTACTTCAGAGTAACAACATCTTCAAGGAATTATTATGTTTTGTTTTAAAACTGCCTTCAAAATGCTGCCTATCACAAAATGACTTCTAGTCCAATCACTTCAGTAAGTTTAAAACTTTTCAGTAACAAACTTCCATACAAACCAACCAGAAAACTCACTGTTAGTGCTCCTGGTAACTAAATTTTGTCTCAACAATATGCTGTGTTAAAGCAATTACCTAACATCTTGTAGTAAATGTAGGTCACACTGTTTCTATTAGATTTGCCTTAAAGCTCTTTCTAATAAATCTAAAGTTGCAAGAGACCTGCTTGCTTTATTTTCTCTAGAAAGTTGTTAATTTAAAATTAAATATTAGGCAACCCACAGTTTTTCAGAGACTCAACATGTTCTCCGCCACTTAGATCAAAGTATATGTATTTTACATGAACTTTGTTTGCAAATACACAGAGAAGCCTTTGTCAAAATACCATCACTTACAACTACATGACTGAAATTCTTTCCATATTTGGGAGGAGAAGAGAGCTGAAGGGGGTGTCACTTATCACCAAGCTGCTGTGACTTTACTCTTGTCACTGAACTGCTCTTTGCAGCTCCTGTGATCTTTGCTGTTATTTGTATTATGGCTGTGCTCAAAAGAGCAGTATATGAAAGGCATGACACAAAATCTGAAGACGCATCTTTACAGTTTATACATATATTAGCTATATTTACCTATAGTATTAGCTATATTTACCTATAGTATTAGCTATATTTACCTATAGTATTAGCTATATTTACCTATATATATTTAAAAGTAAAAATGTTTTGCCTGAAATCAAATGCAATGCAAACAATAAAAGGCAAAACTACCACACTTGCCTTATTAAGGGCTATAATTTTAAATAAAATAAAATAAGAATCTGTGAAACTGCAAGCCTTGTTTCCTTTCCTGTTCACCAAACATATGTGTGAGAAATTAAGCCTTTTCCTAAGCTTTTATTTCACTCATTACCACAGGATCAAAAACTTCAGTTTGGAAATACTCTCATTACTCCTTATTTACCTTATAAATGAGATATGAAAATACATGCAAAGAAGTGGTTCTCAGATTAAATGCTACACAAGTATTTCCATTAAAACCTACCAGAAGATCAGACCTAGCAAGTGACAATCCATCCTAACTCAACATTGCTTTACATTTAATTGAAGTTGCTTACAAAGTCTAAAAAAACCCATTGATCTCTGCTTACTACAGAGTATTTTAAGCTGCAATCATAATATCAGTGAGTCACCACTAAGTTATTTTTGCATTGAAATAGCATTTACGTAATGTTACATCAGTAAACACATCCCAGACAGCACTTCCTAGGGGTGCATTAGAGCAGAAACAAGCACATACCAGGTTTCGAGCAACATCAGGAAGAAGCTTGTTGCACCTCAGCTGCTCCCTGCTGACAAATTTTCACTCTTCAACTTTATACAAATGTAACATAATCACTCACTTAACCTGACACTGGTTCCCACATCGTTTATTCCGCAAAACTACACAGGGCAGAAGAGGATGAATATCCTCCTGCAGTGCTACATGTAATTGCTGAAATCCCTGTGTCCCATCCTTCCAACCACTCGTCAAGACCAGCCATAAATGCCTTCTCCACACTGAGCAACCACTGAAATCAATGTTTACAACCTCTGGCTGCAAAGAGAGGGATTGCCTATATGGATGTCTAAAAACCATTACTTAGCAGATGTGTTGATTAGTTCAATCCAGTTATTTTGGATATTAAGTAACCACTTCTCAGATTCCCCCAGCTCTCCCTAACCCAACTTCACCATCTTGGTAACTCACTCTTTTTTCTCCTGCTCCATTTTCCAAGATTCCTTATACCTCCCCAATACTTCAGCTGGGGCTTCTGTCCCTCACACCTTCCAAATTTAGGAACTGTCTATAACATGAAATCTTCTGAGGATACTCAGGCATTCATACACCACAATTCTTTTACACAAGACTAAGATACACTGGCCATTCCTAGTGAAAGTATTAATTCTCAACCCATTTCAAGTTTTACTTGGCTTTGTGGAAAATGCTAAGTTTCATATCTTCACCATTCCTCAAAAATCAGAGCTGTCTCATTACCAAGAAGCACACAACTTTCTACATGCTAATTTTAAATTTTAAAAGAGAACAGCAGATGGATATACTAAAAAACAAAACAAAAACAAAAAAAAAACCCCACACACACAAAAACCAAAACAACAACAAACCCACATATGAAACAGGACCACCTCTTTCCCCCACAGTATTTAGATTAAACTGAAGTTCTCAAACTTACTTCATGGTTACTCTATTATCCCTTAAAATTTTTCTCACTTAAAAAAAAAAAGAGGAAGGGAAGACAGCTTAGTCTTTACACTGTTAAAGGAAAAGGAAATATTAAGCATAAAATGAGATACAATTTTCAAACTTCCAAAGGATTACTATAATAAGTTAATAGATGGGAACCTTAAACTATGGGATCTGTGTTACTGACGGCCCTTGAAAAGAAGAAAACAAGATTACACATAAGATGCTTGTGACAATTTGTGGACCTGTCTTCCAGCTTCGGTATGTCATCTAAAACGGTATAGACACAGGATATTTCGAAATGCTAAACAGCTTTGCTGCATAGAGAAATACTTTGTAGTCCTGTGAAGCTGTGTGAACAGCTTTCCTAAGATTTAACCTTTTGGCATAGAAAAAATAATTCTAAAAGAACCTCAAATTAAAATCATAGTGGCTCTACAAGTATTTAAAAACACAAAAAAACCCTCCAATGGATTTCTGTAAACCAAGGAAACGTTTTCCCTCATCCATGACACGTTTGGTACTATAAAGAAATGAAGAGCTGGAATACCAGAGACTGTGTAAAGCTACTGCCCTCTAAGATTGTACATTAGGTACTTCAAATTCTGATTTATTCTTGATTTAACATCCTAAAATGTCAAAGCCATTCCAAGGTTCCTTGTGTTCCAACAGATTACTTTTGCCATCTAAGAGAAAAGCACTGCAATTCTACTAAAGGAGCTTTGAAGTGTTCGTTCAGCCTAAACCTACATCATAAGCCTCACATCATAAGTGATGTGTTAGTCTGGAAGATTTTTCCTTCTGCACTGCATGCCAAAAACAGCATAACAAGAATCTAGAAGAATACAGAAGATGTTCTGTGGTTTTTAATTCAAAATGTCAGAAGATAAGTACACTGCAGGTTTCACTGCATTTCTTTTTAAAAAATATTAAAAACAAGAACCTGAACACCAAATCTACCCAGATTCGCTTCTATACTTCATCTTATTTCCAAATGCTTGTGCTTGGAAAATTTTTAAATATTTTTTTAATTAATTTAATTATCCAAAATATGCTATTAATTCTGCAGGCATACTGAAAAACATAAAAGGAGCTTCAACACCCTGAGAATTGTTTAATTGATGACCAAGTACCACACTGTAGAAGCAGCTACTTGTAATAAAATTTCCTCATGATGGCAGCATAAACCATACTGATGAGGTGCTAAACAACAATACACATTCCTACTCATACCAAACAGCGGGATCTCAATGGCTCTAAAAATAGTGTTCACTACTTTGAATTTATTCCCTCTTTACACTGCCATTTCTACACTACTTTTTAGTCTTCGTATTTAGTTCCCAAAAATCCACAGCAGTATTATTCTACTTCACTCATACAATTCATCAAGAGAAGAGGTACCACACTACAGAGTGATCACTTATGAAGCTCCATTAGATTTTGTATCATGTGTATATTCTATTTTGAAAAGTCTACAACTGCACAATCTACAGATTTGTGTGAATTGCTAAATTAAGGGATTCAATCAAGGTCCATGAAGCTTCTCTGAAGAACAATCTTCCATCCAGTTTTGTTTGCTTTTAGTGTTTCTGCATTACTGAGGACAACATTACGACTTCAGAGATCCCACTGTTTTCTTGGAAGTAACAGTAAGTTCAAAACCGGTCAGAAGGACAATGAAAATCTTGCACTTTATCTTACTGACCTTCCACAAATCTTTAACATTTACAGCCAGTTATAAGGCATGAAATTCGCCGAGTTCGCACAGATTTCAGCTTACAAACAAATTACATCAGTTAAGTCTGCGTTTACTAAGAATAGGTTTGAGATTAAAAAGACTTTGTTTAGAAGCTATTACTAGTGCAAATCACTCTTTTCAGACTATGCTGTAAGTGAGGCTTTGCTGAGGCTTCTACCTGCAAAAGCTCTTTGCCTCACACTTCAAAAGGTCAGCCAAGGTCCCCCTTCTATCAGTACATGTAGTTGTTCCTTAACCCAAGTCTACAAAAAAAAATTTTAGTTTTTTAAACCATACAGTAGAGTATAAAGAAACCCAGATCACTGAGTCAGAAAGTTAGGAAGATATAATAGACACAGTTATGCTTGGCTGATCCAAGGGGACAGTAAACTTCTGGAGGAAAAAAAATTGACTAGTAAGAATGAGCAACCCCCTCATTCTCCTGCTCAGCTGCAAGTTTCATGTCTGTCTACAGCTTTTAAAAGCGCACTAAGCCCTAACTTGTTTCTCAAAACACCTACACAGAGTTTGAACATGAGAAGTGTATCTTGATTTATTTCATCTTCATGTTACTAAATAGCTGTGCTTAAATACATCTAAAAACCTTACCAATTTGTAGGTTTACACTATCTCTTAATAATTTCCAACTGCTTAAAGGAAGTAAACGTGAGAATCCATCAAAATGAAGATAAACTGCCACTCACCCTGGTTTTGGATTGTAATGAAGACTGAAAGAATAAAGACTCATAAGGAAAGGAAGAGCGCAAAGAAGTCACTGTCTCCTTTAGATAAAACAGAACCTAGGAGAAAAATAAATTAAATGTATTTCTAATCCATGAAAAACAGGATGGATATAATTGTTCTAGAAGTTTAACTCACAGCACATGCTGCAATACTACAGCCCGTACAACTTGGCAGTTCATGAGACTTGGAATTCCTGGACAGAGCAAACAAACATGCTTGTAACAGCCAAAAGCAGCAGTGAAGGCTTTTTGGCTGTAGTTAAGCTTTTCCTTAACTATCTCTTTTCATGTCTTGGCAGTTTTATCTCCACTATGGTAAGGAGGGTGGTTAACACTAATTTTCTCAAATCCCACTCAGATTACACTGACTAAAAAGACTGACCATATCTTAATTTGAGGGTTTACAATAAGAAGATTAAAACTAACCAGCAGCATCTTTGTTTTTAAGCACTAGACTCACTACACAACAAACATGTACCACATCAGAGAAAAAGTAGCTTTCCAATGACAGCCCATCTCCAAAAAAATTATGGTTTCTAACAGAATTATTATTTCTTCAGAAACTTCCCATTTTGTTCTCCATACACCTTTACAATAGACCTATTCTGTCCAAGACAGCAGCAGAGCTTTACCACATTTCCTCTGCTAACAGGATTTTCCAATGAGCAGCAAAGCCTGGGAACAGCTGGAGCTTCAGAAGAGGATTGCCTCATTACCAGCAGCAAGAAACAGAATAGATGAAGCTGAGCAAAAAGCCAAGTTCTCCATGCAAAAGAACAGCTAATAGGTTTAAAAATCACAAGCAAAGACTAAAAGCAAGACTCTGCTGCTGGTATATGTGTATTATTATATAAGAACAACAATGTAATAACGAGTCCTACATGAATTTACAGCTTTTTGTTCCTTTACGTAACATTAGTTTAATCCAAGAAACTTGATGAGGTCAATTATGTGACAGAACTACCTTATATGTAATCAGAAACCATCACTTTTACAATTTTCAGCAAGGCACTTCAAAAATATAATGAAATATTCATGGCTGTATTGTGTCATAAGAGCCTACAACCAATCTAAAAAGAAGCAAGAGGAATTGCCCAACAGCCTGCCAATTAAAAAAGAAAAAAAATACAGTAAAAAGGTGTATTTGGCAAGACAAACTTTCCCTTCCAAATTATTTTTTCCTGTCTTGTCTCCCATTGTTAGAAACTAACAGAAAATACTAATTTTTACACAGATGTAACTTTAATAAATACTGCACAAAGAATTTCTTTTTAGTTATTAGACAAAAGACTTCATATCTAGGAGACAATTAGTCAAAAAACTTCAAGTTAAAAAAAAAGTCTTAAAAAGCAAGAGAAATAGAACATTCAAAATCAGATCCCAAGCATGGCTTAACAACTGAAATGAAGAGATAATGCATAATGTATGTCTGACAGTAAACTGATCAGTAAGCAGGAGGCACCCTGGCATAAGCCACCACTGTTAACATGGCAGTGAAAATCACAAAATTCAATGGCAGGACACATCACAACAGGTATTTCCAGAAGAGACAAGGAAACATTTTAAGCAGCCTTTAACTGTAAATGTTCCATCAAGTCGTTATCAAGTATATCATGCACCATTCTAGATAATCCAGATTTAGAAAACATCAAACAGGTGCATGTGAAAAGGACTTGCTGCATCTGGGGAAGAGATCAGGACACACCAAGTAGTCTGTCCTTTGCAACAAGCTGGGGTACATGTACTTTGTACAACATAGCAGGAGCAAAGAAACTTGAGCTAAAGAAGCTAAGGTGGTGTCTGAACCAGATTGACTGAAGGTAGGACACTGTGAGACACTTGATAGCCAAGCACACACCATGCAGAAGTGACTACAATGCTGCTGAAAACTTATGCTCCTGGCTCATGCTACACAGGTGTATGAGCTGGGCCTTGTGCTCAATTCACAGCACAGTGAGGACAGGCATTAACATGAAACCTATTCAACCTTTTATTTTGCAGGGTGTAGGACCGCTCTGTTTAAAAACAAACAAACCAAAACAGCAATACAAATACCAGGGAGAGGAAAGTTGCCTTCATCAAAAAACAGGAGTGGCGGGAGACCAACAGATACCAGACTGCTACTAGTTCATACAAGTCAGAACCTAAAAACGGAGTTGCCTAAATTTCTTTATTTCCAACACAGTCTTATAGGTACAGGAAAAAGGAAGATAAAAACCCCTCAAACAAACATAAAAACAGATGCTCTTCATCAGTCCATGAAATAACGATGTGGTGAAAATCAGAAGATATGAGTCAATACCTGCTTGCAGACACAACTCTATTGTTTGCAAAAGTTATAAACAAAAGACAATTCACATATTTACTAGTATTCCTTAACACTGTTCATGCAAAGAATTCATGGCTGTTTTTAAATATCAGTAAATATTCTGGATTCTACTATATCTCTAAAGCTATGAAACTTCTCCAATTGTGATAACTCCAACTTGCAAATTTCAAAGTTTTTGAATCAAAAATACTCAATAGAAGTCTTTGACCTGTAACATACTAGAAGATAATGTGTTATGAGTTTACCATGTTAACCTACTATACAAACTGAATTAACTTTTCTTTTCCTGTTTTCCTAAACTGCCCTTTAAATAAACACTAAGAGCTATCTAGCATTACTGTAGAGCAGAGGTCAGCACATTCTTAAAACTTCAAGTCACATTTTAGTTTGCTGAAAAAATATAGCTTTCCCATATCATGAAGGCATCACATTATGTAGTACTTAAAAATTGCTTTGTTGCTGAAAATAATACTCCACATCCACAGTAGCCTACTCACACTGAAAGCACTAACTGGGCAATGCATTTTTCTTGGATCAAGGGTTCAACATCTGTCCATCTGGATGTCTCAAACAATGTTGTCTTCCTCAGCTAGGAAATTAGTTCCTTTTTTTTTCTTTTTTTTTTTTAAATTAACATAAAACTTCACCAAGTGCTGATCATGTTCTATTTGTGGTCTCTTCAGTCCAGCAAAGGAATCTGACCTGAATTCCTGCCTCTGTCAACTTGGTTCCAGCAACAGTACTGGAATCTCCTCCTTCTTCCCCTCCAACCAGACGAATGACAAGGGCATCAGAAGCTAGTTTTATTTTCTTCTTCCTAGCAAAGTAGGACCTCAACTATCATACAAAATTTCATTAAGAATATACCTTCCTCTAATGTGATCCTAAGTCCAGAATGTCATGAATCCCAGCTTTCTTTGGAATCCATTAGATTGCCCAAAAAGTAAAAATCCATTTTGTTGCAGTTCAACCCATGCAGCCAGGATGCCCAATCTGCTGAGATAAGGATGTTAAAAGCTTCAAATGATCAAACTAAATCTAGAAAAAGGAACATATTTCTGCTTCATCCATAAAAGAATAACCAGTAATACCCAAAATCTTTCCCAAATAATTCTGAGGAAGACTTTGGAGTATAAGCCCTACCCTTTCCCAGTGAAGAATCAGAGTGTCATAGAAAAGCCTAGACTGGAAGACATTTCAGGCAATCATCTGGTCCAACTTTTTGCTGAAAGTGAGGTTTTAGATTAGATGATCCAAAGTCATCCAAACTGAGTCTTGAATACTTTCAGCAAGGGAAATTCCAACCCCTCCTCTAGGCAACCTACTCCAATGTTTAATTGTTCCCAAAATGAAGAATCGCCTTTCCCAGCTGATCAGGGGTGACAGTGAAGGCTTGTGGAGGTCATACTTGGAGGGTAAAGCACAGTGCTTGCACAGCCCCTTCAAGCCCCAAAGCATGTAAGCACAATCCTTGACATGCACGGGTTTTCTTAGGTGTGCATTTGTCAAACGCGGGGGGAAGAGAGGATGGATTTGCTAAGCTCTTACCCAGGCTACAAATAAATATCATGTTAAATGAAACGTTCATATATTTTTAATCAATACAATGTATGCAGTAGACTTGGCCTTAGAACAGCTGACAGGAACAATCACACTGGAATATATTTGGCTAAGAGGCACTCGCTCATTAGCGCTTCAGCAAGAGTCATCACAGAGTGGCATTAGTCAGGGAGATGCACATTTCCAACATTCTGGGCCAGACTTGCCTTCAATCCAACAAAAAGCTTTTGGCAGGCAGTTCAGAGCTGCCATTTGCAAACAGAGGTGATATTTGGCATCTTTATTTAGACCCAAGCTCCTGGAACTATGTAATGACTTAAGAATGCCTGCTTTCATCTTAAAAAGATTTTCCTAGTATTCATACTTACAGAGAAAAAAAATAGGCCCTGAAGAGGCTCAGAAAGCAGATATAAACATGTGGGTATAAATAAAGAGTAAGAACTCAGTAATTAAGTAAGTCTACATGAGAAATATAGATTCCAGACATTCTAGTGTACTCCACAGATAAATTATAATAATAATTATATTATTAAATTACAATAAGGTCCACAAATACACTGTTTTAAAAATCCTTTTATTGCATTTTACTCAGAGGTTGTTCCTAATTCTTAAACTCAAACCATTTCCCTTGTGTGTTCTTTTACTTCACCCTGCAATAAAAATTCCAAATTTGACCATGAAAAAGTAACCAGTTGAGCCAAGCACAGCAAAGTCTTAAAGGAGAATTAGAGCAAGACAATCACAGATGCCTGTACTGACATTTCTAAGTTGACTGCAATTGGCTTGAAATTTTGCTGCAGCCTCACTGACAGTAATGGAGTTCTTCAGTTACAGAGGTTTGATTGGGGGAACAAAAAAAAAAGTTTTTGAAAACAAATATCTTCTTACAAATATTTTAGCTCATTCACAGAAAAGCACAATAAACGATGAAGATTTCAACAAACATCTCTCTTACAGCACTGTCTACCATTCTTTGAACACGTACACACGTAAAAAATCCAACACGACAAGCATTCCTCTTCTGAGTTTGTCAAATTTACAGAATTCCATAGTTGTACTATATTATTTAAGCAAACTGAGCCAGAATAGATAAGCACTTTGTGCACTAGTGGAATAAGATGCTAAAATGAGATGTTGCCTTTAAGGCTGCTGTACCCTACTTTCTTATAGCCAATCTTCACAGCATAGAACTAAAGAGGAAACCAATGCAAAGGCTAATGCAAAGTCAAGCTTAATAAACCTTCTAAATTTACTACAATAGGCAGTTTTAAACAATGCTAGACTGGAAGCTACGTAGAGCAGCCATTTGGAGAGCTCTTGACAGGCTGAAGAAACATGCTGACAGAAATCTCATGACATTCAACAAAGGCAGATGCTGGCTCCTGCCCTTTGGTCAGAATAAGCCCATGCAGCAAAGGTTGGAGGCCAACTGGCCAGAAAACAGCTTTTTACAGAGGGCTCTTATGGTTCTTTGTGACGAAGTTGAACACAATTTATTACACAATTTTCATTCTAGATCTTGACCTCTCCACTACAATAAAACAAGAAAAAGCAGAAAACAAACAACGAAGGACAGAATCTACACCAAAAGACTATTACACACCTTTTAAGTTTCCTAGAGCAAGCAGTGCCAGGAAAGCAGGGGTCAAGAACAGATAGTCCTTCTCTGAAAACCAAGAACTAGCATATCAAAACAAGCTGGTTCACTAATAAGGACTGACATGCTCTTGCAGAAGAGCACAGTCTGACAAAAACAATTATGGAAGCCTCGTCATACTTTGCCGACTACAAGTTCCTTGTCCCTGTCCCCTGGAAATAGGTCTGACAAAAATCAGTTTCAAGAAGCTTCAGCTTCTCTGGTTTCCAAAAAGACCCTGCTCACACACTGAGCTCCTTTGGTCCTTTGACTGCACTCTCCAGAAGACTAGAACACTTCCATTATTTCAACGTTCCCATTCAGAATAAAAATGAAACTTTAACAAAGACAGAAACAGAAAATTACATTATTTATGTTCATTGTCTGAGAGAAGTGCAAACACTGAGCTCTTTCAATATGAAGATGTGTAACTTATTT
>JAWWLV010000179.1:13117574-13146936 GCA_035041135.1 Platyrinchus mystaceus
ATTACATTATTTATGTTCATTGTCTGAGAGAAGTGCAAACACTGAGCTCTTTCAATATGAAGATGTGTAACTTATTTCTATTTTAAAAATATATGACATTCCTCTAAAACAGGCTTGAGTAAGATTTTTTTTTCAAATTACATTTTATTTCAGTATTCCTGTTTTCCCAACGTCTCAGGAATATTCACAACCCTAGATGTGACCATACACCATTGTATTCTACAGGTTCATCACAAAATTTTCTCGGCTTAAACATGTCTTCCTTAAAGCATACTTTTAAGCATCAATTTTTAAATTCTTCCTGCCTGGCAATTGAGAAGATAGATTTTGTCTAAATTTGATTATATTGTTTGCTTCTTCAATTTATTAAATTCCTTTTGAACTATTTTGTAGAATTGAAAATTGTAGTCCCTCATCATAGTAGAGACACCTAAAATAATTGTCATCTTGCATTAATTATAATCTGGTATTGCCAGTGAAAAAGAAATGCAGAGAATCAAGTGTATGACAGGCAGATTTTATAGAAAATCCATCATTCCTATTTTTTTCCACATTAGACAGTATTATATTATTTAGAAAACCACACAACTGATACACTGAAGATTAAATTTAGAATTATCTCTCACTGATTACATGCCATAATCACCACCACATTCTACCCATGTAGTTTCTTTTTGGAGATAAAAAGTTACTGTTCCCAACTCTTCCCCTCCCAAACCCACAAAAATAAACACACTTTGTCTAATATAACTCTTAGGGCTTCACAAACATTTTTGTAACATTTGTTACAAAACAAACAACAAAACACCAAAACCCAACTCACAATTCCTATGCTCTTTGTTGGATTTCGTTATGAAACAGAAGTAGGACAACATTCAAATTCACCACTTCGGGTTAAAAATGAGTTTGCTTTTCCATCTGTGGGAACTATTTTGCAAGTAGTCATTACCACAAAGATCAATAAACCTAAAAACGGATTTCCTTCCTAGACCTTCACAAAATAACCCCACAAAAAGCCCACAGTAGCAGATTGTAGATAGCTGCCATTTTCAACATGACTACATAAACATTTGAAGAACAATAAACAATTTATCTAACTTATTGAAACGAATCATTTCAATTTGCTCACCAGGGACTATATATAGACAGGTAATCCTTCTGCCTTCCTGGGATACATGTAAGTGTGCTTCCCGTAATTTGGTTTAAGCCACAAATGTTTCCAGAACATTCTCCAGCAGCACAATCCTATTCCCTAGGTTGTCAATAAATGCCTTCTGTAGAACTGTAGGGAAGGCACACCATCTTTCAGGAAGGGCTCCCATTGCATCTGTCTTTACAATTAAGCTGGTCTTTCTTGAAGCTGTTAAGCAACACAATTCATTAAATGTCACACCAAGTGCATTCCATGAGATGGAATGATGGAATGTACGTGGTGTCCCCGCAGAAAGCACATCCTCCCACCACAGCTCTAGATTTGAATGTTTCTTTGTATTCCTTGTTTGGAAAAAAAGGACAAAAATATCAAGTTTTTTTTACAATAGTAACGTTCCATGTACTAAAACAATGTCTTGGTATTTTGCAAAGTTTTGAAAAGGAAATGTACTCATGTTTCCCCATTTCACAGAACAGCAAGACAAACCAAATGCCATGTCCCCAGGAATGTCTACATTCCCTAAGTACCTATCAGACCATATCAGTGATCTAGCCTGGGTGTCTGTGTATCCTTATTTTCAGACTCCATAAATAGTACATTAAAGCCTAAACTATGTTAAAGCATGCATATCTGCATTCCAAACTTCACAAGACATTCATTGTCTATAAGCATTTGTGAAGTGCCGATTTTTTTAAAACAAAAGCTTAATGCTCTTCCAAAAAAGCTTAAACAAAGGTGTCATCTAGCAATTTTTTTTTTATTTTTCCTATCTCTATCAAAGGATTCTTGGCATAGTAACTTCATTTCAAAGTTCACATAAAATCCAAGGTAAGCTTTCACAGATAAAACTACTTCATTTTAATTATCCTTTGGTTTTAGTTAACCGGAGCTATTTTAGTTCTGCTCAGTGACGTGACAGGCATAAAAAGCAATGTTAGCTAAGGGGTATCTAGGAAAATTAATGTAGAAAAAGAAGTAAAATAAAATTATTTCACATGAGAAGTGTATAAACTAAACTGTTGAAGGACATCTACCAAATCTCAAGAAACAGTCTCCTGGGGGGTCAAAATCTCTAAGATGTGCTCTACTTAATACTCATTTGCCCTGCAGTTCCACTGAACATATCATTTTCTAAAGAGCTGAAGTCCAACAAAGATCCCATTGCTACCGAAAGGAACAGTCCCACCTCTTGCCCTCCCAATGCTTCCTCTGCACCAGCACTGGTGCTTGTGCAGCCTTGCAACAAAGTGAAGGGCAAGTTACTCAGTTCAATCAGTCTCCCTTAGGATGTGTTTTTCAGTTAGACCAAAGAAGTGAACTGGAGCATTCAGCTACTAAACAAGTGTTCCAGGACTGATCAGGAAAGGGCTGCAAAGGAAACATACAGTGGAAGTGTTGGAATCCCCTTCCTTGACAGTTCACTTTTAGATTAATTTAAGCCCCACATGAAACTTATTAGCTAGCCAATTTGTGGTGTTCTCATCCAAAGCCATCAGGATAGGGCTTCACACCTTTTCCTTCTAATGAAAGTGAAGAAGTTGAATTAATTTGCCTGTAAATCAGCCATGCAGGAATCCAAAGCTCACCAAAATGAGCAAGCTTCAGATTAGACTTTTAATGACTTAGAGTAGTGAAAGGCCATAATTTACTTTTCTTATTCTTTGTTTCTCAGAAATGCTCAGAAACAGGCATGTGTTAATTCCTTTGACTCTTCCACTCCCACACAAGGGGTATAAGTAGCCCTCTGTCTAGTGGCAACAACTACTTCAACCAAGCATGTAATACCTCCCTAGAAGCAAAGGTTAGATAAGGGTATCTAAGAAAATGAATGCAGAAAAAGTAAAATAAAATTACTTCAGATGGGAAGTGTCACAAATTCTAAGTTTAAGGAAGGAACAAGAAACTTTTCAGGGCACCATTTAAAACTGCTTAAAATACACAATGCTATGATGGGGTGAAGGGAGTGGTCTTGAGAATGGTACAAAACAGAAAACAAAAGTAAAAAACTACTCAAGGTCAGTTGTTTTTATAAGTCTTGGTTCTTCTCCCTATACATTTTATATAACCTGAAAAAGGTAAACAAACACCTATTGAAGAGAAGGAAAAAATGAAGAAAAGTTCTTTTAATAACATAACTTTCAAAATACGTACTGCAGTACCCTTAATGACTTATTCATGGGTTTTCTGACTTTAATAACTCTAGTTCTTTGTCTTTCACTTGGATACTCCTGCTGACAGTATTTTGTTAGCTGTTTGGAATTTAAAAGCTCACAACAGCTATTGTCACAAATGAGAAGCAAAACTAGAGTCTCTGTTGAACAGCTTAATTGTATGCAGGCAGAAAACATTTGAGAGGCAAACTGAACATTGAAAAATGGCAAGATATCTGAATCTGTGCTCAGACTCTGTTTAAAATCAAAACTTTAATTCCAGAGAGTACCCCAACTAAATGAGAAAAACCCATGAAATGCTATAACACAAAAGCAACTATCCACACTCTGAAATAACAACATGAATTTTAAAAAAGAGAGCACTACTGTTTCTTTTATGAATACTAGTTATTCCATCATTCCCAAACTCGTAGCTGGAAACACTACCCAGGAAGAGGACAAAGCTCTCCTCTCTGGACCCAAATCGACAAGGAGTTGACAGGTAGGTACTAATTTCAGGATCTTTACTGAAAGCATTTAAGAAAAGTTCTTTACACAGCCGTGTGACCTTTCTAGTCCTGTACCAAACGTCCTGTCACTAGCCTGATGTCACCCCATTCACTGAAACTCTTTGTGCCTGACCTGTGAGCCAGTTGCTCACACATCATACAACACGGTTGTCCAGCTGTGTGCTGGACATAGAAGGATGCTCTGTGAGACAGTATAAAAAGCTCTGCTGAAGTCCAAAAGGATTACATCGATTGGCTTTCCTAGGTCAACTAGACAGGTTACCTAGTGATAAAAGGAAATCAGGTTTGATAAGCAGGACTTTCCTCTCATGAATCTGTGCTGGCTGTGATCCATGACTGCATTGTCTTTCAGGTGTTTTTCAATACCTCCCAGAATAATCTTCTCCATACCTTTACCAGGCACTGAAGTGAGACTGACAGACTGTAGTTTCCAAGGTCTTCCTTCTTACCCTTCTTGAAAATCGGGACAATGTTCTCCAGCTTCCAGACATCTGAGACCTCTCCAGATTCCCAAGACCACTCAAAAATTAAGAAAGGCTTTGCAATGACATCAGCCAACCCTTTGAGGATTCTTGTTTGAATATATTATTTTGTTTTAAATGCTTTTCAGCAAGTGCTATGGCAGCATTTTTTGCAAACTCACCTGCACCAGGGAAGAGATTTACAGAAATAGGAATACTGAGATACTAAAGAAAATAACTTTCAGATTGGAGCTTTCGGGATAAGATTATATTAGGAATATCCAAGAACATAAAGGAAGTGGACAGCATTAGAACTACTTTATGCCAAAACTGAAAACACATTTAAATGGTTAAATTGGTATCACAAGAAGGTCTAGCCAAGGAGCATTTATCCATTTCCTAAGGCAGAACTACAGGTTGTGCTAGATCAACAGGGAGTACAGGAGTCATATATAGCAGGACTCAATTTTGGAAAGGATTTAAAAAAGGAAGGCATTGCCAATTGTGTAACTTCCAAATACACCTGGGGAGAGTGCACTGAATTATAATTGGACCATTTGATTCTAACTGAAACAAAGTCACCTAAAATATTTAAAGGAGATAATTCAAAGTTTAAAACAAACAAAACAAAACAAACAAACAAAACCAAAACCAACCAAACAAACAAACAAAAACCCCCACAGCATTCAGTCATCACACTGAAGGAAACGATGATTAAACATTCCTAGTTTGGAATTACACACTGTTTAAAACACTACTAATCAAAATATTTCATGGTGAGAGGGAGAAAAGGAACCTGAAGGTAGTGAGATGAGGGAATAAACCAACCAGAAACAAATAGAAAATAACCAGGGGAGAGGAAGAACCAACAAGAATCAAACAGAGAACAACAAACATTCTGCCTTATAAATAAATCTTAACCTATATACCCTCCCACTTCCACTTTATTTTTCCGACAGAGAGATGTATACAAACATATAACAAGCCTGAATGAAAACTGTCCAAAGCTTAGTTAAAAACAGAAAAATACTGGTTTTAAGACACTTTCCTTTCTGACTTTTCTGTCCACTTTTCCACTTACTGCAGAACTTCACAAAAATCTACAACTATATACTGGCAACCACACACTTTTCCACTATTTCTACACAGCCTGAAAGTTTAACTCTTTATCAAAATGTCTGCCTATTTTACAGTACGATATTTTCTATACAGGCAGAAATTACGTTTCCTTTATCAAAATATCCTGTTTTAAAATGCAGAACTCCGACAGCCAAGCTTTCCCAGTTTTAATACATTCCCTAACACACTTGAGAAAAAGTTGAACTGCAAGACAGAAGAAATGCATGTCAAGAATGTAACAGCATACAAAAATGAATCTGTAACAAGCCTGGGTTTTATGGGATTGTAACTACATTAATTTTCAAGACATTTCGCTTTTTCTGTAGACTCATTTGAGTGACCCATTATTTAGCATTCCTAATTTTCCATCCATTAAAATTTCACTTATGAATACTTCTCGCAACTGTCAGCACACGCAGATGACTCGAAAGGCTATTGTTAAAAGCTCATGGAAAAGGAAACATAAAGACCGATAAGTGGATTTACCTCAGAGAACAGAAAGTTTCTGGAAAAATCAAGGCATGAGATTCAAAGATGACAGAATAAAGTGTTTAATCCAGCAAATCTTCTAAATATACTAACTTATTAGTGTGCAAGTAACACTTAGTTCTTCAAAGTTTTCCTCTATTTCCCACACAATTTTTGTCTCCTATCTTCATATACATTTGTTAATACTCACTATTTATGTGTGCTTTGGTAAAAAACCCATCAGGATGGATGATGCACATTCTGGCAAAACATCATATGCAAGGAGGACTCAGTGGAGGGAAGGGTCGCGGGATCTCAAAAGTGTAGTCCGAAATTTAGGACCTCGGCTACAAAAAACACATGAGGTTCTCAAACCACCAACTTTGACTTTTAGTTAACGATGAGAACTTAGGCAAACATTTTAGGAGATCAACAGGGACATCCATAGCTACAGAATTAATAGGGAAAAACGCCTTAAAACTACTACATAAAATGGTAACATTCTCCTGTGTCCTTCCTTCCTTGCGTAGTCTCAGCCAATACTGTTCTGACTTACTGATACTTTTCCCATCCTTGCTGGATTCTCGGCTTTCTTGTCCTGAAAGGCTACTCGATGCCGGCCCCTGAGGTCCAGCACTTCCCAACACAAATCACACTGCTGTTTACACATTCCTACATTTCTTCTGCGTGGCTGGTGAGTACAGTATCTCCACTACTTTTTCAGCTGATTACAACTCAGATAACTGAATGGAACTTATGAGGCACACATAATGAGAGTTAATTATACTCACATGACACAACTGAATTTATGGTCACACAAAACCTCAGCTACTGTAACAATTACCCAGACCCAGCATATCCTCATCCACAAAGCAACAAGTACACTACAACAACTTTAAAAGAGGTAAGACAGGACAAACATGCACATGAGCACACCACAAGTCGTACTAATCTAAACCGTAGCAAGATGGTTTACCTAAATCTTCCACATAAAATTAAACACACTTATTTCTACAAAGTTTTACACTAGAATTTTAATACCTATGAAACACATATGGGTGTTAGAATCTTCAGAAATAAAAAGCAATTTTCTTATTTTGAGCAGTTTAGCTACACAAATTTGACCTTTTTAAGTACTGACAGAAGCTCTAGTAAGATTCAAAATTGTGAACACCCAATCTGTTACAATTTTATGATTTATCTTAAGAACTAAAGGCCTAAACAAATGTCTCAAAATGAAGTTTGAACATTGAATCAGGTTTGAACATTAACTGCTGAAGAAATTTCATTTTCTAAAAGGGCACTCTCAAGGTTACCAGCTGAATGATCACCAAATAACCTTTACATTCACTAACCAAGCCAGACATCATCTGTTATATTTCAAGATTCCCCCTCACATAATAACCATGAGTCAAACAGGCCAGTAAATGCATCTGCCCACACCTGTAAGAGTGGATAGGCAGTAATAGCATATAGACAGTACAGACACCTGATTTTATGCCTATTATAATAAATAATGCAGAGATGAAGTAGAAAACAACCAAACACATGCTAAGCAATAGGGAAAAAAACTTTTATTGGTTTTAATAATTTCATTATTCTCCTATTTATCAAGTATTTGTGGGAGAGAACTTATAAAGAACCAAAGCTTTGATATATATGGTGTTATTAATTGTTCTGGGTTTGTTCTATTACTTTACACAAAGAAATTGCGAGCCATTCATGTATGTAAGGACTACACACACAGGTACTTAGTGCCAATCAAACGAGTATTTTCTCCAGGTTAAAGAAAACTGTTCTCCCTTTCTTTCTCCTTTTCAAATCTCTGGAATGTCTCACACAGAGGATTTTACAAAAGTATGATGCCTATGGTGAGGTACTGTTTTCTCTACACCAAACAACGGAATGGCAGCACGTGACATATTCAAAAGCACTGCAAGTATGCACATGTGCATCACGGCCAAATTAACATTCCCAGGATTTGGCCCTGGCTTTAAACCACAAAGCAGACATGCTCTAGTTATATCCTGTAATGATATATCATTTGTTTTGATCACTATTGTATTTTTTCCACACCAAGTAATGCAGTAATCACAGAAGTAAAGTGGGGATTAATGTTTCGTCATTTACAGACCAGTATACAGCCGAGTTATCTCCTAACAATTTTCTTGGAAAAGCTCAAGTCCAAACACTATATATATATATATATATATATATATATAGTCACTCACATTCTGTACACATCCCTCCACTCATTCTTTCCTTCTCGTTATGAATTGCAAAAAGCAAAAATTTCTTGAACAGCACACAAACACACTTCTTCTAATGGTTCAAAAACACAGAAAGCATTAATTATTTCAAATATTTCAAACAAGTTTTATTCTAAAAAAGCTGTAGTGTATAATTAGAAAACTATTATGAAGAATATCCAGCCTATACAATATAATCTATTCAATAATGAATCATCTTAGCTGAAGATACTATTTTCCAAAGCCTTTCTGAAGGCACCAGAATTTATTAAGAAGTTGAAAACTGTCATTTACATTACATGTATGAACAAAAGCAATTGTTGTCTTTTCTGAAGGCTGACTGCAAATATTTTACACTACAACAGGCCCTTTATCGTACTATCCAAGAGCTTTGCCTACTTGAAGTAACAATGATGTTTTAATGGAACTTGCCTGGAATCTACTGCCTGTTCTGTTGGATAGGTCTCCACTAGAAATATTTACCATATTCGCAGCATCTTTGTAAAACCTTACCATCCAAAGCATTGTTTCTGACAAGACATTTAATGTTGATTTTCCACAAATCCAGTATGATTTTTACCTCATGAGTATGAACACAAGTTCTGCAGTTCTAGGCTGATGCAAATGTTAAATCCTGTCATTTCTACACGTGCATGTGTGGGAAGAGGGAGGGTATGTTTGTTTTTAAATACAGCAAGCACAACTTGTCATACTTCCCAGACTCTAGATTAGAAGAGAAGGGGTTTGAAAAGTGTTTTATTGGCAGTATGTATGAGTTTCAAGCCATGTATGTATCTGCAGCAAGTACATCTGCTGCATAGGTGTCTATCTTTGGACTTCTATCAGTTTTCCCTGCATTTCAACACCAATTTATAGCAGAATTTATAGAGGAAAACAACAGAGATTCCATGAGTAATCATGCCAAGCCCCAATTAAGACTTTCAAAACAGTAATTACTTGGTGTCAATTATGCCAGTACTTCTTGAATGAGCACGCTTTAAGAATCCAAGCAGGACTAGCCAGACTGCAAGCACTTTATTAGCCTTTATTCATTCAACAGAATCTCTCTAAAAGCACACATAAACCCAAATCTCCAGCAGCTGTCTACATTTTTCATTGTCACCCTTAACACTGTGAAAAGAATAGACCTTTAGTTTGGAACTAGTTATTTTTGCATTTCTAAACAAAAACACACTGAAAAGGTTTGAAACTAGACATACATTAAAGTTTTTAATTGCCATCCTAGTGTTAATAAACTCTTTCTAATGACTGAAAAACTGTTAAGAGTAAACAATAGGAGTTACCAGCACATGCACCTTCTCATTGCAAAAAGATTCAAATTCTGTAACATCCTCCAAAGGAAGTTGTTAGGACGACACAGGAGCACTACAGAACCAAGGGTTTTTTTAAAAAATACAATGTTAAGGTTATTCTCTCTGTCAGCATGTCTTTAGTATGCCACTTTCTCTTTCAAAGCACTTGCATTACAAGGGAGCTTTCTCAAACTTCTTTTTTAAAGCCAATGAAGTAGATTTGCTTTTAAAGGAGAAAAAATCCCCAAACAAATAAAACCAAATCAAGCAATGGAGTAACCCAATTATTGGCAAGCAAGCCACAAAAACAGGCACATCATATATAAAAGCACACAAATTTCAGGAAAAATATACAGCACAATAAAAAAAATCCTCATAGAAAACTACATCAGCAGAAGAATTCATGGTTTTCATAAGAAGCCATGCCAAATCTAACTTGATAGCATTACTAAAAATAAGCACCCATATTATTTAACTGATGTATAGAAATTATTGATGCCAACGCTCCACATTCAGAAGGCTTCTGACATTCTTTAAAAAATCATGCAGAGATGCTGCAGATCCAAATGACAAAAGCACAGCTTTCTGTTTCCCTGATGCAGAGCACACGGCTAATTTCTGAAGGCACAATTTCAGTACAAATATGATTTATGAATTGGAGCAAAAAATGCCAAGTGACTGAAGTAAATAAAGCTAAAGGTATTTCTCTAACTCCAGCTTTAATGGAGAGAGATCTGATATTATCTTTGAATTTAATAATGCACAGGTTGGTTATTAAAGAAATAAGTTATTTTTTTATTCTAAATGCAAACTTGGTGGCACGAAAATCACATTAAAACAATCCAGGCAATTTTTGCTGCAGACAGAATTTTTGTGTCAACTTTCCAAATTCTCAATGCTGTTTTTCTAGTATTTGCTAATGTCTTCATCCCAAGTATAGCCCACCAACATGAGAGCAGAAGCGATGGTTTGCAAGGCTTAAACTGCCACATTTCAAAAAACAAACAAACAATCCTACCACAACTATGTTTTTGCTCAGCGAGATCGGAAAGCCCCTGAAGATTAGTTGAGCTGGCATAACAAACCAAACCTGCCAGAACAATTCATCTGGCTTATATGCTCTTCCTCGCAGCCATATTTCCTGAGGAATGCTCAAAACCAGATGTATTTCAGCTTGGATAAGCTCATCTGGTGTTCTGCTCCTGCAACTCTCTCTTACGAGTAAAGAGCTCCCTTATCATATGACAGGTTTGGGAATCAAGATAAACAAGTGACTGTACCCTCTCACCTCAGAGAAGCACACGCCGCCGACGCCTCTGTGTTGCTAAGAGGATGTGCACTGACAGGCAACAGGCACACGCATGTCACAGGCACAGGGTGAAGCAATCCTATGCAGACACCCTCATGCACAAGTAGGAAGCAACAGGCACAGGTCTTCTGGGGCTTACTGAAAGAAGCAGTGGCTTAAACCACTGAAAAGATTGGGCATCTCTGACTTAAGTGGCAAGTCAAACTTTTTTTTCTCCCATTTACAATATGACTGATCTCCAGTGATAAAATGAAAACTCTGTAAAATGTTAGCATGATGATATCTTGCATTATTAAAAGTACTATATGTTGCTGTATTTATAGTACATTTCCTCTATTTTTATTAGTCTTGTATTACATATAAGCAGAAGAAAAGGATACACTGTTCTTATGACACAATTTCCCACACCAAACCACATTATTTAAAGTTGCTGGTGGTCCTAAAAAGAAAAACAGTTCTAGCACCGTTATTTACTTCAATGTCCAACTTAATTCCTGGTAATCAATGCTAAGCAGATCATTTAAATAAACTTCACCAGACACAAAATTCCAAATGCACCACAATCCTACTTTAAATTCACAGGCTTTCTGTAATTACAAAAATCATTCAACAATTCCATGTTAATTGGGAAAACAAACATCTAAAACTGCTATTTCTTAGTTTTGAAAGTAAGGCCCTTGGAGAAAAGGTGCATCATTTCAATTCTGCTTTTCAAGACAAATTCATCCAAAGTGAGGCATTTAAAAGTAGATTTATTCCTTAACAGTTGCACAGTTGGCACCAAAAATGCCCTCTTGTGGCACTGCAGAACCCTGCAGAGCCTGACCTCAAGTCTTCCAACTTAAATTTTAGAACAAGAATGTATGACTTGGGGCTTGTTTTGAAACTAAAATAAGATAAGGAAAGCACATAATAAGGCAAACAAAAACTGCAGATATCATTCAGAGTTTGAATGAATGAATGCTTGAAATCAGTTTCTCTACGTAGTCCTTAATTTTATTTTTTTTGACTGTTAGCGTAAGTAGTGGGAACATCTGGCCCTTCTATAAATCTAAGCATAATCCAATTCCTGGGGGAAGCTGCTCTGCTAACAGAGCAGATTCCTGAAAGGGGAGTCTTTGTGCTGATTGAAATCTTTTTATTAAAGAATATGTGTTAAAAAAATTTGACATCTCCAACAACAGGCAACAACTTGCAAGGTTATCGCACTCTGATCTCCACAGACTACTAATTCTCAGACCGTGAGAGGAACAATCAATAGACAACTACAATCAACAGATTTTTCTCTCATGGACCAAAGCTAGCACACCACAAATTTTTCTGTTAATAGAAATGTGGCTGTGACAGCTTCAATTCCCTTATTTGAAAGCAGCAGCTTTCACACAGGTTTTATTTTTGCTGCTTTTTAGCTCTCAGCCTGCCAAAATGACATTAAAGCAGCGGTTCATTTGCAAGCAAACCAAAAAAAAAAACCACTAAGAAAGCCTTTAAACTGAAGTCAAACCTCCACAAGCACTAAAATCCTGATGCCTGGCGAGGAGGGAAGGCATCTCCTACCTCTGTGTCTACAATACAGCACAGTTAAGAGCACATTCTTTAACACATCAGTCTTTTGGTTGCATTTTGGCAGCCTGCCAGATTATTCCTGAGGACAATCCCTATCAGTTTGGGTTCTTCACCCTGCCCTTCTGTAAACAATCTAATGTGGAAGGTGTTACTCTGCTTTTACAAAAAGCAGCTCAAGTAGGAAGCACTTGTTTGTAAGCACAGGAACACCATATTCCAGCTGCCAGCTCATCTGCAGCAGCCCAGAGCAAGGTCATGTTCACTAAGGCAAGCTCATTCCCAGCACTTGGACAGAGCTGGCAGCAGGATCCACAGCGCTGAGCAGCGGGAGAGAACAGGCAAGGTTGAAAGTGTTAAGTTTGAGAGGAAAAAACCACATTTCGTTCCATCAGGAAAACACTAAACAAATATTTTTACTTCAGTGAAATAATTAAAAAACAAGGAAAAAAAAACCCCACAGCACTTTCACAGTCTACTATAAACCCTCGATCAAGCACAAAATTTCAGTTGAAATATTAAGACAACCTTAGAACATAACAATACATTTTAATTATTTGAGTATCTGACACTCTTTTCAGACATAAGCCATCCTTGTTGGGTTTAGATAATAAGGTATTTTCAAAGTTTTCAATTGAAGTTTCAAGAAAATTTTGTTATACACTTTTCAGCACTTGTTATAAAAACAGTGTCTTCTAAATTACAGTTACTATTTAATCCTCAGTGAAATTACTATGTCGTTTCATCCCTAAGAGCAGAGATGTAAACTTAAAAAGAAAAAAATCCTTTTTGACAACAGTCACTGAGCTTTTTCTCAAAACTTGGTTTGTATGTAGCTGAGATGCAAGTCCTCCCGTGAAGTGTCAGATACACACACTGTATTTAGAGTGGTCTGGGGCCCCCAGATGACAGAACCCGTCATGCAATGGTCATGGAAACACACACATCGCTGACACTGAACATAAGAGCGGATTCCTCAGGACAAAGCCCTGTTAGCCGTGCTGCAAAGCTACTCAGCCAGTTCAGAAACCACACAGGATTATGGTGAGAGAGTTTATCAACCCAACACAACAGGGAAAGCATTAGGATCTGAGATATTTCTGATCATTTTCCCCACTCAGCATTTCCGGTAAAGATTCTCAAAGAGTCACTAAGCTGCATTCTTCCAGGTGTAACAGTCCAACAGCCCTTTTCTTTTTAAGTACAACCAATCTTTTCATGCCTTATGAAACCAATAAATCAATATTTCCTTCCAGAGTTATCCCAGTTTGTGTCTATTTTCTACATCCTAGTTTTGCTACCTAGAGGTTAACTATCAGCCACTGAGTAAAACCAAGCCACATGAAGCTCCACAGACCAGTGACCTGGTCAAGATCCCAACCTATTAAGAGCTGCAGTCTTCCATTCTATGTTCATATATAATTCTTCTCCAGTGCTTGAATACAAGAAACAGATGCATGTGTGTACACACCCACATAAGAGGAGTGAGATGGGTTGGGGAAGGAGAGAAAAAGAAACCACCGTGTTCTCATTACCTCAGACTAGTTGTTAAGCCACACCTAAGACTGGAAGAGGTAGGTCTCCTCTGAGTAGTACACAGCCTTGCAAGGCTTCCTCTTCAACCACCCATCTTCAGGCATATCATAACAAAAATTCATTCTCTCCATAATTTAGCCCAGATCACTAACCTGAGTGCTGTCCCAGGATCCCTGCAGCTCTCTTAGTTGCTCTGTCTTCTGATCCTGGAAGGAAATTCTCAATCTCTGTACCCACCCATCTTGACTCAGCAAGTCTCCTCTCCAGAGCACCAGCCTACCCATTCAGGCAGAGAATACAATTTCCCAATCCCAACAGGAAATAACTC
The DNA here is from genome assembly GCA_035041135.1 of Platyrinchus mystaceus. NCBI lineage: Eukaryota > Metazoa > Chordata > Aves > Passeriformes > Tyrannidae > Platyrinchus > Platyrinchus mystaceus. The sequence continues at coordinate 13,131,754 of JAWWLV010000179.1, forward strand.
CTCATAATCCTTGAGCAGTTGAATGCTAAGAAGGTCTCTCACTTACAACTTCACTTTACGCATGTTTAAACAAAAGGTATCGATTACACAGGTCACAAGTATCTCACTTTTCTTGAAACCAGGAGCACATTCCCATCAGTTACAGCATCTACAGTACCAATTGTGAGGAGAAGGCAAGTATTCAGCTGACAAATGTTTAACTGTTTGCAGCTACTCTAAGCAGTTAAGACAACTTATTTTACAGGACATCCTTATATGAGTCAACTTCAAAAAGGCAGTTGTGACATTTAAGATAAGATTCTTTAACAGGCAATATAAGAAGCCTATACAAAAAAACCCCACATTATTATTAAGCACATGCTAATCATCAGCCTATTTGAGTGAGCTGCTCCACCTTTCTTCCAAGCACGCAAATCATTGCTGTCCAAAACAGAACATCACTAAAACCTCTTATTCTTACAATCTTTTTAAAGTTTATTTCCAGAGAAGCAATACCTAAACTGCAACCTGTTTTTCATGCCCTGCAGAAACTGTTTTCAACACTGGAGGGAGTGGGGAGGAGCTTATCAACCCAAGAGCTAGAAAGCTTTGAAGGGCATTCCTCTCCCGAGGCATTTCAGATTTCCTTCTTCTAAATGTCAGACCTGTTGCCAAGAAAGTAGCCCTCCTCGTGGCGAGCCACTTTAAAAAAATAAAACAATAAACCATTAAAAACTGCACTATAAGAGTTACCATACTCTACTTGAAAATGGAGTTAGTGAAAAGAGTCTTTACCCCAATCAATGGTAAAGGTCCACACTTTCAAAATTAAGGAAATTAACAGAAAAACATGTACAGGCTAAAAGTTTACTGTAAATCTCTGACCGACCTTTTAACAGCTCAAACAGCATAAATCCCATGAAAGACTTAGGACAGAATTGCCCCCACCGTTTTTCCAAAGCTTTTGAAAGAGATATAACTTTTTTTTCCTAGCATCAAGGAAAATACCCCATAGAGAAATATTTCCTTAAAGCAATTTATCTCAATAAGTACAATATTTATCATGTTGTTTTATGAAGATGACAACTGCTCATTTCTCAGAAGATTTATTTATTCAGCATAAGATACAAAAAAGCTTCCACTAGACAGTCTTTGACCTGCTTGACCTTCAAGAATACTTTTTGCAGGGGAAGGAGAGAAGCTATTAGCTACATCATTATAAATGTATTTTAACAGAAATGCATTTTGACACAAACTGATCAGGTAGATGGAATAACTTCACTGTCAAAATTTTCCAAGATTAGAGCTCTGCAACTTTCTTACAGAAGAGAAGCTATTATAAAAGCATATAGATGGAATGACAGAGAAAAAAATTCCCGTGGTTTGGGGTTTTTTTTTACATACAGCATTTAAAATGCCAGGGGGTTGTGTTTGGTTTTTCCCTAATAACAGATGAAGTGTAAAGGCTTGCTTTTAAGACCTCGATGCAAGACCATTTCAGGAGCTTTTCACAATGCATGCACACATGATTATTTCAACACACCACCACACAAACCTTTCCCATCATATTGGAAATTCCACACTTTAACACTAACCTCATTAATTTAATTTGCCCATGTGACAAAGTGATTCATGTACCCCCAAACTTCTTTCAAAAGTTTGTTTAATGCTTTAGTTTCTGGGCAGGCACAGAGAAAGTATTTCCTTCTGTTATTCAGCTAATTCAGTCAACAACTAGGTCAGAAGTGAAGAAAACCTACCCGGATGCATTTAAACCACTTTTTCTTTTGGCAATTTATGACCCGCTAGGAAAGAGAGAACAAATTTACATGGGTCTAGATAAAAACCAGATTGAAAAGAGAAAAGGAAATCACAATTTACTATTTAAAATTATCTGAAGCAGGCAAAAAAAAATTGTTGATTTTTTTTTAATCCATTTTTACTCCAACCAAATAAGAGACATTTCATTTTAGCTCACTTCAGAAGTGAAATGTAAGTGGGAACCATGTATTTATTAACTGAAACAGTTTAAATTGCATTGTGACCTCTACTCCAGATTACCAAACAATTCCATTTCTGGGAAACGCTGGTGGAGCATGAAATATCCACTATTTCATATATCAAATTCAGAACAGTCCAAAACATAAAAAAAGAAGCTACAAGTAAGCAAAAGTACTGAAATGGTTAAGCAGGGTATAGTTCATAAACCAAAGTAACTTTGTTCATTAAGACAGCAGTTCAACTACTGCCAACTTCTGACACACTACTCCCCCACAAAACGTAATTTCTCTGATTATTAGAGAGAAACTGTTTTGTCTACCTCACAAATAGTTAAAAGCTTCCAGAAAGTTGAGTTTTCTTGCAATAATCCATTCCTACATGTCAGGTTCAGATATTTCCTAAACATCTGAACTAGAGCTCAACCTAAAGAAAGCCACAGTGCAGCTCCCTTCAAATCAGCAGAACACTGGGGCTAACGCTGCTCCTCCACTCTAATTCTTCATATGGGCATTCCTCACAGACCACTGCACTCTGAATTCATACCTCTTTCATATTTCTACTCACCACCCCGGTAGGGAAGTCTTACACTGCAATTTAACATTTTCCCTACAAACTTCAGTAGCCAAACTGAATGGAATGTCAAGTTAACTGGCATGAAAGAGCTGCTGAGCCAAACTGAACACAAAAATGAGTAACACAGTAGAATTTTTAATACATTTGTAGAGGTCAATGGTCTCTCAAATTTCTTGCAGAACCAAGAAACCCTGTGACAGAATACTTAAGAACTTTATTAAATCAATCAAACATATAATCATGCTCAATTTATTTTTTATTTTCACTTACATGTTTTACAAATGTTGAAATTCACCAAGAACAACATTTTCAGCACATTTCCCTCATTCAGAGACCCAATAACAGGTAAAAACCATATTCATTATCATTAATGGAATTTCTGAAAAATGAGATGAAAGGATAAAAGTTAATCTATCATTAACACTCTGGGAAAAATAAAATTGTTGATGCCAAATGTTATTTTTAAACTATTTGGAATTATCACAGTTTATTCATCACAATAATAGAATTTCTCATCGTCGTTCTAATCATAGAAATCTTAAAAATTCATCAGAAAATCTAACATTTTCTTTCTAAAGGAAATAGATATATTATTCACTAGTAGCCCATTATATTTTACAGTTTTTTCTACACTCCCACTCTCCACCAAAAAAAGGTAATAGGCCTATTTACAATGTACGTCATCCTAAATTATAGAAACCACTCAGGAAATAGCTGTATGACAGTCTAAACATAAATTTACAAATATTTTCATTTCCCTACGCAAACAAAACTCTGTTCTGGTCATTAATAATTCAGAAATTCTTTTTTGGCCTTGCTACTCACATTACTTAAAACCACAGTTTTGAGCTACTTCTTTTTAAGATTTCAGGCAACACTTCATCTGACTTCCACAAACCAAAATTTACTTGAGCTTCTGCTGTCTGCCCACCAGAGTGACACAAGAACAGCACACAACTAATCAGAGACACCCCTCAAATTGCTAACTGTATTTCCTCTGTTGGACCTGCCAAGGAAGATGAGTTGCAAAAAAACTGGTCTGCTGTAGCTCCCCTCTCTCCAACTGCTACTTTTCTGGTGAGGGAAACATCACATCATCCATAAAGAGAAACTTCAATTTTCCTCTGTTAGTTTCTGTCTTTAGCCCATCTTATTTATCAATACCATTTAACAGTTTATTTGCAACTAGTTTAAACCAATGTTTTCCAACCCTCGCACATCACTAAATTTTACATCCTACTCCCCGCACACTCAAGAATTTATTCTCCCCAGAGACAGCTGATACGTAAAAAGCTCCATCATGCCCTTCTTGAGCCTTGCTTGCTTGTCTTTTTGTTCAGCTTTCCAAGCACCTCATCACCCAGCCACCCCCAGGCTACCACAAACACAGGTTTGACCTGTGAAAGGACAACCATTTCAGCACCACAACCAACCACTGCATCTGATCAATGGAAAAAATAAAAAACTCTGATCTTCCTTATAAGCAACGTTGATGCAGCAAAAGGTGCAGAAAGAGGACACAGATTTGGGGGACAGGGCTCAGAAACTGTATTTGAAACCGTCCATGGTATCCAACATCAACACTGCCTCTGGCCTTTTCAAGTCCACACTGCTGACAGTTCAAAATGTTTCATCTCTCTTCTAATTTCTGAACACATATAGACACATCCAAAAATCCAAATCAAAAAGCTTTCAATTCACTACTTATCTACATTTCCAAAATTACAGTCACAGCTGAGATGCCACCTTCCATGTTCAAAGAAGCACAGTGAAGGTGGTGAAGCATCTCCTGCACACATCTTGTGAGGAACAAAGCAGGGATCTGGGGGTGTTTAGGCTGGAGAAAAGGAGGCTCAAGGGAGGCTTCATCGCTCTCTTCAGCTACCTGCAAGGAGGATGTAGCCAGGTGGTGATTGGCATCTTCTCCCAGAAACAAGTGACAGGACAAGCTGCGCCAGGGGAGATTTGGATTGGATATTAGAAAAAACTGCTTCATCAAAAGGTTGTCAAGCACTGGCACAGGCTGCCCAGAGAAGTGGTTGAGTCACCAACCCTGGAGGTATTTAATTTAATTGGCACTTAGGGACACGGTTTAATGGTGGACTTGGCAGTGCTGGGTTAACAGCTGGACTTGATCTTAAGGCTCCTTTCCAATCTAAATTATTCCTTACTGTAGTCAGTATACAGGAGTGGATGTTTCCTTGCAGTGCAGAAATGCACCAAGTACAAGGGTTATTAAAATCTCATTCAAAATTTGAAGACGTTTGTCCTGAAATTCTCTAGATCACCTGGCAAAACCAGCAATATTGCTGTGGCAATTCAAACTGCTCAGTAAAGAAGAGGGAAACTACCAGACTTCAAAAATCCGTATTACTTGTAAATCTCTAAGGACTACTCTGCATCAATACAGCAGCTCCTGCACAGCAAATACTGGGTATTACGTTTGAATGCCTTAATTGCATACTTTAGTATCTTGTGTTTAACCTTGACACTGGATGTTTCAGGTTAGTAATGTTACCTGCAATTTATGTTTCTACCTGCAATGGCTTTTTAATCCTTCAACTGCAATAAAAATGCACATGCAAAACCTGGATTTCATGCCTGACAATCACATATTGAATGCCCAGCAATCACACACCACACATGGAAACATACAGAAAGTCATAAAAGCGAATGCTCTTTCATGTCTTTGTCGAAGGACACTGTCACAGACTGCAGTAATTTCAATTTCCCTTCCCTCATTCACTTGTTTCAGTATTTCCTTAGACAAGTCAATATTCCCCAAAGGCATGGAAATGCAACTCTCATGAAGGACTCATTATCCAGAGATTTAGCTGTCCACCTTCTCAAACATGTTAGCAGTAACTGGAAAAAAAACAGCCAGTGGCACCAAAAAGCATCTTTTATACTGAAACTAATACATCACTCCAGTAAAGATTTGTCATTTCACATTTCAACTGAAAGGACTAAATACCCTGTTAAATGATTATATCAAAGTTCAACTGGAAACCTGTAATCTGTTCACTAAAAGAATTTCATATGATTTGACATGAGACAAGTAAAAATACGTAATTGTTTTGGGGTTTTTTAAATATAAATGAGCTCAAATTTCAACTTACTACACAGCTAACTGGAAGAGCAAAAGCAAAGATTTAAAATTGAAAACCAGAAGTAATAACATGCACAGTGCTGAAGGAATAAATCTTATCACTAGCTGAAACACGCATTCAAGTACTTCTGCACTAAAAAAAGTGAAGCAAAAAAGTGGCATTTAAAGAATAGCATTAATCTATGATTTCCAAGGAAGGAATTAAAAACATTTGCTCAAGCCACTTGACAATATAATTGTCTTAAGTGGAAAGCAAGCAACAACTTCACATTAAAAACACTACATGTTCACAAATTCTTCTCTTTAAATAAAAAAAAAATAAAAAATAGGGCTGATATTCTGAGATGGTAACAATCAATATCAAGTGTTTGACAAGTGTCATCTAAGGAAAATGGCTTTTACCATTTTACAGCTAAGTTTTATTAATTTAAATTAGTCCAGGCAATTCAACATGGTTTTGAACCCCATGTCCTCTGTAGAACAACTGTCTACACCTAGATTTTGTCAGTCTTATCTCACCATGCAAACAGCTAATGTTTTAACTCCTGATCTTCAGAAAAAGGCAAAGAAAATATTACTGATGCTGCTTTACCAGCCAGTGAAAATTACATATAGTGAATCACACCCATTAGCACAGTTCTATCTGCAGATGTGTTTAAACAGTTTGCTGAAACTAACATGTGTTAGAATAAGCCCAAGTTCACTGATTCAAAGTAGACGTTGAACTCAAGCACTAACAGGTTAACCCACAGAGCACGCATTTAAAACACCTAAAAACTGGCTTAAAAAGACACCGATAAAAAAAAATTTTAGTTTTTGTTCTCTGATTTATGCTGCTTGATAAGCAAAACAAACAGTACCTCTATCTTTGCATTGCTCTCCTTTATATTCATATCCTAAGTTAATCAAAACAAGTCTTTCTTCTGCCTAGAAAAGGGACAAATAAGTAACTGCAAAAAGCAAAGAAGAAAATAAACATGAAAGTTAAGTGGAACTTGCTGTTCAAGCATTTTGCTACTTTGAAGATGACTATGATACTATAACATTTTGAAACAAATATGCAGCTTGCAAAAGGCAGTAACTACATTTTTACAGCTGAAATAAACCAAAAAATTAACAGCAGCTTTCCTGCTTAGTCATATTTTACAATCAGAGTCTACATGAGCTCCTGGAAGAAATCATCTGCATGTTGCAGAATCAATGTGTATTTTCAAACTGCCTAGTAGTCTGCTCTTAGATCAGGATATTTTGTCTCTAGGAAGTAAATAAAAATGTAATAAAAGTCCTCACTTGACAAAGAACTGTAAATAAAACCCAGTATTACTCAAATGCTTCGTTTCAGCAGTACATCCAAATCTCATTTTAAGAGTTTTGGTTGTACATTTTATTAAAGATAAAATCCTTAAAGGTACAGATAAGCAATAAGGAAAACATGTTTAAACAGAAAACTTCAGGCAGACAAGCACATACCTACTATGTATTGGTAACAAGCTTTTGTACCTGTCTAGACAAGTCAGTGACATTCTTGCCAAGTACTGCACGGTAGACAATCAAAAAGAAAAGGGTTGGGCACTTAACCAGATTCTTCTTGCATTTTAACATCTTTAATTACAATTCTGCTTTTAAATTAAAAGTTCTGCTTCTAAAGACAATATTTCAGAGCAGACCTTGTAAAACTGTCTAATAATGCTGCAGGAAAAGACAATTAAACTATAAATAAAATGCCCCATCTTTTACCGTTATCCAACACAAGGTCATAAAGAAAAAACTTTAAAAAGCACATCTAGGAGGCAAAGACAAAACAAATTAAATTTAGCAGTAAATTATAGTGTACAGTCATACTGGGTAGAATTGGATGCAATATTAAATAAATGTGACACCACATTATTCAAGCTGGTCTTTGCAGGCACTGCAATAGTGAAGCAGTACACTTAGTCTGTACTAATGAAATGTAAATATTTGAGATGGTGGCAAACTTTGATCAGTAGTGAGGTAAAAACTCATTTTAGTATAATCCATCTGCAGCAAAAGGAATGATGGGAAAATGCAGGGTATTGAACACATGAGAAAAACCTGCACCCATGTACTTCACAGCATTTCTCTTTTCACTGAAACACTTGCTAAGGTTGTTTAATATTGCTAGACCTGCCTGGAAAAAGGATTTTTTTTTCCTCCATTATAAAATACTAAAACATCTTGTACTATGTATTTACCTGCAGAATGGTAACCCTTTTAACTAGGTCCAGTTGCTAGAGTTTACTACTGATAGACTGAAGAAGCAACCTTTTCCAACAAAACATGTAGTAATAATATCAAGATTCTGCTATCCCAAGTATTTGAGATTCTCTCTTTTCTAGTAACTAATGGGTAACAAAAATAAAAGTGTGGAATAAATTATTTATTTCCTCATCCGATGGGATAGACATATTGCACACCTGTAAAAGCAGTCTGGAATGTAACAAAAGATTATGAAAACTATTTTTAAGACTCTACCCACCCAGTAAAACTGTATTTATTTTTCATTTTTACATTTTAGACAGACTTTCAGAAATACTGAAACCCTCACTGCTTTCCTGCACCTTCCTAAAACATGTGCATACGTTCACCTGCACTGATTCAATGAATGCAGAAGTGGACACCGCTTCAGAAAAGAGGCTGAATGAATGAAGTTTTTCTGACACATTATTGTTCAAAAACCTAGAATGTGTACTAAACAAAATGTGGATGCTGGTAGCTTTGGAGAACCAGTTCATGCCCTTGTTTCTGAGCTACAACACAAGGAAGCCATATAACCCCAACCAGAACAAAACAATGTTCCTCTGTTTCCCAGACAACTTTGATTTTCAGGAGTGTTCAGCACACAAAAAACCATCTCACATTAATGCCAACCACTCCCCCAAGTGTATGTTATCCTTGCTGGCCCCCTCAGGTAGTCAAAATTCAGTTTTCCAACATCTGTGTATCTTGGAATAAAGGCAAACATGGATTGACAAAACAAGCTAAGTACTTTTTGGTGCAGCCTTGCTGTGACAGCAAACAAAAAACCAGCACCTCCCCTTATAGGCTTCTCCCTCCCCCAAGGAATGCACACAATATTCCTCTTCATTCATATACCTCGCAGAATCAAACCGCGCGTGGCATTTCCCTTACACACAGTTCCAAGCTTGCTCTTCCAGAGGGCACTCTGAAATTCAGGCAGCATGAAGGCATCCTTTTCCTGCTTCCTGGGAGCTGAACTACAAAGTACTTCTTTGGCTGTCTGCAATTGTCAGCAACCCCTGCCTGAGCACAAATCTATCAGCATTTACTTCACTCATTAATGAGTGATATCTCATTTTAGCTGTCATCAAAAAAGGACACTAAATTGTTTCCCCAACTGGAATGAAACATGGCTACTGTATCTAACCAGCAGATCCAATATTCCCAGCTCAATTCTGTTCACAATCCAGAAGAACAAAATTTATTAAACAGGTTGCCTGACCAAGCCCAGAGCCAGAGGATTAAGGACGAGAGACACAGAGAAACTCGTAAAAGCTGTAATATTTACTTTTACTGTAAATAGTTCTGTTTCCCATAGCCCAAACGGTACACTTTATCCCAAGAAAATTAAGAAGAAGAACCAACACATTTTCACCCCCAGCCTGGCAGTGTTTCTCCTGCTGCCTAATCTCCTGCCAGTGAACCAGTAGAGGCCGCTCAAGACCATAGATAGCTCCTGCAGAACTCCGGGATGGGACAGCTTCCCGACCCCCGCCTTTCAACACAACAGCCAGTTCTAGCATCTTTCTTCCACTTCCCAATTTCATACCTGCTTTTCCACCCGTATAAATCACCTCAGTGAAGTCTAGTCCTCTCAAGGGCAACTCCTGACTGTAGGTTATCACAGGTTGCTGTACATGGTGCTCTCAAGATTTATCCAAACTAGACCTTTTACCCATTGCTGTGGAACCAGTCCAGGTTTCCTTCCCTAAAAGCTTCCTCATGAAACTATACAGCACACAAAGCCCTTCCATTTTGCCAGAGACTATGCTCAAATTTTCTAGAGATGGCATAAACTTATCACTTTTGGTCAAGTTCTCACATGGTTCCAGCTTTTTATTCTGCTTCAGGAGCTTCCCACAACTCAAACTGGCCATGCACAGAAATGCTAAAGTGCTTCATAGGCCAGCTCCTCACAGGTGGGTTTCATGTCAGTTCATACACTTACTTATCCATTAATTGAGACCTTTTATCTAAGCACAGGTTCAAGAATGCCAAAGGACATGATCTATATTGAAGATCTCATTATGAAGGTCATCACTACTCCTTAGAGTAGTTAAGTGCTTCAATATGTTTTACTTCTACAGCAATAGCCACAGTGGCAAACAGAGTAAGAACAAGAAATAATAATGTCTTTACAGCAGGTCATGGAATACATAGCCAACAGTGCTTCAGCCCACATAAACAGCCACTAAAAAGAAACAGTTTTCAACATCCTGCTAGGAGTGGGAAACACAATTTCTGCAGGGTAGAAGAAACTTGTTGATTAAACTTATTAATGAGATTATAAAACAATCTTCTCAGATAATCAAAAGGACTGAACTCAGTAATCCAGATGGTCTCTTCCCCTTTGGACTTCTGTGATTAAATAATCATTAAGTGGGTATCATCTAGAGCCCACACCGGGTGAATCTAAGCTTCGGTGTAATTTTCAGTGACACTGTACCTGAATGTACAGGCTTGACACGGGATAATCAAAGTTAAAAGGGCAGACTTCAGTTTAGTGTGCTTTGCTCTTTTACTATTTCCAAACACTTGAAATACATACCACACATATTTCCTTCATAGAGTACAAGCTAAATAGAAGACTTAAAAAATAACAATTGCTAAACAGTTACTGACTACTACTATGAACATGCCAGTTTCATAGTTTTGTTTCTTGTACATGCACTGTTACCCAAAGAAGAGGCCACGTTGAACTAAAAACTGACTTCAGACATTTAAGTGCTGATTTCTACTCTTCTGTTCCTGATTCTAGGTTACAATTTGAATGCAATATTACCTTTGAGATGTGCAATACTATAGCAGCAGTACACTTTTTTTAACACACTTAAATACAAGCCAGTTAGGTATCTAACACTGGAAGAACAGATCCTTTCACATCAATAGTCATATCAATCTTTGAAAGCTATAAAAAGGTAATAAAAAAGCATTCCACACTTTCAAAGCTTTCCAACTTCCCCAAGTCTTTTGGATGACCAGAAAAAAACCCAAAAATCTGAACTATCACACATAGGTGCACTGGTTTACCATCAGTCATTACTTGCCCTACATGTCCCCATCTCCTTCCCCAAAGAGAGTCTGCCAACCACAACACTTCACACCAGCAACCCAACAACCAGAAATAAACCAGAGCCAGTGCTGTCAAGTTGCCATTCAATTCCACATATGCTCAGCAACAACTTTTCTGCAGTGACTGTCCCATAAAGCAGTTGCCCAACAAACACAAGACTTCTCAAAAACTTCAACAAATAAACAAACAAAAGAGATGGAAAAGAATGGTGCAAGATACACTGAGCATTCCAAGCCAGAAAATGCAACATTCGTGATACTTTCAGACAAATAGGTTTTACCAAATCTACCAACTGGAGATCCAGAAAAATCAGTTTATACGTATTTTAATGTTTTATTTAGTGATTTTAGGATAAGAGGTGGCACTGCTCTAATAGGGTTTGCTACTATCAAGAAAACCTGAATAACTGGAACAGATAAAATCATTCATGGAGACATGGATGGGCAAAAATGGGAAGAACTGGAATGTAGCTTCCTAATATAACCTTCAGTCTTAGAAGTTAAAGCAGAAAAGGAAAAGAAAGATCTGCATGTATCAGTCAATTGGCAGCATTCACATGTGCTGTCAGTGTGGGCGTCTTTCCTAAATACACAAACAACCTAAAATGCAGAAAACTGAGAAATTTTTAGAGCCAAAAAAGCACTTTTGTTGTGTGAGAGCTTCACAAAAGCTCACTCCAGCATACGACTCTGTTCACTCAAATGCAACAAAGATGACTTCATATTGCAAGAGGTGCAGAGAAAACTACAGCATAATCAAAGAGACAGAGAGCCCTTTTTAAAGGACTGGACAAAGAACCCAGCTTGCTTAGCTGAGCAAAACAAGGCTAAGAGGGAATGTGATTTCAGACGAGCATCTCGAGTAAATAACCAAAGGGAAAATAGTACTCCTTAGACTACAGGACATCTGCCTAACTACAGAACAGCAAAAAACCATTCTAAATCACAGCACATTGGTTTGGAAAGCTGCTATCCAACAGAAGTAGAGTTCTGGAAATTTTCTAACTCCGGTTATGTGGAAAGGGGAGAAAAGCTTATCAGGCTTTGATATTAACCTTGACCAGGTTATAAACCTTTATTTTACCGCATGATGTGTCAAGTTTGCCCACAGTATAGAAAGAAGCAATACAGACATGGAAGTAAACGAATATAGGATTAGTTAAGGTTTTTTTATGTCACAGAGAGCTCACATCCAATGTTTTACCTAATATTTTTATTACTGCTGTACCAGAAATCAGGTATTTAATATACATTAAGTAAGTGGTCAGAGTGGAAAACTACAATACTGGGCTGTATTAATACTGGAAATTATCACAAGGGAGAGAGGTTACTTGGAATACTCTTCCTGACACCCTTCAATAAATTAGTAGCCAAGGAGTAACAATGCACTTAGGAAATTTCTGTGCATGACACCAGACTGGAACTATCATCAGTACAAAGAGGACTGGGTAGTTATCCAGGAGAGTTCATGGGTTTTGTGAGCTGGAATGCCAGAAAACGGAATTTAATACCACAACATGTGAAATCATGCGTTTAGGGACCAGTAACCTTTTCTGTAAGCTGAGAACTCATCACGTGGAAGCAACATAGGAGGAATGAACAGAGCTGTGAGGTATGGAAATCATCATCTAAGGATGCTGATGTTTATATGAGCACCAGGAGAGCTCAATATGTTCAGGGAAATCAAAATGAGAAATTCCACTTGGCTCAGGAAGCCTCTGAGCTGAAATTAGAGAGGCTAGAGCAGTGCTGGGGGAAGTATCAGTGCTGAAAAGGTGAATATCATATTCAGTATCAGGTGAATCTTGGGTCTGAAGCAATACAGTTGAACAGATTTATGTCAAAAAATTGCTGTGCCTCCTCACAAAACTTAGCTTGACCAAAGATGGTCAAGTTTATCCAATTGCTCTGTAAAATACATACTCCATTCCCTATTTCATTTCGCACAGCAATTCCAGCCCAAACTAAAGAATGTTATTAGCACAAGTTATGACAATGCACTGAACACAACTCTAATTTAATGAATCAAAAATTAAAAGTTTTGTAACTGGCTGACACACAAGACACTAAGTGCTCTTCCAAAGAGAACAGCTGGGAACAGGAATTTAAGCTGTTCTAAAACTGCACTAGTAAGTTTCTGGAAAGGACAGGAAAGCAAATAGATGTATTCCTACATCTATAAGTTTGTCTTGATGTACCCAGGTAAAGGATCTACTTACACTACACTTACAGACTGGACACTTACCTTATTTTAGAGTTTCATGAGCCATCTATGTAACCAGAAGAACTTTTATTCCTTTCTTTCAACTCACTAGCCACAGATAAAGGGTGGCAGCTCTAAGTGCTATTAAGCTGCTCTCAGATGCCTTGCTACTACCTCCTTTAGTCAGGGGCTAAACTAACTGCCCAGTCCAGCACTGTAAGGAATTCTCTGGGTCAGACAAACAGATACTCAATGCCTTTTTTCTCCTTTATAGGTGAGAAATGGACATGTTAGGATTATCTGGAACTATTTAACAAACATTTTATCATGCAAGGCATTTCTGATGCCTTCAGTCAATTCCTCCTTCCAAGTCAATTCCTGGCACAGTACAGTTTCAAAATCTGATCTTTACTAAAAACCTCAAGTTTGTCAAAGGTTTTGGGGTAAGCTCTGTAAGCATTTCAAAACTAGACAACTATGACACAGCTGTTAGCAGTTACTGGGGGCTGTACTTAATGACCTGGGCTAGCCATCCCAGTCCTGCACTGAAGCAATAAGATAGTCTCAGAGTTTTCCAATCTTTCTCTCTTAGTTCCATTAAATTTGTCAGGCATTCAGACTTCCAAAGGAGAAATGCAATGGCATCACAAGTGACACATATCTCTATATGCAGATGTCCCTGAGTTGTAGTGATTTGATTAAATCTCTACTTTTACATCAGTGTTTACATTTGTAAAAGCCTTGTATATGCAACGTTTTAAAGTGGCTCCCTTAATTATCCTACTTTACTTCAATATGTTGGCATCCCACAGAATAAAAGCACCTCAATAAGCAGTACATCTCTGCTTTTAACTGTTCTCTGAATGAGAAATGCTACAAGAAAGACCCGACGGCCACCACCAGCCCTAGAACGGCAAGTTCATCTATTCAGCCCCGTCTCTGGGAAGAAACGCTAGAGGAAGCCTTTGACTTGCAAAACTTCCCGGGGCTGCGTCCACAGCCACGAGCCACTTAAAACAACAAAACCACCATCCACACGTTCCACCACGGCCGGCGCTCAGCAGTGCAACGCTCCACCTGCCACACACCGCTCTGGAAATACCGGGGAGCGTGGAGGAAACATCACCAAAAAAAAAAAAAAAAAAGGGAAAAGTGAAGAGCCGCCTCCGAGCAAACCTGTTGCTGAGCACCGCGAGAGCGCGGCTGCGGGGGGATCCCGCATCCCGCCGCTCCCGGCAGCCAACTCTGCCCGTGGCTCGGCGCACCCCGATGTCCCTCCCGCCCGCTGATCGTTAACGAGCCCAGCGGACGTGCGGGGATGGTGCGGGGGTGGGAGCGGCTCAGCCGAGCCCCCGGGCGGGCCGGGGCCGCGCCGCCAGCGCCCCCGGGGCTGCGAGCGGGTACTCACTCGATGAAGTAGCTGGCGCCCTCCTCCGAGAACCCCTCCTCCCATCCGCGGGGCAGGTCTGCAAGGGACGGGGGAAAGAGAGAGATTCAGAGCGGGAAGGAGGGGTGAGAACTTCGCCCGCGGTGCCTCCTGGCCGCGGAGAGGGAGGGAGGGGGGCGAGGAGGGGGCGCCGTTCGCGGGCCCCGCCGCTCCCCCCCGGCACCCACCTGAGCGGATCATGTGGCCGGAGTTGACGGGCTCCCCGGTGCGAGGATGCAGCCAAGTGGTGGTGCGGGTCAGGTCGCTGGGAAGGGAGAAGCGGAAAACATGCACCTGTTAGTAGTGACTGCGTGCGTGCGGGCGGGCGGGAGCGGGGCCGGCCGCCCTCCCTCCTCCCCGCACCCCTCGCGCGGCGCCCCCTTACTCGATGAAGAAGACGCGCCCGTCCCTGCAGACGCCGTAGGACCAGTGCTCAGGTAGAGTGTCCCGCCCCACCGCCGCCGCCATGTTCGCCGTGCGCGCCGCCGGCCGGGGCGGGGGTGCGGGCGGGCGGGCGGCCGGAGCTCGGCGCCCAGCGCCCGGCTCGGCTCGGCAGCGCCA
>JAWWLV010000179.1:13147004-13177700 GCA_035041135.1 Platyrinchus mystaceus
GCTGTGCGGAGGCGCCGGCCGGCTTTGTCCGCCGCTGCCCCGCGCCCGCCCCCCGGACCCGCGTGCGCCGGTGGCCCCGTCCCCGGCGCGGCCGGCGAGGCGCAGCGGCCCCCCGCGGTCACCTCCGCGGGCACCTCGCCGGCAGCGAGAGGGTGCTCGGGGGCAGGAGCGGCCCCGGGGGAGGGCGCACGTCCCCAGGGACGCTCCTCGCTCGGGAGAGTCTCGTGCTCCGGTGTGGGAGCCGCGTCCGGAACGCGCGGGGGAGGGAGGTGGGATGTACAGGTGTGAGCGCACCTGGCTGCCGCCGCGCCCCGGGGTACGCGCTCACCAGCGGTGGCAGCTGAGGAGAGGCAGACAGGCCGCAGGGACTTTGAACCTTGGACACAGAAGGGACGGTGGCAGCAAGGTTAAAACGCATCGCAGAGAGGCAGGAAGAGCCAGGCGACAAAGCAGAGCTGTCACCGGTATCGCGAGGGACCTGTGCCAGCCCCTATGCTCATCAATGACCTAGAAAAGGCGGGAGTGGTAACATGAGAGAGCCCGCTCAGTGCGTTTCAGTGAGGCTTTGCTGGCTCCCAGCTCAGACCTGTGACACCAAGATCCGTACAGGTCCTGCTGGAGGGGGATGCTACAGCCAAAGATGGAGTTAAGTGCTCTAGACAAAGCTGAGGTCACCCGGAGTGTAGTTTAGAGGACGGGTGGATGGGACAGGCAAGGGATGCTCTGCCACACAGCAGAGTCCTTAGGCTTCTTACTCTGGTCCTCTGTGCCAGCCAGCAGAGGATGGGTGCCAAATGAGGAGTCCCAGCTGGTGCCTTGGCTTGGCCATAGTGGTAGTTCCAGCAGGAGAAGGGGATTGACAAAGCTAAGGTGTTCAGGGTGTGGAAATCTCCACCTGCTTCTTTCATTGAGGGCAGCAGTGCTGGACCCAACCGTGGCTCTGAGGGTTCTTGCTGGTCTGATACTGGGGAGAGAGAAGGATCAAAAAGCCAGGAAGTAGGATGTTAGCTAGCCTGAGGTAGAAGGAGGATGTTAAACAGGGAAAAGACAGGCTCCAAAGAGAGGTAGGAAAGGGTAGGTGTGCCTGACTGGGGACAGGTTAGTAAAATGAAACAAAGGAGACTACTGAGGACATGGCTGTAGAGGAAAGGAAGAACCCCTGCTTGCAGTGGGGAGAGTGCTGCAGTACAGGGAAAATGATAGTGTTTGCTTTTTCTTCCAGATAACCAAAATAAATAATCAGAAGAAAGTAGGAGGCAGGAAAAACAGCATCATTGGGAAGAGAGAGGACTTCGCTCAATTTCAGACCAGTTTTAGACAACGTGCAGATGTGATGCATCAGGATGGCCTTGTGTGGACCTCCCTTTTTGGCCACTGTTGGAGAAGAGGACACTATATCAGTGTCATCTTCTAACAGTGAAGAATGGTTGTTACTGTGGGACACATTGCAGGCTAAATGTTGCAAAGTGGTTTGATTTCAGTTGCACAGGGGAAAGCATGGGCTTGAAATCAAGAGTTTGGTAGGGGTTTAGTGAAAGTCTAGCAGAGTTCTTAAACCTGCAGAAATAATACTAACTTCTGTAGACTAATTTATCTGACAGTGCACCATCAAAAATTCTTCCTCAGTATTGTCATCTTCCAATAATTCAGAATTTTCATTTATCCACAATTATAAAGGAGGAGTATCTTGTAGTCCTTTATCTTAAGTCAGAATTTTGATTAAAACTTCTAATACTAAATCTTCAGTGCTGCTTTACTTTGAAACAGTATTGGGTTTCCATGGCAAAGTTTTGGTATCAGGGGAGCTGCAGGGGTGGCTGCTGTATGAAGCTGCTGCAAGCTTCCCTTATGTCCAACAGAGCCAATGCCAGCCAGCTCCAAGACTGAGCTCCTGGCCAAGGCCAAGTTGAGCCCATCGGTGACAGTGGTAGCACCTCTGGGATAATGTATATAAAAAGGGGGAAAAGTTATTGTGCTGGAGGAATTGCTGTCAGACAAGAGAGGAGTGTGAATAAGTGAGAGAAACAGCCCTGCAGACACCAAGGTCAGTGCAGAAGGAAGGGGAGGAGGTGCTCCAGGTGCCACAGCAGAGATTCCCCTGCAGCCTGTGGTGCAGCCCATGGTGAGGCAGCTGTGCCCCTGCAGCCCGTGGAAGTCTGTGGGAATGCAGAGATCCACCTGCAGCCTGTAGAAGACCCCATGCTGGAGCAGATGGATGAACGAAGGAGTATGTGACCCTGTGGGAAGCCTGTGCTGGAGCAGGGTTCTGGCAGGGACCTCAGGACCCCTGGAGGGAGGAGCCCACACTGGAGCAGATTTGGTGGCAAGACTCATGACCCCAGGGGACACACAAACTGGATCTGTCCTTTCCTCAAGGACTGCACCCTGTGGAAGGAACCCACCTAGATCAGCTCATGAACAACTGCAGCCCTTGGGAAGGACTTAGTTGGAGAAGTTCATGGAGAACTGTCTTCTACAGAAGGGACCCCATGCTGGAGCAGGGAAAGAGTGTGAGGAGCCCTTCCCCTGAGAAGAAGGAACAGCAGAAGCAATGTGTGATGAACTGACCACAATCCCCATTCACATCCTTCTGTGCCAGTGATGGGGAGGAGGCAGAGAATCAAGAATAAAATTGAAAGAAGGCAGAGTGGGGGAAGGTGTTTTTAGGATTTGATTTTATTCCTCAATATACTACTCTGATGTGACTGGTGATAAATTAAATTAATTTCCCCAAGTCAAGTCTGTTTTGCCCATGATGGTAACTACTGAGTGCCCTCTCCCCGTCCTTATCTTGACCCATGAGCCTTTCATATTTTCTCTCCCTTGTCCATTAGAGGAGGGGTAGAGACAAAGTGGCTTTGGTGGGCACCTGGCATCCAGACTGCATCAACCCACCACAGAAGCCCTGACAATTCTGAGTCACTGAGGTAATGTTGTGATTAGTCGTGAGTTATCACAGAACTTGCAATAAGGTCATTTCTCATGCAATTACAAAGCAAATCAAATACAAGTTGCTTAGTGTCATTGCATGTTTAGGTCTGTGCAGAAGAGATAAGACAAAGTCTTGCTCTGGAGAGATTAATTTGCCTTGATGCTATCAAGCGAGTCTTTCATGCTCCGTCAGCTGCATGAACTCATTGAATTGAGCTTGTAACTCCACCACACTTTGGCCACTGGACCACCATGACAAAATAGGCTTCTCCACTTCAAATGAATAGTAACTTAATTGAACAAACATTACCGTTTTTTGGATTTCAGGTCCTAAAAGCATCTGTACTGGGTCAAACTAAATGTCTGGTTAGCCTAATATTCCATCTCACATCCCAACAGAAACAGATGCCAGGAAAGACTGCAAGAGCCAGACAATCATATGCAACTCCCCAGCTTCTTCCCTTTTTCCCATAACTATGGTACCTACACCTAGTGCTTGCCTTCAGAAGCTGTGAGCTCAGAAAGCTCTTGAGCAAGATGTTTTTACATATGTAACTCCTCACGAGGTTTTTCTGTGAACCTGTCCAGACTACAGCTCACATAACTTCCATCCAGCCAGTAGCAAAGTGTTACTAATGTTCATCTTACCTGAGCTGTGTATGAAGAATCACCTTCTTTTGTTTGGTTTGAATCCAGATCCTGTTTCATTGATTCCCTTCAGTTCTTGCAATGAAAGAGACAGTGGTCATCTGGTACAGCCTCCTGCAGAGTCAGCATTGAATTAGACCAGGTGGCTCAGGCCTTTGTCCAGGTAAGGGTGTGAAAATGCTCCAAGGACAGAAATTCCACAGCTTCTCTTAGCAACTTATTCCCATGTTCTTGTGGTGAACATACTTTCATTGTATCAAGTTAGAAACTCCCTTTTTTGATTTGTCACCCTTGTTATATGACCAGATATTGAGTTGATGCATCATGTTTCCTGTGGCATTAGCATATTATCACATACATCTGTTAATTACAGGCAAATACATTATTGAAAAAACATGTTTTATTACAGTAACTTGCAGAGTTCTATTCTAAAAATAAGATCAAGATGAAAACTTACTCTAGATTCATACAAGTCCACAAGCTGGCTTGTGTGGGACC
This sequence comes from Platyrinchus mystaceus, assembly GCA_035041135.1. Lineage (NCBI taxonomy): Eukaryota > Metazoa > Chordata > Aves > Passeriformes > Tyrannidae > Platyrinchus > Platyrinchus mystaceus. The sequence continues at coordinate 13,151,082 of JAWWLV010000179.1, forward strand.
TATCAGGAGGTTTATGATTTAGATCCCTGGAGGAAGAATGCCTCCAGGCATCATTCATTAATAAGATTACCAGATTCTTCTGATTTTTCCTTTTTTTTTTTTTTTTTTCCAGGCTCTGGTTCCAGTCGTCCCTGGCTGATCTCGGCCACTTTTCTGTTACATATCACTCATTGCTCTCTGGAGGCACTGTGTGCAAGAAACCATTTGAGGTAAAATTAGGAGTTTAAAGCCACAATATCAGAAACTCAGCTAAAGGTAGTGAAATATGTTCTTCAACAACATTAAGGGTCTAATAAAAGCTGTGAGATTTGCGGCTCCCTTTGTCGATAACTGGGTAATTCAAGGAGACCTGGTGAGGTCCCTGAATACTGCAAGTTTGAATCCACATATGGCAGCTTTATAGGAATGTGTTACTAATGTTGCTTGCTCTCTCTGCATCCCCTGGGAACACTTTGGATGAATTCATTAATTTTTCTTCTGCCTTGGGAGAGCAGTGGTATATATTTTAAAGTATGTCAAAATCTGTACATCTACACTTTAATAGAAACACAGAATCACAGAATGGTTTGGGTTGGAAGGGACCTTAAAGATCATCTAGTTCCAACCTTCCCATCATGGGCAGGGACACCTTTCACTAAACCAGGTTACTCAGAGCTCCATCCAACCTGACCTTTAACACTTCCAGGGATGGGGTATCCACTGTTTCTCTGAGCAACCTGTTCCAGTGCCTCACCATCCTTACAGTGAAAAATTTCTTCCTTATAGCTAATCTAAACCTGCCCTCTTTCAGTTTAAAAGTGTTACCCATTTCCCTATCACTACATGCCTTTGCTATTTCCAGTGTAAAATCACTGAATATGACCATCCTTTCTACATCATCCCCTTCCTTTCTTTTCAGCCCTTGCCCTTACAACCCAGCTTCATCCTGTCAGTGGCAACATCCAAATCTTTTCATTTCCTCTTTTTTCCACTTCTATTACACACATCATCACCCCTTGCACAACACAGGTCTGCATGTTTCCCTGGACTTTTTCAACCCTTCATATGCTATAACTTTTCAACAAAACATGGAGTAGGAATCTGCAAATAATGCTGGAGACACTATATTATAATAATAATAATAATAATAATGAGTACACTTTCTATCAGTCACAATTAGATCCAGTGTCTAGGAGGTTACAAAATCACAGCTGGATTTCAGGCTGCCTTATACTCTAATGATCTATTTCCTATTTTCCTGAGAATTGAATACAATTGAATTTGATGATTTAGAGGCTGCTGCTGTTTCAGGAAACTTAAATGAGGTACAATGCATAGAAAAGCCTGCTAGTTAGGACTTTTTCATCATGGCCTGTACATTTCATAAAGGACAAGCACAATCTATAAAAGGTGTGAGGCCAGACAGAGGCAGAGCATTTGAGGAGCAGTGAACTTCAATTATTAAATCTTGGTTAAGAGAGTCGTAAGCCATAATGCAAAACATGTAATATGCCTTTTAGCATGATTTTGCAGCTGTGCTCAGAACAGCTGAGAATTAAAACCACAAAAGGTTTCATGGTAAGACAGATTAATTTGCAAGACATTTCAGAGCAATTCATTTTCTGATTATACTGAAATATAGGTTATGCAACCAAATTTCTTCAAGATTGCGCAGTGCAATTCCCATCCAGCAGTGGCAAGTGCTTAAGAGACCAAAAATCAATACCCTGATTCTTATAGGTAGAAGAATATGTTAATCAGACAATAGGGAAATAGAAAATATGAAAGCGGTCTTGGAGACATTAGGCAAATCCACATGCCTGGAAAATTTTCAATGCCATTACTGCAAAACTACAATGCTTTTTCAGATGATGGAAAAACTTCACTAAGGAATCACTATGGAATATTTGTTCAAATTGGGGAAAACAACTTTCAACTGTTGGATTCCCAAACAGCATGGGAAAAAGCCATTTCAGGAGAACAGTATTAATGATTCCAAAAATAGTACTAGAAGAGGAACAGATTCCTTTGTCCCTGGCTAACTCAAGGACATTTGCTGAGGTCCCCAGTTGCTGCAAATTTGAACCCACAAAAAATGATAGACTTCAGACACTTCCAGATAGCTTGCCTTCAGAAGGAATTAGAGAGAAAAAGTTAATATATATAATGTATTACTTAATGTCAGTAACCCAGTAAAGAATAAAAATATTAGTATATAACAGAACTCTCCAATTATTTGGAATAGAAAAAATGGCCATGCACAGCTAATATCTGTGCCGTGCTGTAGGATAAAGGAGCACTATAAAAAGAAGATCAAACACACAGAAAGATTTGCTTTATTTTCGAGTCTCAAGTCCAAAAGTTGTTTACAACAAGAAGAGGACAAATTAAAAATATTCAAGTCAAAGAAAGACCAAATGTCACCCTACTGGGTAAGGAAAGCAAGCAAGATAACAAAAAGATCATTATTGTGTTATTTAAAAATTAAAATGCAGTTGATGAGATTTAATACATACCAATCAACTTTTTTTTCCATGTTCATCCATGTCAGGGCAAAAAGAAATCAGCTTGATTTATGCAAGATAAATTTGAAGATAGAAATAAATAGAAATATTCCCAAATGTAATGAGGAGCAAAACTGCCTAAGTAGGAATGTCATGGGGTTTCCTTCATCACCAGTTTCTGAAGGCTGGCCCAGACAAAGCTTATGGCAGGGTGATTTTAAGCATACTTATTTTGGTTTAGATCAGGAATTATGAAGAGATGACCTCACAAGATCCCTTTTAGCCTGGATTTCTATGAAAACAAAAGCCGATTCACAATGTTAAGAATTTTAGAAATAGGTAGATGTCAAAAATTGTCATCACCTGATATGTACTAAAGTACACCATTATTGAGTGGCTGACTAGTTCACAGGAAGAATTCAAGGCAACCATTTGAATTTAAATATTTCTGTTATTTACAAGGAGAGGAAGGACAATCCCTGATGTAGTTAAGAAAGATAAGCAACTTGCACAATGGTGCTCCTAATGACATGACTAAAGATAGAGCGCATGCTCATTCCAGATCTGGAATGTTTTCAGTTGGAACTCATAATCCACAGAAGCCAGGAGAGCTAGACACAATGAAGGGCAGCAGGTCACAAGATAGGTACAAAAGTTAGGCACACCATCTACAAGACAGCACTCAGTTCCAGCCTAAGTACTTTCCAGGACAGAATTAATACATATTAATACAATGGCAATGTGTTTTGGTTTTTTATAAGTATGAGGTTAAATGAAACATCGTTTGCATTTTGTGCACAGGACAATTTCTGCTGTGCGGAAAGTGATGGCAAATGTTAGACAAAATAAGACTTTTAGAGCCTGTTTCCCTTGCAATAGATTGAGAGGTTTCCCTAAATTTCCATGGGACTAGTGTCAGGCAATACAGTTCCACGAGCACCAGAAGATAAATATAGCTGATTAAATAAGAAAGATTAAATAATGGTAAATCTATTGTTGAGGGATTTCCAAATACGGAAAAAGGAATTATTCATTTTCCTGGCCACTGGAAAGAATATAAACAAGTTCGAATTGTATCCACAGTTCCTTTGAGGAAGATATGGAGCATGACATTGTACAAGAATAGTTTTCAGGCTCACTGTGTCACTGTGATCTGACTGATGACTGCACACAGGCATCAGCCGAGACAGTGACGCTGCTGAGCAAGACAGATGGGAAAATGACATTGAGAAGGCAACACTCGTGCTGCATAACAAATCCAAACTTCTCCTTCCAAACCATGCTGAACTCTCCTGGGAGTAAAAAAAAAAGGTAATTATCTTTACTTAAAAGGTTGTCTTTTCCAAACCACTGCCAGTTTTTAAAAGTATGTTCACACTGCAAGTACCCTTTGTGGAATCGAGAAGATATCTTCAAAATAATTCTATTTTCCTTACTAATTTCCTTCCTGTTTAAAGACATCCTACTGTTTTATCTTTTAAATACATATATCTGAATATATCTAATTAACATCTCTCACCGGAAAATCCAATTGTCCTAAAGAATTATAGTCATAGAATCAAGTTAAGCATGTCCCCTGAAATACACAAAAATGCATGCAAAAGCAAAAATGAATGAATGCATTTCCTAATTACTAAGTCAATTTACAATTTCCTGTCACACAAGCTTTTATGATTACTGTATTTAACACAATCCTATTGCTTCTTCTCTTCATTTTCTCCTTTTGCATTTCACAAAGTCTCAATTATTTACATACCCAGCACCTAGGATACTCAGACTAAGATATATTTGGTAATCAAAAATTAAATAACAAATGGCCATAATTTTGCCATAATACGTCTTATCATTCTAAACAGAGGTGGCAATAGTCGAATTGCTGCACAATGTTCAAGTTACTTGTAGAAGGGAGAAATACAGAAGAACAATTATGTGCCAAAGTCACTTACAAGATCATTTCCAGAAATGAAAATTTGTGGGTCTTTTTCTTATTTTTTTGTCAAAGGGCACTGTAAGCCTGGCAGCACTGAGAAGCCCTCAGTTCTTCAGTATTGATATACCTGCAACTATCAACATTTGGTTTGTTTTAAAGCAGACACTTGAAGTGTTTTCCATGTTTATGAACACAAATAGGCTCACTGTCATCCCATGCCTATGGACATCTGAGTATGAAGAAGATCTCTTTTTAAGGAATAGGACAAATGGAAAGACATCACTGACCTCTAAGACTGAAAACTTCGAAATTTTAAATCAAACTGTTCAATTCTCTGATGTTTCCTCACAAATTATGCATTTTATTTCCTTCCCCAACATAAGATACCTCACTTCTTTGTTCTCATCAAAGCTTTTTTCCCCCAGCTTTGAGTTCATTATCCCATGACTGTTATTACCTCTTTTTCCCAGCCCCTCTGGCAACTGCCATTACCATATTTGCCCCCCCTTTTTGGAATGTTTTACATACCACACTCAAGGCAAGCAGAATGTCACATATTCTCAACAATCTTCACTAAGACATTTTTTCTAAAGAAATTAAAGACCCCTGAATTCACTATCCAGGCTTCTCCTGAAGTTCGTTCTTCATTTGCTTTGCAAGACCCAAAACTTCACCCGAGTCCCCTTAACAGTAAGACAAACTAACATGTTCAAGAGGATGTTTTCAAATTTCAATGCATCAAGGCCTTTGATAAAGCAGATTTTCACTTCATTTTTCTTAATAAACCTATAAATAGCTTGCTGCTGCTTTGTAGATCACTTAACACACATCTAGGCATACTAATAGCAATCCCCACACAAGACTCCAGACAAGATTCAATTTTAGCATCTTCTGCCCTATCTTTCCAGAGATGTTACTTTCTCAGCATGCTCCTAACTCACCAAGGTGTCAGCCCTCTTCCTAAATAAGCTTTTGCCAGGCAGAACAACCTCTTCTGGCTGTGGTCTCCCAGTTCCTCTTTCAAAGACCTTTGCAGGAGAATCTGCTTGGCTCCAGAATGAGATAACTGAGAGTTAACCATCCTCCTTGATTTTTCTGGTAACATGAAGTGTACATACCTCATGACAGCTTTTCAGTATCCAACTTCCTTCTGGTTTCTTCCTACTTTCTGTTACAATCCTAGAAAGTGTGCCTTCTTGACAATCCCCCACATCTGTTTTTGCCTCTTCCTATGCTGGGCTCAGGTCCTTCCGTGGTTTTACAGTCTTCTGCTACACACCTGTATCCCTTCCACTCCTGTGGCTTCAGTGATTTGCAGCAGCAATCAGTCAGTTTGCAAAGGCAATGCAATAAACCATCTGTATGTGAGCATGACATAACCAGTAGCTATAGTAACAGGAAAGCATACTTTAAACAAAAAACGAAAACAGAAAAAAATCTGAGGGATATCGCTCATCTTTTCCTCCATCCCCAAATATTGCGTGGCTCCATAAATATCCTCTTGTGTTCCTTCACCTAACTACATCTTCCCCTAGCCCAAAACAGAGTGAGATACAAATAAAACTTTATTTTGCTTGGTTTAAGGGGGGAAAATAAATAAATAATAACACACAACAAAACTAGAAAGAAAATATTGTCTCCTTCCAGAAAAAAAGAAAAAAATAAATCTGTAAGTTGCAAATCCAGGACAGGCAAAATTGTCACTATCCCTGTTCTGCCTTATTTGCTGATACAGGATCAGCCTTAGGAGCCTCGTGGGCTGTGAAATTAATTTCCATTGTTCCTTTTTTATTGTCTTGTTTCCTCAGTAATCTCCCCTGCCTGCAATGAACCATCAGCATGACCACTGTCTCTCAGTTCCATCTCACATGTAAGGGGACTGCATAGGATTTATTCTTACTCCTCAAAAAGATGGATGGGGTGCAGATGTGAGGCTAATACTTTTGAATTACAAATGGGTCTTAAGGGCAGCATTGCCAAAGGCTTCATCCAGGGCTGAGGCATCATTGCCTGACTGTGCCAAGCCCCAAATCCTGGGGGTGCAGGTAGATTCACAGGGCCTTGGCACCCAGCATGGGAGCCAGCCCTGGGGATGGGAATTCAGAGGAGCCTCCCCACTGTGCTGGACACACACACAACCAGCTCCTATAATGCAGCTCCCAGCTGAGGCAGCTCTGTGGGTGCAGATCCCCAGGGAGTCCTGGGAGCAGTTTGGGAGGTTAGCAAGGGATGGACATTTTGCCCAGCATGGTGCTGTGCTGTCTACAGAGATCACTTCAGACCCTGCAGCAGTAAGGCCACATGTTGGTACTGGTGACTTAGTTCACTGTTACACAGAGCTGGAGAACAATTTCTAATAATGCAGAATAGCAAAGGTAACTTTTAAAACACAGATATGAAAAAAAGAACCTTCTGCAAGTTCTTGAGAAGAGCTCTTGAATCTGACTGGACTGAGTCAAGGTATTATAAAAAATATGGGGGGGGGGATTTAACCATGGTATATTCTTCATTCCTCTAGAACCTGTGTAGGTGGACTTCCACAGAAAAGACCAAAATAGACTCAGGGCCTCAGCTTACTTTAGCACTAAAAAGGTCAGCAGGGTGCAAAACACTGTTCAGTAAATTATAGCACTTATACCTGTGTCACATATTTTCACTCCTGCTTTTTACAATACACGTTTAAACAGATAAACAATACAGACTCAGTTCATACAAAAAAAATATTATTTTATATAAATTAAAAGAAACTAACCCTTCTTTATTTACTGCAGTATTACCTCCCAACAAATTATTCTTTCTTATTCGACACTTCTTCCTTGAAGGAGCAGAACTATTCCATATATCTCTTAAATACACACAAATTTGTTAATGTTCACAATAAAACCCACCTGAAATAGATTTTCTTTTAATCAGTAAAGTAAGTAGCCATACAGTTAAGGAGAGAAAATTATGTATTATAGCAAAGTATAGCTGATATTTATCAAACTGGAATATTATTATGCCTGATTCAATTTTATACATTGACATCTCTCCATTGTTATTGATTAATGGTTAAAACTCTCTAAGGTTGTTATAAAACACTGTTATAAATAACTTTTATTATTTAGATACATAATGAATGTGATCTCTACAAATGATGAATTATATCCCACTCCTTAATTACAGAGTCCTTTGAAATCTAATTTAAATAGTAGCTAAGCAGATTAAACTCAAAAACAAGAACAACAGCAAGGCAGTTGGCAAAATGATAAATGTATGGGGTTCTTTCCTCAGCACTGTATAGTTTTTCCACAGACTGTTTTGTAAAGTATAATCTTTCTCAGTATCTTATTAGACCACTGTAATCTGGATTTACATATTGATTCATTCAGTTTCAATGTCAATCAAAACATGAAAATTTAATAAAAAACAACTCTAATTGTTCCTCAGAGGCTTAGTAGTAATTACTCTCATACCATCTCAGTGAAGGAGATGTCTTTTACATGCTCTGTTTTTCAAGCATAACAATTGTACATTTCTTTTGGGCACTGTGTACTTCTCAAATCAGCATTTCACTCACCGAGATGTTGAAGGCTGCCTTAACAACATATCACACAGGGGCTACACTTGATAAAATTGAAACTGTATTCTGTCAACAATAATTATGTGGGTGTTTTGCTCATTTCCTGCTATAGCTGTCCCATGGCAACAGAGTAAAAGCAACACTCATTTTTTAAATACATAAACGACTCCTTAGATGACACATTTCTGGCTCAAGTTTGGCAAAGGCATGGTGAAAACAAAGACTTTTTTGAGAAACTATCACAACTGCTTCCACTATATGCAAATCTGTAGGGAATGTGCTAATTCCCAAGTGGAGGGTGCAGCTTTGGTCTAGTAGTGGCCTGAGGCATTTCCAGAGATTGATAAAAAGGCAGCATTTGCACTTCAGGCCATTCTCTCCACTTTCTGGTGGATTTCACGAGAAATGCCTGAACCAAAGGTCATTATTCCACTTAACCCTGCCTTTGGTGTTGTTGCTACTAAGGAAAATCAGGTAAAATCCAAGTTGCACTTGGAATTACATCCATCTGGAGTGCTGAAAAAACAGCTGGTGGTATTGATGATTAACTTTGTCCTATAAACTCTGGAAAAATAATTATTTTGGTACATGGGAAATTAGCTTTGCAATTTTCAGTTTTAACAGTTTTGAGAATATTTACTTTTCTAAGATTGTTTTGTGGCTTGTGAATCAAAATGAAAATAAGATGTAGGTATTGTACAGACAGCTTGTAAAGCAGTTACAAGATAAATTAGGATACTGCAGGTTTTACCTTCAGGTCTGTGAACATCTAAGCTCTGATGTAGTAATATCTGATGACAGGATCAAATGCACCTACAACTCCAGCCATCCAACTATTATCTTCACTGAGAAAATTAGCAAAAATGATACCATTATGGTTAATTTTTCTTATTGTGAGCACCCTGACTGAACTTGTTTCATTTAAGTTGATACTAATGTAACAAGAAACATCTGGAGATTAACAAAGTGGATCAGATTCAGGCTATATATTTAGAAGGAACCATTTAATAACCTACCATATGTCCCAGGAAACATCCTTTCTTTTAACTTTAACATTCTAGAGGGATTTTAAGAACAAAATGTAGCACTAATCAAGTGTAAGATCCATAGATATTTGTAAGATATATATATTTAAGCTATGTCTATAATAGAGTTCAGTGCACAACTGTTTTGCCCTAGGGGAAATAAACACAAAGTAAGGCAGTATGTAACGTCAAGCTATAGATTGGTATATTAACAAAGCCCAATGTTCCTGGAATGTTGAGAGTGAATCTTACACTAGCCACATATCAATTGTCTTTTGTATAGTCACATGGATGTAAAGGAAACCAAGAGTGTTTGCTATCAGCATCTGATTAACCACTGAATTCTAACCATAGTTTTTGAACAAAGAACAATTTCATTTGATGCCAACCATTGTCTGTAGCAGTGAAACAGCACAGTTTCCATTAGAGGACAATGAATTTTAGTTCTGATAAAATGTGGGGATGAAATGTTAACCTAAGCCAAATGAATATTCATATAGGAAAGTGAAAATAGGTGTCAAGGACTTGCTGCACTTAAGTCCTTGGTTACATGAAAACTGTACACCATTCAACAAAACAACAAGGTTTCTAATGATTACTTTCCCCATATAATTTATTCATCTATTCCAGAGCAGTGTTTCGGGGCTTAATGAGTATTTGTAAAGCTCTGGCTGAAATGCACTCTCTAAATGCAAAACATTATACCATTTACAAAGAATGAAGTAGTGTAGATTACTGGTTCAAAAAAGCCACTAAAGCCCGTCAACATGTGCATTTGAAGAGTGTATTACTTCACCAGCTAGGAAAGCCCCCTGTTAATGTCCTGTGCAGTTGAAAGGCTAAGTGTGCTTCCTTCCCACTGAATCCACTCTAATATGCAGAGACAAAGGAAAAGTTGAGGAACTTTGTCTCTTCTCTTATTTCACCCTTATTTTTCCCATATGGGGCAATCCCATATCACTTCTCAAAAAATTTCTTGAAGAATAAATAAACAGTATTAAGTAGCAACAGTGCTTCCTTTGGAAACAGCTTTTCTTCATTTCTAAAAAAATACAGTTATCTTATTGACTTGGTCCAGATCTCTTCTCTTTGTCCTGTGAGTTCAAGCACTTTTATCACTATCACTGACACCAAGAGGAGACTGCTGGAACACCAGGAGAGTTGAGCTCTTTTGGCCCATCTCTACACCTTGGCACCTTATTCATGGAATCATAGCATGTTTTGGGCTGGAAGGGAACCTAATTTGGTTCCAACCCTCCCATCATGGGCAGGGACACCTTTCCCTAGACCAGGCTGCTCAGAGCCCAATCCAATCTGGCCTTTAACACTTCCAGGGATGGGGCATCCACAATTTCCCTGGGCAACCTGTTCCTGTGCCTCTCCACCCTCACAGTGAAGAACTGAAGTCGCCTCTAGTTCCTTGCTTGCGTGGTCATGTTTCTCCTTGGATGATCAGCTTTCTGAAACAGACTCTGAAAGTGTAAGACATAGAGCAGACTTCTATGAGCGGAAGTAGCAAACGATAATGTCATGATTCCATGTGCTGTCTGCTTGATGATGTGATGATGTTGCAATACCATTGCATGTTACAGATACTGTCTTCCTTTTTAACTCGTTAAATGTCTATTAAAAAAAAATGAGATTTTCAAATATTAATTTTCTTAAACTATATTTTTTTTCTTCTTTCTACTCTATGATAGTTGCATTATCACTAATAATAAAAACTCATTTAACCCTAGTGATGGTAAAGAATAGTTCCACTAATTCTAGAAGAAATCCAGGACTTGATAAGACCAGGCTTTAGCGTGAAAAGAGAAAGATGAGGCACAGTAAAGATTCTAGGATTAAGTAGTCCTTCTTTTGACATTAACTAACTATTGCCCAAACACGTTTTCCTATATCTTGCTGTGCCAAATAAATGAGAAATTAGGAAAGGCAAAACCTTGGCTTTTAATATTTCTCACCTCTCTGACCATTAGCTCATCTCTCCCACACCTGTCAGTGGTGGCTCTTTCTAGAATGGCTCAAACATGGCTTCTACTGCATCTTGGGACACAGGAGAGGGAACAGTTTATATTTATATGCATCAATGTCAATGTACAAACAAAAGATAAAGCTGTCAGTGGTTCATGGCAGACTCATGGACAGAAAAGGATAAAAATTATTGCTATGTTCCTTTTATTAAATGAGCCAAGTTGGAAGTTTAACACCATTTTTCCTCATTAGCCAGGCTTAGTAAATAGTTTGGCTAAAATATGATCTAATAAGCAGGAGTCAGTGTGGAGATTGCATTCTGTTGGGAAGAAAAAATTAAAAAGTTTTTTAAAAATTGCCCCAGGAGAAACATGAGTAAAATTCCAGATTATGCCATTTTCCTTAGCAGTACTGTACTGTATATGCAGATAATATTTATAGAAACTAGCATTTCTCAGAAATAGGCATTATGTTAATTAAAATGTGTTGTAGCCGAAGATTGCATTTTATTAATTCCTGTTTGCAAGAAGGTCATGTCTAATGATTTCCTCTCGGAGTTACTGGTTTTAGCAATTGGACTGTTATAAATTTTGATTCTTGTTCTACTTGTAAAGTAATTAAGATTCTTGCAAACAAAAGTGACAATTCCCTGCTCTTTCAGTGGTTTTTTTGTTTAAGTTTTTGCCCCGGTGGGATTTTCTTTTTCTCAAAGGAAAACAACTGCACATACAACATCAGGAACTGTAATTAATTTTGCACCAGCCTAGAGTAAAAGCCATGCGTCCAGATAACCAGGATGCTCCAGCATTACAAATACCCAGGATAAATTACTGTAACAGCCCAATATCATTCTCAATTGCCTTATCATTGCTTTACCACATCTGGGACAAATATACAATTCCTTGTGAATACTCAATGTTGAATCACACTGTAAACGCATATTAAAATATGTATGACATTTTACAGAAAATCACATATTCGAAGTGATTAAGGAGATGTGAATTAAAAAATAACCACTGCCTTCATTTAAATGCCTTGGGAAGTGGGAACATCCTAACCACTGTCAAGAGAGTGCATTAAAATCTCATATTTTAAAACATTTTGGAAGCATGCAGAAACTCTGTAGAGAACATCAGAATGGTTAGATGGACAGGCAGAAACACAAAGACATGTTACCAATTTATCTGTTTAAATAACAGGCAGTGGTTTGTCATGAATCTGTTCAGAATACATCTGTGTCTAGTAGCACTAGCACATAACACACAGTACATTCCACCCTTCTAAGTAATATTAATAAGTCCCAAACCCTTCTAAGTAATATTAATTAATCACATTACTGACCTGAGTTCACAGAGGGATCAAACCAAATGGAGCTAACCAATTAAACACAAGTAGTCAGTGCTGGGGGGAGTAGGGGGAGCCCATGTTTCTTTGAAGTTCATCTCATCAGCTGTATAGATATCCTGATTAATTCTTCTAGATTTACTAGTAGAATATCCAATCTTGGAGGCACTGAAGCACATGCTTAACTTGACTTAGATTCAACCTTTGAAGTCAATGAGGATGTTCACCCAGGTGACACCAGGTATGTGTGCAGATACCTATAGTACCGGGATCTGACAGTCTCAGTTGTCTCCCAGCATATAAAAAAAAAGGGCTTTATGACCTTATTCCATTCTCCTACAAGAAAATCAGTGCTACAGTCCTACCAAATATTTGGCCATGGCTGGCAGAGGTATCTAGTACATGAGGGAGGAATTACAGAACTTCACACCTGTTTTGCACACCCTAAAGGTTACTCATTTAAATTCCTCTGTGTATTTGGGGCAATCTCAGTACCTGTGGTGACTGAAAGCATCTTGTGGTACCAGTATGTGCAGTGGTTCTGTGTCCAGGGTTCATTCTTGTGAGTGCTTTTAAAAATGCATCCTCCTATAATTCAAACACAAGCTTAGCTGTCCCTGGTGATTAATGCAATATATTGGCACAAGAAGTGCAAATATCTGTAATCATGTCTCACCAGGGGTGCCTGATGACCTGAGAACAAAGAGCAGGTACATTGTAAAAAATGAGGACAAAGGGAGCAGAACGAGAAATGCAACTCCTCCCTAACAAAACAGGGATCTGGACAGATTTCCAACATTCTTTGAATTTTGCTAGTTTTATGTGTCCTGAATTTGTTCTACAGTTTAAAAATCCTCTTGTTTTGACATTTTCCTAAGCAGGAACGTCATTCCTAGCACCTGCTTTTGAGCTCCCGCAGGAAAGTCTGTCAGTGAAAGTAGCTGTCATCTAAAGAGGCAGCAAATCAATGTCAGAAAACTTGTTGATCAACTTCCTGCATTCCTTCTCCCTTAAGAAAAGCTTCTTCAAGGAACAAGAAAAATCAGAAGCATACCAAAGGTCACAGTCAATGTTTTCTAGAAAATTTTAAACTTAAGCATCTACTAAGGCTTTATTCACATAAATAAACACCAATGTAACTAAACTCCTTTAGCAACTTACTTGGTAGACTGCTATGGGGACACGTCAGATAATTTAAGACAGTCTAAAAAAATAGGTGTATTGTTTTTACCAAGAGCAAAGGCACATGACTGAGGACATAACTGCTGTTATAACAGCAGAGCAATCAACAGCTGAGGCAAGCTAAGGGCACAGGTACAGCTTGTTACCAAAACCACATGATTAAAGTGCCCAGGCCAGCAGCACAGCAATGAGCAATGGTGAAAATATTTGGGGGGCTAAAGAGCATCTACAGTTTACCTGTAAGTGAAAAAAAGTTTCTGTCCTTTCCCCAAGCTTGTGTGGCATTTCTCAGTCCTTGGAGGTGACCTGGGGCACTCAAATATTTCACTCTTTCTACCTGCCAGTGACCTAAGTTCTCCCTTATCCCCTAAACTGACCTGAAGTAAATCCTGCCTCCAGATTTGACCTATACCTTGAAGCAGCTTCCCAAAACAATGCAGTGGCAAAATGTACAGTTATCTGCAGATAAGGCCCAGTGTATCCTACAAAGCTTTGATAATATAGTTTGACAGATAAGAATGTGAAAAGAAATCCAAACCTTATCTTCTATGTCTACATTGGCAAAATGACAGAACATTTTGTTGGTTTTCAGGGAAGTGGGGAAATAAGCCCAGGAGAAAACCTTCCCTGTGTGACGTGCTGCATCTTCCATATGGCCTTCTCCTATCCTGGCTGCACCAGCACAGGCAAACTAATAATACTTACAAGTGTGAGATATGCAGGTTTTATAACAGCATTCCAGTGGGTGTAATTGCAACCAGTTTTAAGACAGAACTTGGCAGGTTTAGGAAATAAACTGAATGCTGTTGTATCTGTGATAGCAGGAGGTTGGATGCAATGATCCAAAAGGCCCTGTATTTCAAAGTAAAAAAGAAAACCGAAGCATTGAAATGCTGTAGAAAGAAGAAAAAAAAAGAGCCAATCCTCATAAAGAACAACAGAACGAGACTAGTTACACATTAGCCAGCACATGTGGCAGGACTGCTGGAGCTCCTGGAGAGCAGAGCATGAGCCAGCAGGGCCAGGGCAGTCACTGCCGTGTAATATCTCCTTTGCAACACAGAATAAGAAAATATTGCAAAGCAAGAAGGAAAAAATTACAAAATTACAAAAAAAAAAAAAAAAAAAAAAAAAAAAAAAAAAAAAGTAAAAAGCAGCCTTTCTCCATCCCCGCTCTGTTTCCCAGACACATAGCAATCTTGGAAAAAGAAGGAGAAGGGAGATAATATTTTCAGGGATGGCAATGCATCCACAATTCCTGGCAGCAGACAGACTGAGCAAGCTATTACTTGTGGTGCTGTAGAGACCTCAGCTGCACTCAAGGTGCGACTGACAGTGTGATGATATCATTCCTATTTGGAAGAGATGGTGATTTTAAAAAGACAAGATATACACAAATGAAGAAAAGAGATGGAAAGTAATTTATCAAAAGGGTGAGTCAACATCCACCAGAGGCAAATTCAGCCTCCTGAATGTATGAAAGGCCAGTGCCCTGTCTACTGCCTAACCCTTCTGTCTTACTTCCCTGCCTTTAACCTCATATTCTTCAACCCAAAACCCACTCAGTGGAAGTCCACTTCAGCCAGACTGTGGTGAGTATGAGAACCCAGGGGTAGATGCAGAACAACACAGAACCTGTGAACCAAGGAACAATATGTGGCTTGTTCTGCAGAGGGTGTAACATTAACGAAGTCTTTGTAGGAAAAGGGGTCTGACGTCCCCAGGAGAGAGTTACACGAGTCTAACTGTATTCCATAGACCTGGAGGTGGAAGAAGGAAGATAATAATGTATTCATTCTGAGAAATAACAGTTTTCCACATCCTAAAAATCTGCTTGGAGATTTTGGAAATTCTGAAAAGAGGGGAGAAGCTTCTTCCTTCAAAACAAACAATATTTCTGCTCTTTTCACTGAAGAGTGAACCCTCCTCCTTGAAGGCCTTCTGCAAGTTGCCTTATCATTTCCACTGAATAAGATTTCAAATCTTGAGCAGAAAAGAATGACATGCAACTTAAGGCCACCTAAAACTGCCACTATCTCTGAAGTGGCATAATAATATTCCTCTGTGCATAGGAGAGAAATTTAGCCATAAAAGAATGTATGCACTGTGGATTATTTGTGAAGTTTGTGCTTTACTAAAATTGCTTTGCAAAACATTCTGATTTACATTTGGTGGCATTTTTCATCCAAAGGTATCATTGACATAAATATTTAGTATACTCCAGCCAAAAAAATCATAACAGAAAATTAACCTGCAAGGCAGAGAGAAAAGGACCAATTCAAATCCCCTTGGAATTTTCTTAGGAATCAAAAGCCACTTGGAGTAAACATTTGCCAGCTCAACAATTTGAAATGTCCTATACACATCTCTCTAATAGCCTCAGTAATAATTGACAGAGCACAATACTTAGAAAAGATGCCAGCTCATCACAAATATGAGGCTGTTGAGAGGACTAAGCATAATCCTGTCTCACCAATAAAAAAGGAAAATAAGAGATGGAACTGTGTTGTGTTGAATAGCACGGAGTCAAAGATACACTTATGACAAGCTTTTGGTGGGTTTTTTGCCCAACAGAGCTTCACTGAGAAGGTCATGCATGAATTTTGAAAAAAATGGCACTATTACTGAGGAATGCCAGGCAAAGCAGGAAATAATCTTTAATTAATTTGTGAGGAACTTTCATTTGGCAGACACAGTCTGCCAAATAAAGACAGAACAGTAGCTTTCTTATTAAGCTGATAAAATCGACCAAAAGTGAAGAAATCCCATAGTCAAAAAGCATTAGAACAATGGATTTTTACTAGGAGACGTAATAGAAATCCACAGGGAATCCTGGCAACACTCATTGGATTTTTTGTCCTGAAATCAAAGGTGTTTCTGACAGACATGTAAAGAAAAAATCTTTACATTTTCTGCTCTTCTGGACTTTGACTCAGTATTTGATCCTAAACATAGTAAAACGCAAGTAGATTCAAATTTATTCATTCATTCTAACAATTCAAAGTACCATACTTTGTTTTTTCCTATCTCTGTTACTGTCTTTGGAATTCCATTTCCAATTGCCACCTCCATCTCCCACAGGCTTGTATAGGTATTAAGAGATATTTTTGTAATTTGTAAAATGCTGGAAGAACTTGTGATAATAGGCACTTCATAAATGTAAGGTGTTATTTTAGTGAAACTGGGACAAACTGCTGGTTTCAAACATAATTGGCTACAATGAAAAAACTGGAGCATCCGTAGGAAAGTGGGACATGGTACGTGTGAGATACTAATATTTATCCTAATGTGGCAGGTTTGTCTCTGTTCATAGGAGTGCACCCTTACATTTAGGGGTGTGAGCAAAAGAGCTTTAAAAGAATTTCATCTTTATTTGAAAATGCAGCCCGGGAACAGGAAGCAATTCAGCAAATCAATGTGTTTGTTTTTCACATCCACAGGCCAAAATTTAAATCTCACTTAAGCCTAAAGGGAAACAAGTTGGG
The DNA here is from genome assembly GCA_035041135.1 of Platyrinchus mystaceus. Taxonomy (NCBI): domain Eukaryota; kingdom Metazoa; phylum Chordata; class Aves; order Passeriformes; family Tyrannidae; genus Platyrinchus; species Platyrinchus mystaceus. The sequence continues at coordinate 13,168,067 of JAWWLV010000179.1, forward strand.
CAATTTCAGCATAATCCCTTCAGAAATGTATTCTCTTCACATGAACACTGCTCAGCACAGTAGCAGCTCTGTGCAGGAGAAGCCTCACACTGAAACATTAGAACTGCTACAGTTTAGGTTAAGAAGGAGAGTCTTTATTGGCAGCCTTTATAATAATATCCTATATAAATTCATAAATAATCTTAGCATATTGACATCCTGGAAAGGAAACGTGGAAAACTTGCCTAGGAGCTGCCTGCATTAATCTTCATTCTATCCTGTACTGGCATTTTTCCCAGTTTCCTATGCCCGAAGTTCACAACGTCTGTTTTTAAAGGAACACACTGACCCTTATAGAGAAGAGCCCAGAAAACCTGATTTGCAACTAGTTTTATTTTCACATCCTCTTTCCCTACAACAAGTAGGTTTTGAAGTGCAGCTTCTAACAAGCCTACGTGAAATAGGCTTAATGTGAAAAAATTTGGCGTGCAGACCAGATGACTAAGGAATGTGGATTTATCGCACCACCAGGCCTGATGGAGAGAGAATAAAGTAGCTGTGTGCCATGAAGCTAAAGCTTATGGTCCAGCCTCTCTAACATGTACCAACGCTGGCCAACAGCTTTTTGTCATGGGCTTGGAGCAGCTGCACAGGAGCTTGTCCCAGTAAAAAAAACAAGAATGTTTTCAGCCACAGTCTCCAAACTCCTTGCCGCGACCAACAGTGATTTTGCCTTTGTGAAGTGGTTTTGATACAGAGACTCCCAGAGCCCCCCCTCTGACTGAGGAAAAGAAAAGGTGAGACCAGAGCCAGGCTGCTGATAGCAGCAGTGCAGACACACTCCTAAAGAAGTTCCTGGAAAAATAAAGCATTGCGTGCTATGAGACAAGGAGGTTCAAGGATTTCTGTACAGCAGAACCACTTCATTCATCCAGGAAACTGTCACAGCAAAACACTTCTTGTGGACATGCAGATCTACTGGCAAAACAGAGCTCATCTTGTCATCAGAAAAACACTATCTCAGTGAAACAATATGACTAGATAACAGCTCAAGTTTCACATGTGGACCTCTACTATGAGTTTAGGAGCCCATAGTTCATCCCTCTTCTCAACAGAACATAAGCACACCATCAAATCTCATTATATTCATCTGACTTGTCTGCATCTATGAGGAGTCAAGAGTCCTGGCACCTGGGTTTGGGAGGAGACTGCTCTGGGGTCCCTGTCCTAAAGCTGACAAGTGCAGAGTACCCAGCTCTCCCTCTGCTGAAGTCTTCCACCTGTGCAGTGCTGAGTTTTCTACCAGCATGTGCACCCCTTGCAAAGCTTAGTGCAACACATCTAAAAGGACACTGGCAGGACTGGAACCTCACTGGCTTCTGCAGTAAATGTGAAAGACAGGCAGGCAGGCAGGCTTCATCTCCTTGAAATCCTTTGTTAAGGGAACAGGGCTTGCCAAGGTGTCCTACTGAGATGTAATTGTCCTGTTCTCAAACTTCAGAGACTGTGTCACCAAGTCAGAGGAAGAAATATCACAAAGTCTAGTTTTGGGGTATGTGTATAAATCTAGAGGCTCAAATGACATTGTCTATCAATAAGCCTACCTCTAACTATCCCAAAATGTCTTTCCAAGATCTTACTTTCTACTTAGTAGTGATGGTGTGAATTAATTTGGGTTTATCAGGCACCTTCTGAGATGAATACATAGTTTCCATACTAATCAGTTCCAAGGTTAGCAAAGGATACTGCCTGCTGCTTTTCTTATCTAAGCTAATTTATTGAAATTAAGTTAGTTTACCTGCTGACCTACATGAGATGCATTCAGGGTATTCTCCAACAATCCATGATACTAGCCTCTGGGAAAATCCTAAGCAGAAGGAGAAAATATTAGTACTTTCTAAAGCTTTACTAAGCAAAGCTCCCCCTGTAGCAAAGCTGTAACCCTTTAGCTCCTCTCATATACAGCACATACTGTGCTAATGGAGATACAACACTAGCAGGCATTCTAGGTCAAGTTTCATACACTTCCATCACAGCTACTATAGTTTTAGGCTGGGAAATCTGAAAGAAGAATTTATCCCTCTGTGAGGATCTGAGGACAATGAGAGATGACCACCTAAATTAAATACAATGCACTTTTTTTACCTTTGTATCTAACATTTTGAAGTTTTCCCTGTGATGCACGTTCATAATTCCCACTGATATCTATAATGCAATCCATGCCCCAATTCCCATTATATTGGCACACTGCTCTCAGTAACAAGGGACAGAGAGGACAAAGACAACAATAAAAGAGACGTTATTAAGGCAGGTAACACTTCCCACAAGAGTAAGTCTTAAAATACGTATGTTAGATGAACGGACACAAAAACCGTTTGCCTGAGGTTGTCTTTATCATTCACCTAAAAAGACATCTAGGGAAAAAAGGTATTTCCACTGCCTTGGCAAGAAGCACTGCCTGTATTTGCTCCCTGAACACACACATTCACAGCTTTCCCTCATTCTTATACAAACACCGTGGTCTGGTCTAGCCAAGGTTTCACCCCCTAAGGCTGATGTAATTTGCAATTTGGCTTTATCAGTTGTGCATAGGAAAGTTTAAGATACCACAGCCAGGCTCTCCTTTCTCCTTACGCCTTTCCTGCTCCTCCCATCCCACCTGGATCTGGTGCACAAAGCACAGGCAGCTAGAAGAGGTTCAGTGCCCTGAGCTGGAGAACTCTGTGGAGGGCATTTGCCCACAAAGCCCAACGCCTGCTTCATGCCCCAGGTGTTATGAAATAAAGGGGTCACAGCCCAGCACACATCCCTTATTTTGGGTATTGTGTTGAGATGGGATATACAACACAGTATTATCAACCCTGCGTCTTCAAACTTGGGTCAGTCCTTAAAACCAATACTAATAGTTTAGAAATCTTTCTGTTAAAAAAAATAATTAAAAAAAAAATCTGGCATTCTTTGTTTTCTGGGCTTTCTGTTTTCCAGCATTAGGTTCACACTCCCGAGACCCTAATCATCCCCATGAGAACTGGAAGCATTGTGTTTTCAGACAAAATCTGGCAGTCTGGCCTAACCCCATGACTTAAGGCCACTAAAAAAATAGGATTCGGGGGCATGGAGCAACACATAATGAAGAAATACATAATAAAGCATGAAAGCTACCAATATCCAATTCAGGATTGTATTCCACAAAGGTAACAGATGAAATTACTCTAAAAACAATTTTAACACAGCAGAAAGTGAAGTTTAATAAAACCCCTCAGGTCTGCATTTTACTTGCAGACATTCTGGCAGGGTAAAAGGCCAGGCAGAAACCTTTACTTCATCTGTCACTTGACATTTTTTGGAACGTCTCTGTTACTGAAGGAAATTTTGCAGCAATGAAATTTCAATGTATGGGAATGGGAAACAAGGGCAAAGAGAAGTACAGACAGACGGAAGTTCAAGAAAGAGCTGCCAAACACAAGCACAGTAGCTTCAGAGTTTATTCCACTCTACTCTCATCCCAACCATCCAGCAAATACACAAACCAGAGGAAGGATATCTTATGATTGAACACTGGCCTGGAATATCTGACTTCAGTTCCCAAATATTTCATAAATTTTCAAACTCAGTTGTCATCTTACAAATATACAAAGGAAAATTATGTTTCCTTTCTTGCACTCTTGTTCTGTCCTTTTTCTTCATATTGTGAATCTGGCTCTTAATTGATATGAGCTACTTAACAAAAGGAAGCTCTGATCTCAGCAGGGGCCTGTAGCTGCTGTAACAGCAAATCATAATCTGAATCAAATCCCACCTCAGACCTTTGCAAAAGTTCAGCTCTGGATCTGCCTTTAGGGGAGGAACATTACTGCTGTAAACAGACTTTGAGCCAGTTGTGAGCAGGTATCCCGTGGTTCTTATTCCAGCAACCTCTAGCTTTTTGTCTAAAATACTTAAAGAATCTAAAAATACAGTGAGAAATAAATCATGCTGCCTGAAATTCTACTTCCCCTCCCCTCAAATCTTATGCCTTTTATTCTGAAATGGGAAAATGGCAAAAGTAACAATGAAAGGGTGATTATTAATCTTTGATCCTGAGTCACTTTCTCTTACAGAGCCCTATTCTTCACCTCAGGAAGTGCGATACAGGAGCACTCCCACAGCCTGATTAAAGGTCCAGGTATGGGGTCACACAATGCACAAAGAGAACTGCAGAGTTTCAGAGAGCAATGTGTATTTAATGTCTGACTAAAGGCAAGTACGATAAAGAACGAAATAATGAACATTCTTAATGATTGCCATAACTGTGAAACTGCCACAGAACTGCTTGAGGTAATTGTGGTAAGAAATTGAGTTGCTTTTTAAGAAAGAAATGACCAAATCTGTTTTCCAGAGTGTTAGTCTGGGTGATTACAAAACAGAACTTGCTGAGAATGCCAACTTGTTGGAAAATGGCAGTGTGCCCTCCTCAACTGAAAACAGCAAAATGGACCCAGGTTTTACTGGCTCACCCAAAAGCTAAGGAATTAGAATTGAAAACAACGCAGGTGAGGTAGTTAACAACTGGGATTTCAGGTTTGTCAGCAAAGAGATGCCTCAGAGAAGGGTCAGAGGTTACACCTGGAGATTTAGGCGATAATGACAAAGTTCAGACAGGCATCAAACCCATCTGGTCACTCAGAAAGCAAATCAGCATTAAATCCAATTTTGATAAGAATAACTTGGCTTAAAATACAAATTCATTACTTCCTAAGAAAGATGCTGAGTCCAGCTCTCCCTTTATTTCTTTTTATCCTAACTGAAAAATAAGAAGAAATATTTAAAAAAAAAATTATATCAAAGTCTGAGTTTTAAAAAGACTCCACAAACAAAGCAGTTGCTGCAGGAGCCCCACACAATCCCAGGTGACTGAAATAGTGACCCACCTGCAAGGCCTTACCACCGCTCCCTGTAAAAATTACTTTTATGGCAACAACTTTTCTACAAGAGAATTGCAGCTCTGAAAAGCATTGAAATTGCAGATGACAACAAAACTGTCTCTCTCTGAGAGCAGGCAGCCCGGGGAGAGCAGCAGTCTCGCAGCCAGCCCGCTTTGGGAATGGCATCCGAGTCCCGCCGCCCCGCATTGGGCAGGAGCCTCTCTTTTCACCAACACAAAGGAGGACGTGCGAGCATGAAATCCACTTTGAGCACTGTTCACTCCACATAGCTGAGTCTAAAGACTGCTTTGGCCTGGCCACCATGAGGAGACGCATTTTGATTTTCACAGTCAGAAAATACCTTTGTCCCCACCCCCGTACCATTCATAGGATTTTTGTGTTCTAAATCACCTTAGGAAGACAGCTGAAGAACTTGATTCTCACTATCACTAGCGTTTATAGAGTTTCCAAAAGGAAAACAGCTGTAAATATTATGGGAAATCAGTAGCTTTACTGTTAATCTACAAGTCCCTCAAGACCTCTGCATCCTTGGAAAGATACAAAAAAAGCAACTTTATGCTCCAAAGTCATACTTTACACTCATACATAACACTCCCAAACTTTTAAGGTCATAATCTGGCAAGAACTGGCAAAACATTAGTACAAACTCAACATTTTGTATGTGTTTTACTGGATCTAACAGCAATGCAGGATGTATCAAGAACTCTGCTCGGTTTCTCAGCTGATGAGCAACCTTATAACCAATCTAAACATAAAGGCTAAGTCACCTATTCTTTCAATAGAGATGCTGAGGGTTTTTTAATATCTTAAAGAAGTCTTAATTAGACAGAATAAAAAGGTGGAGTTTGCAAATATTTAATAACAGAAACTAATAAAATAGCATGCAGTTTTCATTTAAAATCTGAATTTAGACAAAGGAATTCTGGGAAGTCCTAAAATATGAAATTATGCTGGCTATCAGATATTATGTGGGCTGTTGTGCTGACATATATAAGTAGGAGAAAAAACAATTTTGTGACCCTGTTTCTGCATGTACCTGTGAAAAACAAAACAAAACAAACAAATCCCAGACAATCTGTACTTGTGAGGGTTCATGAAAAGCCATAGATCTATAAAGCTCTAGAAGTCCTTTGTCTCACCTTGCTGCATATTAGGGATATATTTCACATTTCAAATTTGACTTACAGCAAAAAGCAGCCAGTACAGTTCATGCCCTGTGTGACTCACAGATTACAGTCAAATACACTGTTTCAAAAAAGGGGTGTCAAGGACACTTGTCAGTGTTCTAGAAAAGAGCAGAACCCTCTCTGATAATTCAGGCACCATAAAATCCCCATGCATTTTGTATCATCGTTACTTAAAGAACTGGAGACAGTAATAGCTACCAAAGATGAAGCACAGATATTTCAGTATGGTGGGTCTGCATTATGTTATTCTTAACCTTTTCTATTTTTTAGTTTCTAAAAAAGCTGCTGCATCCATCTACTGTACTGGAAAATTCAGTGGGATGAATGGTTCTAAATTTAGGATGCAGGACACTGCAGCTGCGATAACATTTCGGAAGTGGAAGGCATAGTGGGTACATGACATATTTAGATAAGAGAACTATTTTTAGTCAAAATGAAGCTCAGTTTTGGCTACTTTAGCAAGTGCACTAATGTGGCTAATCAGTTCAGATACACTTTATTTCAGCTCCTATTCTCACCCACAAGTTGCTGCGCACTGTGGCCCCTTCTCCCTGTTTGTCTTCTGAAAAATAACTGGTAAAGCAGGAGAAAAGTAATCATAAACTTTTCATGTGGCATTTCTACTACCCCTTAAGCATCCAGTAGGAGATATTTGGAGATAGGCCAGCAACCTGTCTAATCCCCTATACCCTGATATAGTACAGCCATGCTCTCCCATAATTTTCTCTTCTCACCCAATTGCTTTTTGTTGGTCTCCTCCAAATGGAACAAATTATCTGCTGATCCATTTCTGCTAAGTTCAGCATTTTATTGTACCAAGAGATAATGCAGTCTACTACATGTCTTCTACTTAGTACAAGCTTAAAAAGTTGCTTCATGACTGAATTATTTTTCATCTTTTTTTTTTTCTTCCCACTAGTAACTACTCCCCATTTACATTCTTTCCTCCTTTAAACACATCTTGTGTTCAAAGTAATCCATCCTGCTTTCTTAGGCCTAAGCCTGGCTTCTGTAGGATTTCATTTTGACACATACTTGCCTTGTCATTTTTAGATAGCAAGTTTTCTATCAAATGGAAACAGATCACTGACAGCAGCAAGCAGAGTGTCAGTTTTAAAATCAAAGTCCAGGCTTTCAAGTCAGAAACTATCAGGCACGTGCTTAAAAAAAAAAAAATAGTATTGGCTTTTGTTGATAGAAAGAGATTTGTAATTCATTTCAATGAAAATGATCAAGACTGAAAGCAGTTATTTTTTGTAATATTGAGACAGATTTTCATTAAAAAACTGCATACAAATTAAGGTTAATTATTTCAAAGCTAATCCATACAAATTTCTCCAAATAAAAGTTTAATTTTTCTTCTTTTGAGGAGAAATCGGCAGTAATATATTTCAAGTACTGCTGCAGCTCATGTATCCAGCCAGAAAAGTGTAGAGGGCAGTGAATCTACTAGGCACAGTCCTAATTGTTTCATGTAACTGGGATTTAGGTATCTGCAGCACAGCAGTAGTTTTGTGCTTCTATGAGAGCACATAGCTGAGCAGACTGAGTTCCATGTTTAAAACTAAAGCAAACTCTGGGTGCTAATGAACCCAACCCAGCATACAATATCCACAGAGAACTCCCAGTCTACGGAGCTTAGAACCAGCTCTGAAAATCATAAAATAGCCTAAGTTGGAAGGGACCTTAAAGATCATCTTGTTCCAATCCCCGTGCCATGGGCAGGGACACCTTCCACCAGACAGGTTGCTCAGAGCTCCATCCAACCTGGCCTTGAACAGTTCCGGGGATGGGGCATCCACAGCTTCTCTGGGCAACCTGTTCCAATGCCTTACAACCCTCACAGTAAGGCATTTTTTCCTAATATCTAATCTAAACCTATTCTCTTCCAATTTGAAGCGATTCCCCCTTGTCCTGTCACCTCATGCTCTCATAAAGAGTCCCTCCCCATCTTTCTCATAGGCCCCTTCAGGTACTGGAAGGCTGTGATTAGGTCACCCCAAAGCCTCCTCTTCTCCAGGCTGAATAATCCCAGTTCTCTCAGTTTTTCCTCATAGGAGAGGTTCTCCATCCCTCTAATCATCTTGGTGACCCTTCCCTGAACTCACTCCAACAGATCCATGTCCTTGCTGTGCCAGGGACCCCAGAACTGGATCAGCACTGCAGATGGGGTCTCACCAGAGTGGAGTGGTGCGGCAGAATTACTTCCCTTGACCCGCTGGTCACACTGATTTTGATTCAGCCTGAATCAAAATTCTGGAGCAACCTCACTTTTCAGTGCACTCGGTGGAGCTGTTCTTCCTGCAGATCTGAGGACCTGGCTGTATCCCACAAAAATATACACGTGTTGCCAGATTTTACTCCCAGGGGTACCAAAGAAACAGCACTGTTTTCAATGGAGTAACACTGGAAAATATGGGAACAGACATATTTATATTATCAGCAGTGTGATTAAATATGTATAAACTCCTTGAAATTTTCCAAAGATTCCACAGTCATATCAATGATGTCTCTAAGAAACTTGAATATCAATACCAGAAATTAGGCACCATTCATTATTTTTATCCCTCAATCTCGCTGAGCTCCCAGAAGATTTGTTGTACTATATTTGAATTTCTTTTGCAGTACTTCAGTGTACATTTTGATGGAAGAATTCCACTACCCGAGTCACACTCTTGCAGCTTATTACACCAACACTGCTCTCTTGTGGCAGACACTTAAAGGGAATTATTGATCTGCACTCTACGTACAACTTAGCTAACACAATCCAGTTGGCAAAGGGTATGTACAAAGCAAACCACCAATAAAAATGGATGGTCAGATTTTTGATAGATAAAAGAGACAAAAAACAACAGATCATTAAGCTTTCCTTCTTGGATATAAAATATTCAAGTGTTCATTCTCATGCCTCTAACAATGCCAAGACTTTGCACAGAAAGCACTGCTATTGCAATACTGTTTTTCAACCTGTTCTGCTGAGATACATTTATCAGACCAAATCTAACAATCATTCTGTGGATTTTCAATTTCAGAAATTCAAATCTGCTGCTCAAAATGAAACACCATGGTTTCTGTCTTTTAACTCACACAGTTACCTGATTATTTGAATTCACCATTTATAAAGAATTACTGTTTCTGAGGCATGATTTGTATTAGCAAGCTAGTGAAGCTAATAAACTGGTAAATGCATAAATTTTCTTGTTTTGAAGAGTGCGATGAGGACACAAATTCAAAGAGCAGGAGGCCAAGTGACTAAAAAGTACATGCCTACAAATGGGAAAGTGAATCCCAGAGTTCCGTTCACAGTAAGATAACTAAAGTGCCTAAATCAGTGACAGTTTTAATGGATTTTTTTATCTTCATGGGCTCTGAGAATATCACTGATGCCCTACTGGAGCAATTCTTCCCTGGATAAATGTCAACCAGCAGACTTGCTATTCTTTTTCTTTGCAAATTCAAAATGAAAAAAAAAAAAAAGTTGTTTTTCTTCATCATGGTAGGAAAGACCTTTTTGTGCATAGCATGTACAACAACTAAAAGGAC
>JAWWLV010000179.1:13177800-13204833 GCA_035041135.1 Platyrinchus mystaceus
TGATTATTTGAATTCACCATTTATAAAGAATTACTGTTTCTCAGGCATGATTTGTATTAGCAAGCTAGTGAAGCTAATAAACTGGTAAATGCATAAATTTTCTTGATTTGAAGAGTGCGATGAGGACACAAATTCAATGAGCAGGAGGCCAAGTGACTAAAAAGTACATGCCTACAAATGGGAAAGTGACTCCCAGAGTTCCCTTCACAGTAAGATAACTAAAGTGCCTAAATCACCCACAGTTTTAATGGATTTTTTTATCTTCATGGGCTCTGAGAATATCACTGATGCCCTACTGGAGCAGTTCTTCTCTGGATAAATGTCAACCAGCAGATTTGCTATTCTTTTTCTTTGCAAATTCAAAATGAAAAAAAAAAAGTTGTTTTTCTTCATCATGGTAGGAAAGACCTTTTTGTGCATAGCATGTACAACAACTAAAAGGACAAATACCCCTTGAACAGGCAAGCACAAGCACACACAGCACACAAGTCTGACACTTGCAGTGATATAGGTACAATCACAAGACACTCATTTAAAACAAACACAGTGTTAGTGACACTTCACCATAACAGGCTTGTGGCAATAAAATGAATCAATAATAAAGGGACACATTGACATCAGCAGAATTCACAATGTGGAAAAAACCTCAGCTACACAGTGTGATAACTCATTGGGTCATTACTGAGTTGTTTTTTAATGCAATTTAACACATTCAGGTACAGACCAGAACTGAGTAGGTGGGATCACTAATGGAAGCAGGTGGCCAATTTTTTGCCAAGTAACAGCTTGCCCTTCTCCTCTTTTTTCTTCCTTGACACACAATTTGACTTACAGAACTCAAAGCTGCTTTACATTTGTTAGCAGAAACCAAAGGCCTCTATATGCAAATACCCCACTCTGGGACTGTGCCACTCCAGCCTCAAACACAGGGACTGCTCTTCCGACTCTCACTCCCTTTACCATCTTGCCCTATCCATAGGAAGGATTTGCATATGCTGCACCTTTTGCAAGCAAGTTAATGGAGCAGTTTCCCCAGGCAGCCCCAAGAATTGAACATTTCTGTCCACTCAGGTGTTCCATAAAGCTCATGGCAGCAATGCTGACACTTGTTTATCCTTCCCCAAACTTCTGCTCTGTATATGAACACTGCACAAACACCCCGTCAAGGCCAAGAACTGCAACTGAAGTACCAAATGTTCACAGGTACTACAGGGACTGAAGAGCTGGAGAAGCCACTGCCCAAACACTCCTGTAACACCCCCTAAGGAAAGACCAGCAGCATCACCACTGCTCTGAAGGCCCAGGAGGATGATCTAGAGCTGAAGAACAGCAAGGGTTTCTCTGGTGGAAACCCTGCCTTGTTCCAGCACACTCAGCTTTTAAAACTCGCTGAATAAAAATGAAAATCCTTAAAAAGGGTCCCAGGCTAAGGCTGATTTTGCTTTGTCAGTGACAACCCACCATATGACAGAACACAGGCATCGGGTGTTCCACTAAATTGTCATGTTTTGATTGCATCTGTCACACACTGGTAGATCTTCAGGTTTGGGGATATGATGATCTTTTAGTTTTCCTTTCTTACAGCTTCACACTATATGCCTCTGCAGGAATGAACTTGTCAACCCAGATGCAAAATGAATGAATGGCTTTTAATCACTTTGATAATGTTAACGTTATTGCTTTGACAGAATAGCAGCAGATACAGTTTGCTGATTCAGCCACTTGTATAACGATCTAATGGGCTTTTCTGGCTAATGCCATGCTCTAAAAATATACACTGGACTAATAGATGAGCCTCTGCTATACTGAAAAACAGGCTCATTAAGACAATTCCTCTGAAAAGTGGCATTTTTATGACAAGATACTGAAGCATTTAATTACCCTCTATCCTGACAGAGTTGAAAGAAATTAATTAAAGAGAAAAAAGACCCTGTGCAGCAACATAGCAGATCTTGAGGTAGGAAGAGACGCCAACAGTCAGTAGCGTAAAGGGAAATTTGAGAACTGTGAGGCCGTTTCCCCAAAGGAAACAGAGTGTTGATAGGCCACAGATTGCCCTCCATTTACACTGAACAGAAGGCCAGTTTCTGAGAGGGGGGTTGTCATTACAGTGCAATTAATTTTCCCTGCTGTAGTCTCTGCCAGGAGAATATTGGCTGTTGTTAAAGGACAGTGAAGTTGGAGGTTTGGGAGGGCAGAAGAGACTTTGGTGATATTTGAGGTAAGGTTTTCACTGCAGTGTTAGCTTGGATTATCCATCCTTAAGCTCATTCCCTGCTCCTCAAGCAAGTACATAAGAAGAGCTGGAACCTCTGTCCGGGCTGCACTGTGCAACACTGTGGCTCACCCCGAGGTTTCAGCAGCACTGGCACACGGGATTGTTGTGCCGGGAAACAGCTCTGAGCGAGTCCCAGTGCAACCCTGCAGCCAGCTGCGCTGGCAGAGCCCGGGTGACAGCACTGTAGCAGCAGCACAGATGGCATTAGCTCAGCGTTGTTGCTGGCCCTGCCATCAAACACAAAAACAAACCTTATGCAATCCCTGACGCTTTTGGGGCAGAGATCTGCTTCTGTCTTTGCTCCACTTCTTTCAGAGCTGTTTGTGCAGTGACATGGGAAAACAGATCCAGAAAAGACTTAAATTATTTTTTCAAATCAACAAAATAAAGCCCCGACTTGTTTTATGATTTTTGTTTCCTTTTCAAACTCTATTGTCTCTCACTCCAGCTCACCATCCTGCCACAGCAACACCTTTGCCAACACCCAGGGAAGGGCAGAGGTGTAGGAAGAGGGGCCTGAGAAGACTGCTAAATCCAGCTTAAGCAGGGCTGGTGTCACATGAGAAATCCACAGCCCGTGTTATCCCCAGTGTAGCACTGAGCAAGCCTCAATGCACATTTCCTTACAAAGAGTTAACACTTAATCAGGCTAAGTCAGTAGCCTGGCTTTGAGCTGGACTTCACAGTGGTGAAAACAGGCCCACAGTGATCATGAGTGGAGCAGATGGAGTTTTCCCCCACCATGAAGAGCAGCTTCCCTGGGCACTAAGAATTCATCAGCTGTTCAGTGCAGCATCCTTTAGATCTTGCCTTTACAGCAGGCTATGATTTAGGTGCCACACACAGTTTGGGCCTCCAGCCCACAGTCCTTTCCAGCAGCTCTCCTTCCATTTCTATCACAGACACATGCAGGTGACACAGAAGGGAGAAGTCTCACAGAATAGATGGAACCTCAGCTACCCAGGTGGCTTATGCCAGCTTGTCCAATGATGAAACAGGGCTGATTTTTCTTACCCTTTTCCTTTTGTCATTTCACTGTTCTGAGTCAGCAATGTATGCCTGGCTTCAAACCCCAGTGACAAAGAGCAACAGTGGCAGCACTGTCACCCTGAGCAGCCCACTGACATGACCATGAGAGCACAGTCCTCCAGAGTCAGAAGCAGTGAAGCATGTATTACCCTTTGCATTTAATTTTCTCTGTGTGCATGGGTGTGTGTGTAAAATGGATTTTTTTTTTTTTTTCATTTTTGGCACAAAAGCACTGCCACACACACCTGTTTATCGCAATTCTTTGGAGAATTTTCATAGTTTTAAATAACACAGTCCCAGCAAACAAAGAGATATCCAAATACCTCTCAGCAAAAGCTGAATCCAAGCACGAGTGTTCAGGGCACACTGATATTGGTATCAGTGGGAGATGTGCAGGGTAAAAGGACACTGCAAATACTTCAACCAAGGGCGCACCTAAACTCCCTGCCATCCCACCAGATGTTCCTGATCCACACACTCTGCTTCAGAGGCCCATCTCTCCAGCAAGGAACCTACAGCAGCCAATAAGGCATGGGGCACATGTCCGTGACTGACACGGTCTGCTCTGGGGAGACCTGTGGAGAACAGGTAATTGGCTGCATGGGTGAATATGCTGCTAAAAAGACCAGGAAGCAATGAACTGGATGGTCCCACTAGTGCTTCCTTGCCTTTGGCTGTCACTGGGAAGTTGGCATGAGAGTGTCCCTGCTCGCTCTCATCCTACTGCCAGTGGAGCGGAGTAGCCCCACACCTGCTGTGCATTACTGCCTGCCTGGGAAAGGTGACCCTTTTTGGCAGGAGACAGGCTGCAGCAGTTCCCTCTTCGCAAGAGCCACTCTTCACTGCCACAATCAACACCTCTGTCCAAGATGTACAACATTTTTATTACTGCCGTTAACAAAAAGAAGCAGCTGTTTAAACAATACATGGTGACAAGTGCTAATACTTCAAGGAAACATATCCAACTACAAAATGTGCAGCATATCTCTTCCTTCCATGGTAGAGGATAAGAGAAAGACTGAAAACAGCTGAGTGGGCATAAAGAGCTCACAAATGCCTTATTAATAAGTGTGTTGGATCTAATGATCTGTGAAACTGAAATGAGATTATTTGGATTATCTCATTAAACAAGAATAATAGCAATAGTAACCGGGTAGTAATTAGGAGTGGGCCAATCCAAGGACAAACTAAATAATAAGGCCAAAAGACTCTTAATTAACACTCTGCATGTTTATCTCTGTACTTCTACGCACGGAATTTATGAAGAAATGAAAAATAGTGGCTATCCAAACACCCTGATTTTAACAATCAGAAAGGAAGCCACTGTCTACCCACACCTGCATGAAGCATTCAGTCTGAAAACTAAACAATGATTAAATGGGGCTATTTGGGCAGAGCCAGCCCTAAGGAAACAAAAACATGTAGCCAATATGTTAAACTGTTTTCAAAAGCACATCAATTAACAACCAGCTCCAGGCAAACCTGCAAGGCAGGGGCAGAACAGAAACAATCCATAATCTCAGCCTTTCACTTAAACCACCAGCCAATCTCAACCTCCCAACAAAAGCATGGCTTCTGCTCAAAGCTTGAAAGCAATTCCTGAATGGGTTCAGTGCATAATTCAAAGTGAAACACCACATGAATTTTACCTTTTAGACCTTGTTTATATATAAGTATCAAAAATCTCTTTGGCTCAGGCCAAAGAACAGGACACCTCTGCAGACTGACAGGGATGGATGGGGCATGAGGGATTAAACATGACAGAATCAGCCTGACTGGCATTAGGTCAAAAGGTCTCTGGTGTTGAAGCCTGAAGTAATTACTGTTGTGCAAAACCTACTGTTTCCCTTATCTTCCCTAAGCACTCTTTACTTAACAGGAAAAGCAGGCAATATAACATACAGTGCACTACTAAAAGGCTTTCCCAGGGGATTGGATAAATGAATCTAAAAAGTGGAGACAAACTGCTCCAAGGCCTTAACACACAGCACTGTCTTCTCGTGGGTTTCCTAAGGCAGCATGATCCGACTGCACTTAATACTCCAGAGTTACTGAGGCCACACCGCAGCCCAACCACACACCATGGACTGCATTTACCAAAGGAATTTAAACTCAAAGACATCAGGATGCAAAGCATTTATTTCCTTTTTAAGACTTCACCTCCACATACTGAATTATTAAGATCAGCAAAGAAAGGAAAATAAAAGGGTAATTGAAAGAAGGTACTCTGAAGAAAGATGTCTTTGCTACTGGAGTTATTGTATCGAGAACAGAAACTGCAGTCCTGCCTGACACACTCATCATTCTCCATAGAGAAAGGCCAATCTCAATCTTGCTTTTGTAGCAGGTTTGAACTATAAGAGAACTATTTTTTTTGTAATTAATTTAAACAGTGACAATGGCTTAGTAGGTATTTGAAAGATCAAGAGAAAAGAAAAAAAAAAAAAAAGCCAAGCCCAATGACTGTTCAATTACCCTGAAGGGTAAAGAGGCAGAGCTACCTCTAGCACATGAAAATCACTCAGGGTTATTCAAGACTGAGGGAGGAAATATTTGAACAATCGTAAAAAGGGAAAAAAACTATACTAAGAAGTTTGGGGTCCCTCTGAGAGGAACTATGACACTACTACACATAAAACTAATTATCCTAATTTTCTGGGGTTTGACTTGCCCCCTAATGGGGTTGCTTGGACTGTGGCCTCCATCCACACAGGGACACATGTCTCTGTGCCATAGCTCCTTTCTCTTGCCTTTCCCCTTTTTATCACAGACCTATATGGGTCACATAGCAGGGAGGGGAAGAGAGTCTCCCAGAAAAGGCATTGGTGGCAGCAGCCTCCTGTTACCAGGACCACAAAAACTCATCTCACATGCAGTTTCACAGATTTGTTGGGTTGGTGACACCACTCAAGCATGGAGGGAAAGCTGCTGATGTGCCAAGCCTCCTCCAGCATGGAGCGAGCTGCATGACCTGCACACCCACTCACTTCTGTGCTGCCTTGAGCCAGCTGTCAGGCAAAGCTGAACCTGTGGTCGGCATGACAGCAAAGAGCATTTAACAGATAGCCACACACTGAGAGGGATCCTCTTCTGACTCCCACACTGCCTCTATCCTTATGTCCAATCTAGTGTCTGCAGACTGAGCTGCAATAGCAGCTCTGGACTGGACTGCCCTTTCAGCAGCAGCAGGCTGCTACACTGGCGTTGCTCAAGGAGCTACTGAGAGAAGTTTATCATTCTACTTTCTTAACAGGGGTACCAAAGGTGTCATTGGCAGGAGTGGGGGAAAAGGATTAGATGACAGAAAACAGCCATGCATCTGTGAACAGGGAATATATCCCGCATTCTTCCTCATGAGATCTTCACTCCTAGAGCAAGTTGAAGCCTAAATCAACACACATGAGGCTTGGCTCTTCTCAAGCCATGGAACTGGAGGAGGTTTCCAGAATGAAGACCCCTCCTGGAAGCAGATAGCTGGAAGGCAACCCATTCCCCCACCTGGGAAACAGGCAAAAAAATATGTGGCAAATCTGTTTCCCCTTCCTCCTCCAGAGAGGAATTCGTTGTAATTCGTTGTGTCCTGCATCAAAATGT
The DNA here is from genome assembly GCA_035041135.1 of Platyrinchus mystaceus. Classification (NCBI taxonomy): domain Eukaryota; kingdom Metazoa; phylum Chordata; class Aves; order Passeriformes; family Tyrannidae; genus Platyrinchus; species Platyrinchus mystaceus. The sequence goes on from JAWWLV010000179.1 coordinate 13,184,702, forward strand.
GTAGCAGCATCCTGGAAATGAGGAGTAAATGCCTGCAACTTGACTGGGTGGAAGGTTTCTGTTTAATCCAGCTCTTAACTTGTATCTTGAATGGACTCCAGCAAGTGAAACTGCACCTGAACAGGCTGCTGTGTGTGTAAATTATGTCAGTGTGTACCCATGGAAAGTGCAGCAATCAGATGGGCCCCCTTTTGTGCCCTCTGAGAAGAGGTAATATGGAACCAGCACCACTACTTCTGGCAAAGGCTTTTAGCCTGGAAAGGAGGTGTCTTCATCAGATCACCAGAATACATTGGCTTGGAGGGGAAGTGATGGGAGAGACAGCACTCAGACTACCCCAGCTATATCTGCATGGCACAGATCAGAGAAAGTTACAAATAACACACATTAGTACTCCAGGCACTTGAACATACTCTCTGATGAGTGCGGGAGTACACAGGGACTAAGGAGCAGAAAAAAAAGAAACACTGCTTGAAATGCCTAGCACAGTCTAACCCATAGTCTGTAACTGGTTTTGTGGGCATAAAAATGTGGAGTTATGCTACTGCTGCAGACCTCCAAGACAACCACACCTTAACACTTCCTCACAGCATTCATATCTTCCCATGAAAAATACAAAGAAAGAGGGAATTTCCCACTATCTCCCAGCTCACAGGAGAGGAAATATTAAGACCAAAAATACACCAATGGTCAGCTCTTTTACACACATAGTGTGCTTGTACCTACTCAGCAGTCTGATCCTAATATGGCTTTCTTTCATTTCTAATATCTTTGTAACACAGATGTTAAAGAATTACAAGTCAGGATGCTTGGAGGGAGGCTTATTACTTAGGATATTGTGCCTAATAAAAGTTTTGCTTTTTAAGACTGGCTGACACACATGCAACATGTTCTAGTCTTTTTTTAAGCAAAAAATTCTTGTAAATTTGTATGAGTCTGGGAGAGGGAGCAATCCATAAAATATCCCATGTTGAACTTCCCATGTAGGCTGCTGAACCAAACCCAGTCATATACCTCTAAAATCTGTGTAAACACCCCTCTAAATCAGCACTTCAACACATCTGCTTCACTGTCTGTGTTGACTTTCGCATGACCCATCTCTGCAGCTTTCCAAAACTGCTGCTTAGTTTCTTGGGCTTCCAGAGTGAGCCACTGCAGAAAGATCAGACTGGAGTTCAATACATGTGCTGTTATAGCAAGTACCACTCAGTAAACCTCAGGTTCATCATCCCAAATGCTGTTTCACTTGACCTTCATGACAAAGTGACAGGGCAAAACACTCCACTTTAACCTTGTTGTTGGTCACATGGCATTCTGGAGTGAAAAAGAAAAACACGAGTGTGTACGTGGCAGTGAAAGGAATAATCTCAGCCTAAACTGCAAGCTACATAAACAGTACTAAACTGCTGTGTGCCGTGGGATTATCCATCATTGTGACGAACTGCAGCCAAAGCCTGTGTTTTGTTAGACCATATCTGTCACCGGTATCTGCAGTATGACATTTCCGATTACAGCTGCTTTCAGAGGAGCCTTTCAATTTTGTTGGGGAGACAAATCTAATTGCTGTTTAATACCAAACAACACTGCAGCAGGACATGATTGCTTTGCTTAAATAACATTGTTTCAAATAAACCGCTCAGATTTGACCCCATTAGTTGGATCTTTGGATCAGACCAGAAGCAAAGCTGACAGGAATCCTTCTATGGAATAGAATTTCTTACTCAACTAATTTGTGACCCTCAGAGTTTTACTACACAGCTGCAGAAGGTACTGATGTTTGTTAAGCAGGGGAGACACAATTTCCAGAAATCACTGAAACGTAGGCTTTTCCTTATGTTTTAAGGAAAATCCTGTATATTTGGCAGCTTAATGGAGGGGATTATTGTGCAGGATTATACCACAGAACTTGTAAGTGAAGAAGTTTCAAAACTGAGAAGTGACAGTGTCCCAACCATCCCAATATCCTCCTTTTCTATATCCAAAGTTGCCATACACAGAAAGACAAGCTAACAGCAGCAGACCACATCATGATCTGCTCTGAGCTGGTAGGAGTATAGAGTTATCTGCCCCACAAGAGCACAGTCAGGTAGACAAACCTCCGAAACAAACCTGGCTCCACTTCCCTGCTGCTCTATCAGGGAAGAAAGAAAGGTCCAGCCCACACCCCACTCTGGGCAGGAAGAGGTTGGGAAATTGTTCCCTTCAGTCTCACCCTTGCATATACATCAGTGCAAAAAGGGTTGTTGTAACTGCCAACTGTTGTCCACCAAGGGTCACACTGTGGAATCCTGTGCCAGGAGTCAGTCACAGTCTGTGTTCCCAAATGTGAACTGTCTCCACTACACACAAGCCATTTACATATAAACATCCATCCCTGTTTAAAGTGCAACTATCACAGGCTCACAGGCAGGACAGGAGACAGGGATCCAGGACATCAGAGCTGAATGCCGAGCTCTCCTACAGCCCCGGGCAAACTGTTTCACTGCTTTATGCCTCTGTCTCCCAGCAAAGCTGGGGGATAGTCTACTCTATTATCACGCAAACCATGGAGATTTATGGGTCAAAAGTACCACAGAAGAGCTGGACATCAGTGAAATGGTGTTCCTGCAGCATCAAATTTGCAACACTCTGAATTCCAGGAAACTAAACATTTTCTTCAGCAACTAGCTATTCCTAGGTCATTACATAACCTCACAAGCGTAACACTACTTGGAATTTGGGACCACTGAAACAGTCACCTCCTTGCATGTTACAGGAATGTTCTTTGTAGTAAGGGCTTTATTTGTCAATCTTATAGGTTTTTTAGATCTCATCTTGATTGAGAGTCATTACAGTTAAATACTGTTTTTAAATATTATTCTTGTATTACTTTTCAGATACAATGCTGGAAATAACGGAATACTAAACCAAAAGAGAATCCAGACCTGTTTCTACTGCTGAAGAACATTAGCAGGAATAATTACTGAAGTGATGTCCAAGGAGGTATCTGTAGCACGAGTCTGAGTTGTAAATGAAATATCCAATACAAAAGATAGGTATTGCTTCATCAGTAGTTTCTGACAATTTATCAGTTTGTAGTCCTAGTTTTGCCAGGACTGGCAGAGCTGAGCAAGATGGGATGGACTTGACTTTAAAGAAAAAGAAAATGCATGGAGTTTTTCTGAAACAATGAAACAACAGGAAAAAACCCAAACTCACAAAGAAACAATACCTTTTATAGCCTGTATCTCACAATAGCTTTCAGTGTGCTCCTGTGTCCACTAAAGTTTATTATATTGAGAGATGTTTCCATCCCCTTTCTTGAAAATCTCAAATGCCTTCACCATCAGAACAGGTCCTCTGAGATTTATATCCTTCCCAAGTTCATTTAACCTGATTAATTTTTAATGGCTGTCACTTGTTTTTTCACCCAGTCAGTCAACAGCTTCTACAGTTCAAAACACCAGGCACCCTCTTCCCACTCTGGCATAACACAGGAGTCAGGATCTACTGAAATTATTCATCTGCATCATAAAGAACTTGAAGGAGCTGTAAAAGAGATTGATCCCTGACAGGTGCACTAAACTTGAAAGCCCCTTCCTGGCTCTGAAGAAGTAGAATTCTGACCTGAAAAGGGGTCTTGAGTGAGCAGCCTCAAAGGGAATAAAATATCAGCCTGTAAAACCAGCACTCACTAGAAAACTCAGGTGATCTTTTAATGTAGGTACACTTCTTGCCTCAGGCACAGCCAACATAATTACTTGCCACCCAGTATCTCAGCTCAGGGGCTGATGTAACAGGCTGTGCTTCACTTCCTTTCGCCCCAAGCACTGAGCAAACCTCCAGAAAGCAACTGCCAGTGCTTCTTCTCTAGTCATCAGGCCCTGTAGCACAATGCAACCGTTTATCCTCACATCCAGTACATATTGCCATGCCATTAACATTGTCCTTTTATATTGATTCGTCTACAGTTACAGTTCCATCTGTGATGGTTAACATCTTTAATAAATCCTGTGATGACAGGAAAACACACTAGTCAGCAACACTGATCATTACAAAGGTTACGGATTTCTAACCAGAGGTAAAATTTATCCTAAAAGCAGGAGAGGGGGGAGAGAAAAGAGGGAAGCCTTCATTTATCCAACTGCAACTATGTCCAGAAATCCTTGGAAGCAAGAAAAGGACATTCACGGACATCCCATTAGTGCAGCAAACACTGTGGAACCATTTCCTGCTGCCAAGATATGTGCTGGTGAGGGAGGGAGGTTACCAGGGCACAGCGACATATTGTCATGCAAATGTGCCGAGTTATTGAAGGGACTTCCCAGCAACAGCCGCATTTTTTCACTAGTTTGATCCCGGCATTGAAAAGGAAACAAAACAACTGCATGAACGTGAAGCAGCATTAGCCTAAGCCAGAATCACCAGCTATTCCAGAGCTCGGGGAGTACCAAACCTGCCTTTGGTGAATTCCATAGGCCCTACTGCTCTTTATTTAAACGGGAACGGGTAAAGAAACTGGCCCTTGAGTCCGGAGAAACACGTGAGGTGCTTTTTAACTACATTGTTTTTCATAATCTGTAAGTGACACTGAAAACAGCGGAAGAAAGTGACACACAAACCGTCGCTCAGAAAAAAATCAGGGTACACGTTTCATTAACATTTTGCTAACTTGCAATCAATGATTTTGAGCTGAAAACTAAAAAGCTCACTGGCAGAAAATGCAACTGAAAACACACTTTAGCAGCTGTTTTCCAGAAAAAGCAAGGCAGCCTATATTTACAGCTTTAGTTAGATAAATCCAAATAATTTCTTACCTTACCTTACCTTTTCTTATTGTTATTACTATAGCTTGTTTTACTTTTTTTGCCCCTTTTCAGCTAAAGAAATTCATGGTTTCCAGCAGTGGTAATGATGTGGCACCAGAATAACTGTTGTTTAAGTTTCCATACTTGAAATAAATCAATAAGGATTTTTTACTTTTCAGAGAGGTATTATTTGCCTCCACAAGGGAATCTGTTACACATCACCAAATCCTTTAGAATGAACAGATACCTAGCACTCAGAAAGTCCTCTGGCCATGACTGAATCAAAGCTTTCCCTTAAATCCCTGGAAAGGTTAATCCTTTTCATACTTAACTGTCACCTTTCAAATGCTTTCCTAGAAACAAAGGTAGAAACTGCACATGGCATTTACTGATTTAACCAAAGACTTACCTTTCTGGACTTACCATTCCAGGTTGAACTGCACAAGTGAAGAAAACATTGAGTTCGTACATTTGAACGCTGCTTAGATGACCCAAATCAGGGTGGGCTAAAGCCCAATTACCTAAAGGAATGGAAGAAAATTGGCTTGACTGATTTGCAAAAAAGGAGGTAAATTCCTTAACAAGGACTTGGACACACATCCAGAAGTGTCAGGGCAAACAGTACACAGAAACTTGGGGGAAGGAGGGGAGAAGGTGCAGGCCAAGGCCCAAGAAAGGCAAGAAAGAGAGGCCCTTCATGCTCCCAAGAAACAACATGGATTAGAAAGAACTGTGTGGAATTAGAAAAATTGATTATAAAAAAAAAATCAATCTTTCCAATCCATGAAAAAACGGATTAGAAAAATCTATGTGGAAAAAACAACCTAGAACCAGAAGAACGCCCACGTTCCATCTCCCTGTTCCACATCCATTGGAGAACTCAATTCTTCAGACCTAAGGAGACCACTTTTCTCCTTACCACCCTCAGCAGTCCAGAAGTGACTGCGAGAACACTGCTCTTCCTAAAACTCTAGGACAAACCTTCCTGGGAAACTGCAGGCAACCACAGGGTGCTCTACCAGAGGAAACGGTGCCTCCACAGCCAGCCTTCAAACCCAGCTGTTGATGAGCCCAAGGGAAGCAGCCTCTGCCATACACCCTGGAAGAGCTGCAGAGCTGGCAAGGTCTGAAGTCTAGTGGAAGGCTTTTGTGAAGTAAATCTGCAGAGCACAGCGTGGCCACCGACTGCCGAGGGGCCCCGTGTACCACACCTCGCTGTCAAGGCACAGCCCTGTGGCTGCACCTCCCTGGAAAAGGAAGGGCAGGCTTTGCTGTGCCAGAGGGGCCAAGAGAGCTGGAAGTGGCAGAGGCTGGGAGCTCCTTTCTGAGGTGTGCCTTGGCACAACACAGGAAAAAGCTCAGACTGGAATAGGGAAAAAAAATTAATCACCGTTCACATTTGTACCTGCTGGGAGAGCAAAAAGTGCTGCAGGAGGAAAAAGCAACACTGGAAATTCAGAAAAGGCTGCTGTGAATAAGGCAGAAACAGCAACACACCTTCTGGAGGTTAAATCAAGGCAAAAGAAGCCATAAAGAGATGTGACATTGTGACAGGAGAAGGCAAGAGAGCAGTGGGGCCCAAAGCCTGAGAACACCCCAAACTGCTGAGGAAAGGGAAGCCAGTGTGGTGCCTGGACATAACCATGGGGGCAGGGACAGTTTTGTGCTAGTCTTTAAAAATAATTCATTTTGGGCAACTATTTACAGATTTGGATTTATTACCACTATCAGATCTCTCCAGACAAAGGAAGTTACAGTACCTTTATGCAGAGCAACAGGACAGACTCTGCTAACTCTCCTGGGCAGCTGAATCACAAGTCCTGAGCTATTGGAGCAGTCCTGGTGCTCAGCTAACACAGCAGAAGCCTTAAGAGACTACCTGAAAGTTTCACCCTCAGCCAGGCACAGTCCAGTACCACAACCCCACATGCTAATGCTTCCATGTGACCACATTCCTCCTGGTCCCACTCTCCTCTCCAGACACGCTCTAGGACCACGTCCCCCTGACCATTGTTCAGTATCGTGTGTTGCAGGGTTCTGCTCCCCAGGGAGGATTTCCCCTGGCCAGTGCTTGGCTCCACTGTTCCTACAGCTGCCAGGCACCCACTGCCCTGGGGCACAGATTGCTGAACAGACAACCTGTGTGCCCTGGGGCAAGTGGGCTGGACTCCTGATGTTCCTGTTCTGGCAACCCAAGGGATAAAGGACAGACTGGACTGCACCCAGAGCAGTGTGGCCAGCAGGTCAAGGGAGGGGATTCTGCCCCTCTGCTCTGGTGAGACCCCACCTGGAGTGCTGCATCCAGCTCTGGAGTCCCCAGCACAGGAAGGACATTGGAGTAGGTCCAGAGGGGGACACCAAGTTCATTAAAGGGATGGAACACCTCTCCTGTGAGGAGAGGCTGAGAGAATTGGGATTGTTCAGCTTGGAAAAGAGAAGGCTTTGGGGTAACCTAATTGCATTCTTCCAGTACACTAAGGGAGCCTGCAAGAAAGCTGGAGAGGGACTTTCCGCAGGGGCATGTAGTGACAGGACAAGGAGAAATGGCTTCAAACTGAAAGAGGGGAATTTAGGTTAGATGTATGGAAGAAATTGTTTACTGTGAGCATGGTGAGGCACTGCAACAGGTTGCCCAGAGAAGTTGCAGATGCCCCATCCCTGAAAGTGTTTAAGGCCAGGTTGGAGGGAGCTCTGAGCAACCAGCCAAAGGTGTCCCCAGCTACAGGGGGGTTGGAACTAGATGATCTTTAAGGTCCCTTCCAACCGAGGCCATTCTATGATTTTGTGATTAATCCTACTGAGAACAGAGAACTTACCTAGGCGAGCCTGTATGTTTACAGGAAATACTGAATCTTCAGCCACACAAGCAGCAGGACACCATGTGAGTATCAGTACAATCACAATACCATTGCCATTCCTCAACAAGAGGTATGGGGTACATCTCCTCCATCATCAGGAGTACCTTCAACACCTAGATCTGATCTTACTGCAGGCCCAGAATCTGTTTTCATTCCTGACAGTACAGCACAAGGCAATTATTGACATGGTGGTACTCCTCTCCTGCCCCCGCCGTGAGGCAGACCCCATCACTGTAACAACCTTTGCCCTTCCCTCTTCTCCTACCAAGTCAGCAGCTTTCAGCACCACTGGGTGGGTGAAATGCCATGTGAGCACTGCCTGCCTGCAGCCCCTCCCGCAAACCAGTGCCAGGAAAAGATAGTACAGAATGTGTTCAGACCGAGACACCCCAGTGGCACAGAATACAAGAACTGTGTGAGCTCCAACATGCCCAAAGCCACTGGATCAGCTGGCACATTTTAAATCCACCTGTTTCTGGGCTCGGGCCGGCGGTCCTGACAAGTGACCTCCGGGTGGCGCTGTTTGCAAGAGGAAACTCCTGTTTCCAAGCGCCACCTCCTGGTGCTTTCCCTACTTACATACAGGCATTTGGGAACGAGGGGCAGAGAAAGTGTCCCTGCGCTTTTCTGATGGAGGATAGTAATTTAAGATAGACCAGACAGTAGCACTTTGAGTTAAATCAGAATTAAGTACTTCCCTTTTTAAAATCTTTTTTTAAAAAAATCACTGTCTATATTTAGCTTTTTAATTCGGCAGAGGAATCCTGTCTTTCTGCAAAATTAAATTCACAAGTTACCAGGTCCCACTGGTTGTGACCTAGAAATTAGCTACCACGCTACACAAAAATGACAGAGCTTATTTGAATTCTCTTAAGTTTTCAATATGGCAAAAGTTAAGTAACACACCAAGACTCAGAATCTAAGTCACAACTACCCAGAGTAACTCCGTTTATAATTTTCTCCTAGAAAAGAAAAAAGCTGTCAGTCTGTTCCCCATGTTTCTCCAGCAGAAAGGTAACTCTTCAGGTAAGGGCAATCAGAACCTGGAGGTACAACCTTGGCAACAGTTACAATAGCTCCTGCCCTTTGGGTTTAAGGAAAACTACTTCAGTAAGGACACATCTGGGGAGAGCTAAACTGCTGTCTGTACTTATCAAAATTTCTAAGATTATTCTTAAAATTACTTACAAACAGCAACAGTTACTGTCAGGAACTGGCTGAGGTCTGCTAAAGCTTTCTGCAAAAGCAACAGCTCTAGGTGACCTGCAATTTATGAATTAATCTCTCCAATTTTGTTTCCCTAACCCCTCACATCCTGCATAATCCCTTCTTCAATTTCTAAATTTCCAGGTCTTCCTCCTCTCATTGCTTTCTTCCCCAGTTCCTCCTGCAGGACAGAGAGGCAGAGCCTGATATGAATAAAATGCATTTGCAGTGAATGACTTAGTACCATGGCCACACATCTGCTCCACATGGAAAACTTCCCATTTACAAGAGCTTCCTGAAACAAGCAGAAGCTTCTAAGACCATTTAGAGACAACACGAATTCAGATAAAGAAAATTTATTCTTTCATTAAGTCACAGCCAGCTCTTATGCGACCAGGGCAGAAGCTGTTGATGATTCACTAAAAAGAGAGGAGAGAGAAAAGAGAGAAATATTAATTGCAGAGGCAGTTTTTCAAACTAGTTGTCAAAAATACAGCTCCAGTTCAAAGCTTTAACCACCAGTCTTGAGCAATATCACTACCTGTTTAGAATTTTTTATGGCATAAGATTTCATTCTTCCTTTTAAAATATAAATACTAGGAAAACAGCACAAAACCACATATTCAGGAACCTGGACAGCTGCACTTGAGTCTTCTTCGAAAAAGCGAGGCTAATCCTGTGGTAGCTGCCTTTCCAAGAGAAAGACTATAAATGACTTTCATTTTTGCCATACCTGCTAAGCCATTTCTCAAAAATTTTTGAAAGTAACATGAACTACAGGAGTATCCCCAGCGAGAACAAAGACTGCAGTCTGTATTGTTATAGAAATTATCTAGTAGATAGAAAATAATCGTTGTCTCAACAATCGAGGTCACTAAGTGTTTCTAAATGTTACAGTGGTCAGTTAACCCAGCAGTTAATATTTATAAAAATACTGGTTCTTTGCTGCCTGGGTTATCTACACACCTCATCATAACACTTTTCACTCTTTGCATAATAGCCCAGCAGTTTACAAAACCTTTGAGTCTTCAGTGACAACAGGAATGCAAGAGACTTACTACTTCCAGTTGGGTGGCAACACTCTCTTAGTTTTGTAGTAGCGAGCCAACCTATGGATCCTGCTCTCAATCAGAATCAGGCGGAACTTGGCATCTTTATCCTTGAAAAGAAAGTTACATTATAACCAAGCACTACTTTAACTTCTCAATGTACAACTCAGACGTGCTTCAATAAAATAAAAACTCCACAGCTACTGCTGCAAATTCCACATTCCTATTACCGAAGCCTAATGAATCCTGTAAAGTCAGAACAGGATCAGAAATCTGTGGTTTAAAGGCTGCTTTTAAAATCCTCTCCACAGACAAAGACCATCCTCCTTGATCAAAATGCCTGCCCAGCCCCTTAAGTTTACTCAAAGCAGGGCTAATAGGAAGTACACAAAGCTTCTTTGCTTTGTCAAGCTGTATATAAACTACTGAACAATTTAAAACCACAAACATTGGGTTATCGAATGAGCACAAACCTTTCTATTTCTCTCAAGATGTTTGCGAACAGCAACAGCTTTCTTGATCAAGTGATAAAGATCCTCTGGAAGGTCTGGAGCCAGTCCCTTTGATTTAAGGATTCTCAGAATCTTGTTGCCAGTAACAAAGCGAACCTGGGCAACACCATGGGAATCCCTCAGGATCACACCTGGAAAAAAACATTCACATCTTACACTGAAAAGAAAAACCACGTGCCAAGAAATCTTGTGAAACCAACCTTACAGTTACAAGCTATCCAAAAAAAGGTCTTCTGCAAGTTAAAAACCTTTCTAGTGGACACTGAAGAAATGGCAGACAATGAATGAACAAAATACAACTACAATTGCTGAAACACCTTATGATAACTCTTAAAAGACAACTAACACACCCACCACTCTTACATAGGTAGTACATGAAGTGCTACAATACTATTGGAAAATTTTCAACAGGGCTCATTAAAGGAATGTATTCATTCAATCACTCTATGGATCCCTCTAGGAGGGATTATTACTGCTTTCAGGATTACAGTAATAAAAAAATTCATTTATACAGCACCTAATTACCCTGCATACGCAGCTCATGACCACATAAAGCTGTGTCATGCAAACACTTCGGCTCTAGAAGGGTCCAAACCACTGAGAACCAGTCTATGATGCAGCTACAGTGCCTGGCTCAGTAAACCCTGAGCACAGGGGCTGCTGATACTTGAACACTTCCTCCAGGAAACTGGGCAGACTAAACTTCCCTATAACACACAACACTACCAGTGCTGGGACATGATGATCCTCATGGGTCCCTTGCAACTCAGGATATTATTTTATAGCTCTTAGTGGTATCCACAGTGAACACACACAGGTACACCAGAAATGCCCTGTCTTCTTAGCATGTTATTTGACATGGGTTGAAGGGACATTTATATTATTACAGTCAGAAAAATGTGGTTTTGTCCCCACTCAGGAGTGGTTTATAATCCTTACCAATCTGGGAGGGAGTCAGGCCCTTTTTAGCCAGCTTGTAGATCTGCTCCTTTACATCATCAGAAGTGAGTTTCAGCCACTAAAGAAAATCAGAAAAAAAACCCCAAACTGATTAAGGCTGCTTAATACAGTGGTAATAGAGGGTGCAGGCTAGTTACATGAAAGCTCTTTATAAATGGTAGAAATAGATGCTTTGTAATGCTTGAAAAACAAACAAGAACTGAAATTGTACTTTTAACGATACAGAAATTTTTTGACACATAATAAACCCATAGTGCTGGTGAAATGTGGTGGGGGAAGGCAGAGGTAAAACATGAGTCTCCGTTGTAAAATCTCCATAAAGCCTCCAACCAACTGCTTTACCATCAGTTCACTTCAACTGCCACATCAGAAGCAGAAATACAAAATTACAGACAAAAAAATTCACTGCCATTGGGAAGGAATTCTTAAACTAGGCCTTTTGACAGAAATACGAAATTGAGACCCATTAGGCACCTCTTAGTAAACCACCTACAGAGATTACTGAAAAATCACACTTTTATGCATCTACTGAGACAGAATTAATAGAAAAGGCACAGGCCTATGTTAAACTGTGCTGATAAAACCACTGTTTCTATGATTATTAAGGGGAAGACAAGTTAGGGAATCCTCACTTTCAGTGAACTACAGAAGCTCCTGATTTTTTTCCTTTAATACTGTCACAGTATGAAACTGAAAGGCACAGCAAAAATAAATTTGGAAGTGCTCCAAAGATTACAACTTCAAGCAGAATATAAATAAAACTGAGCAAAAAAACCCACACAATTTTTTAAAGCAAATATAACATTTGATCATCCTGTTATCAAAACGTTTAACTGTCAGCAGTAGTTCAAGTAGCTTCATGTTATGTTATTTCAAATTGTATCTACTTAAAATAAAAGCTCAAAATATGAAATTATGTTCTCATTTCACTGTTTTTCAGTCCATGCTTTTCCACGTGCACCACAAGTTGTTCTTTCTGCCAACAAACAGATCCTCCAAGACGTTTTCCAACCAAAGGGCAGAGAAAGCCCTTTTAAGTACAAGTAACCTGAAAGAACTACGGGTGCACCAAAATTATTTATTTTACTCCCCTGACCAAGCAATTAGCTGTAAATATTTTTGAAAGTAAGCAGTTTATCACAATAGAGAAGGCCAAACTCGAGTGTGAAGAGAGTAATTTAATCTCAAGGAATTATCAGCATATAGACCCTTAGAAGTAGCTAAAGCAGTACTTTAATTGAAGGAGGCACAAAGAGGAAAAGAAACTTTTTTTGCCAAGCGAATCGTCTGGCCAGGAAAGGACACTTGCTTTCCCAGCACGGTAAGGACCACCACAGAACCACAGAATTGTTAGGGACGAACGAGACTTTTGGACATCACCTCGTCCAGCACATGCCAATGCAAGATCACAGGAACGCGTCCAGGAGGCTGAGTGTCGCCAGTGAGACTCCACAACCTCCCTGGGCAGCCTAACCCACCACAGGCGAACGCAGCCTTTTAGCAGGCCATAATTTAAAAGCGACGACACAAAACACCACAGCTCTTTTGTTTCGTTTCCCTCCGCGGGCACTCCGGGGCTGCGCTGCGAGGCCCAGAAAAAAAAGCTGGGTAAGGAACTCACCGTGGGCACGCTGCGCCTGTAGGGCAAGGCCGACTGGGACAGGCCCTTTCTGTGGGAAGAAGCAGACGAGACGCTCAGCGGAGCGGGCCGCGCTGGAGCTCCGGGACCCCGCGCTGGAGCTCCGGCACCCCGCGCCGCGGCCGCGGCCCGGGCCTTCCCCGCCCCGCCGCCATGGCCCGCGCGCCTCCCCCGCCAGCCCCACGCGCGCCGCGCCGCTCCCGCAGCAGCCTCCCCGCTCCCGCCGCGGCCCGCACCGCCCGCCGACCCCCTCGGGGAGCCCCGATCCGCCCCTGTCCCGCGGCTCCCGGCCCGGCCCGGCTCTCACCCCGGAGCGTGCATGCGACCCATGATGGCGGCGGGGGGAAAGGAAAAAGCGCCCGCTCGCGCTTCCGCAGGAAGCCTCGAGGCCGCGCCTGGCCCCGCCCCCCTCTGCGCGGCAGCCAATCAGAGACTCCCTCCCCCCTCCCTCACCCGCTCCCCCAGCCCCGCCCTCACAGAGAGCCGGACACGCGTCGCGTTTTATTCCAGAATAGCGTTTAATGTTCTTACAGGAGAGTTACGGAGTCACATTGAACCCGCCCCGCACGGCGCGGGGGCGACACTGTACATCTTTTATTACCGTTTAGTTAAAAGTATTTGGTTCTTCAGAGATACACAGACAGAGGGCGGCGCCCCGCCCGCTCTCGCCGCCCTCCCTCGCCGCCAGCCCCGCCGCAGGGACGGGAACCCGGCCAGGAGCGCTCGGGAAAAGGGCAGGAACGGCCTTAAGGCAGGTGACGGGGGTTTCTACACAACCCTAAACCCTTGTAAAAATAGAGAAAAGAGCGTTTACCAGAGATCGCACATGCGGCCGGAGACAGGCAGCTGTAAGGTCGGACAAAGGCAGTAATAAAAAGTTCAGTGCAAAGTTGTAGGTTAGTAAAGGAAAGAGGTCCTAGCGCAAGCTGCTGCTCTCGGATACCAACACAAGGTCTGTATGGACAATTACACTTCTGGCTGCAGGTCAAACGGTGCATAAAATATTTTTTTTTTCTTTTCATTAAACGATACAAAAAGCTGTGAAAACTACATTTTTCAAGCTACTTAGTATACTGGTAAATTCCATCCCAATCAAATATTTCCCTCTTTCACATCCATCTTGGGTTTTGTTTGTAGCACGGTAAATTCTTATTGCAACAATCAGTTTTTTTCTTAATTGAGAATAGTGCAAAGAGGTGCAAGCTTGATGCTGGTCCTCTACACGTGAGGAGAGGCCAAGGCCAGATCCCATAGACAACATAAAATCCATGACCGTAGAAAGCTCCAGCCAGTGACTATTTTGAAAAAGAAGGGAAAGGCACAAAATGAGTTAAGCTATGAAAATTAAATCAGAAGTCAGGACATGTGCTAACAATAATACAGTACTATACATTTTTTTTTCAGTCCAGACAACTGTTAAAACTGCAAATCATTTTATAAATGATTTTAGTTTAATTGTATTTTGTGCTGTAAGACACTGTGCTTTAATAGCAAACTGCAAAAAAGGCAGTCCATATTGCTTTCATTTTATTTCACAATGAAACGTTTCACAAAAACAGTAGTCTACTTTCCTGTGTTTTATGTGACTTGTGATTCTAATGATGGAATGGAGTAAGTCTCAAAAGCATCAAGTGAGCAGGAAATATATCTAGTTAGTTATACAGTTTATTATTTACAGGCTAAATACTAAATGAAAAATATGCAGAAGATGCCTACTACAACTGGGATTTGTAAGCGCCCATTAGTATTGGCCCAGTTTCTAACATTCCAGATAGCATTAGCTTTTTAATTGTAATAATTACCACGAAATTGGACCGTGAATAGTTTAGGCACCAGGAGATTCAAGTTTACTTCTCTCTTCTGTATTGAAGGGAGATTGGTCAGTAGCAGGGGAAGGAAATTCGGATTATAAAATAGGTTTTTAGTGTTGGGTAGGTACAAGGCTTTCCCCAAATTATGTCTTTGTTCATAGTTGAATATTTCACTTTCAAAGTTCGCTTCAAGATTTTGTACTAACGAAGAGTGTGCAACTTTATAGCTTTGTTTAGACAGAACACGAACCACCTAAAGCCCGAATAAGGTGAACAAAAAGGCGACACCTGTAGTGCAGAAACACCTATTAAGTAACCAGTGGTATTAACAGGAGATAGTGACATTTGCACTCCACTGTCACAATATAGTTCAAATCTAATGCTCCTTCAAATGAAGTATTTTAGTGGTAAGTAGTTCTTACCAGGAGTGAGAAACAGTATTGCTGAGAACTGTTAAAAAAAAGGCAGCCAAGTTTCTCTCTCAAAACTCAGTTAACACAACTCATTTCTGGCCTGCAGCGGTGCTTTTCAACTAGAGGCCATCCTTTACCAGGAGATAAAGGTGCAAATGCCACTTTGGGTTAGTGTTTAAATGTGTTTCACACTTCATCACTGCAGTATTTAAAAGTTCTGGAAATTACAACAAAAAACCCACTGAGAAGCTGGGAACATTTCCTACGGTACCACATTCAGTCAGTCTTCATTCAATTATTGGAGATCATGGGTAGAAAAAAATGTATCAAAGTTGAACTAATTATGAAGATCAGTGTAAGTGATGTTACCTGAAAATAACACATTTTAGGAAAAGACTTCCAGTAGGATCTGCAAGGTATCAAATATGAGAATGTTCCCCCTTTATAAGGAGCTGAAAGTTAATATGTATACATATTTAAATACCAGAAATGAGGTAAAAGAGAAGCATTTGAATTATAAGGCACCATTATTTACAACTTCCATTATTGGCACTCACTCCAATAAATCTTAGAGAAGCGTGAATCTGGGATTAAATGCAATGCTAAGGAATTTTTCCAGCCCTTCAACCTTCATTTCTACAGGTGTGTGTGAAGCCACCAAGATTTTACCTGTCGCTGCTTCTGTGATATCTAGTTAGTAGTAGGGATGTAGTCCTAAAATATGCAATTTCTTTGATGTTCTCCAGCATCATGCCATGGATGACACAACAGTGGTAACAAATTAAAAGCAAAAATGCACTATATCCACAGGCCTAAATGATTAAGTTACGGTTCAACCAACCAGCATGGTCAAACTGTTCATCTTGCTTTCATGGATGGTTTCAAAACCCCTTCCTTTACCCAAAGCTCTTAAACATTTAACATGATGCCTTGGTAACATCACATGAGCATAAACCAGGTTTTCTAGAAGTCCTGCAGATTAAGCTACATGACCACTGGTCCAACGTATCTGTTGAAATGGAGAGTCTCGTAAATTAAGATGTACAAGTTATCTTCAAGTAGGAAGATGCGCAAAGCACAAGTGAATACAATTGTTCTGGTCTTACTCAGGTGTAGAAATGAGTTCACAGATAGGGTACAGCAGTGAGTCGATACCAGTTAACAGTCTCCTTGCTCAAGTTGAAGTCCTTTAGTGGGAGTGTAATTCCACCCAAGAAAAAGTTCTCCCGTAACGATTCTGCACTGAGCACACTTAACTGAAGTTCTCTCTGCTTCAGAGTCTCCATGCTATATCCGCTGTACACGAGCTAGAAGGTAACAAGTGAAGAATTTTTTGGTTAGCCAAATATATTACACAGATTGCCAGCCACTGACAGCTGTCTTAACTGCACATTATGACCATTCAGTACATCTGTTTCTCAGTGAATGGGCTCAAATACATCCCTATTTTATTTTGTGCTCCCAATGTTAAGTGTTTAGAAGGACTGGTGTTTTTTGACTTAAGTACAGTTTGCATGCCAAGACTTCTGAATTCATTTTTCTCCACATCACGAGTCAGTGAATCCAGGGCAGGGGGGTCTTTAGTTTTAAGATTCCTTTCCTTTTCCCCATTTCTCCTCAGAGTCAGTTTGAAAAATTTCTGCTTACTTATCATAGCACACTGACCTACTCAGTTGCTTTATTTTTAAAGAGGGCACAAAGTTTTCCATTTCTATATCTTCACATATTTCTTTTTTTTTTTTTGACAATATTTTAATTACTGCTCAGAATAAGAGATAATAGCAAACCACAAGGAGTCACTACATAAATTTTAACTTGCCATTTCATTGAAAGTTGGGTTTCTTGTCTTCCGGGAGATTTTGGTTTTGCGTTTGGATGTTTTGTGCGTGTCTGGAAGTAAGTATGTTTTTACGTAGGGATTTGGATCTGCTCCATCTTCTGTAACCTACAGTCAAATAAACAGGACAAGTTAGAAAACTAATTAGTGCATAACTATTTGCATATTTATTTTCAAGCATCTAGACTTTGCAATCAAGCTAATCAAAAGCAGCAGTTCATCAAGCTGGCACTTGGAAAATTTGGAGGGAGAGAGAAAGACTGATGCAGGAATGGTGGAACTAAGTCAAGACAGTAATTGACAAACGGAACCATTTTTTGGCAGTGAGCGCTGCATCTCTACTTACCAGGTCTTTGATGTGCATCACCATGATAAAGAGAGTGCTGTTTCTGTAGGATATGGACAGCTTCACTTCTCCTCCCACTTTGCCTGAGGTAGGACTTGATGGACTTGTATCTGAAAAAATAAGACAATTATTTTTTCTGTAATATTTGTACTTTTTCATCAGTGCTACACTCAATTATTACATATGGGAAAAAATATAAGCCTTACACCAAGCTTTGTTTCTGACTTAATTTCTAGTTCCCTAATAGGGGCAAGGCTGTAGGCTTTAAAGATTTTTTTCCATTCTCTTGCAAGAACCAGCTTCAAGGTTTCGAGTGAAAACCTGAATAATTTAGTCAAGCCATAAGCACCTCCAAGTGATCACAAATACTGTTGCAATTTTTGGTATGTATTTCTTTGAAACTGTATGCAGACACAGTTGGAAAGACAGTGATGCATTTTCTAATGCAGGAAAACTATAGTTAACTAAACAAGATTTAAAAAATTCACACTGTAAAGTTGTCATATAATTTATAAACCAGCCCCCACCCAAACGTTACCTACCTGTAGGTCTGGCTATTCCATCTATTCCTTCCACTTTGTCATCACGAAGTAATGGATGGAAAAAAGTATAAACAAGATCACACTAAATTTGGAAGAAATGTTACATATTAGTTTAAGTGTTAAAAAGCATCAAAACCTGAAAACTTGCATTTCATTTAAATTATTTCTACTCACTTCTGCCACCTCTGAAGAGCTGTTCATCAGGCTCTGTATGTAGCTGTTGAGCTCCACCTTTCTTTTAGCTGCTACATCTTTTATATGTGTTCTTCCCAGAACCATCTTATTAGGAAAGCTACAAGAGAACAAAATTGGGTTTCCAGTTAATTTATCAGAAGCAAGTACAGCTAGATTTCATTGTCATTTCCATACTGAAGTGCTGATGTCCATTTTGTTTCCTGCCAATCAGGAGTGGGAACACAGCATCTAATAGGTTATGACACTACAGGAAGGCAAGGAAATATTTATAGGCAGTTGTTATATGTGATATGACACACAGACCCAAAACACTGAGATGCTTCTCTGGCTCTTCTCCATAAAACTTGGAGACAACTGTTTTCTTCCTTAATTGCCAACTCTGAGGTCTTAATTTGCCCCTCAGCAGTTTTGTCTCCATTTCAAGCAATTTCTTCCTCCACCCAGCTAGGAGCAGTTTTGTTGCTTTTATAACAGTGATGAGTGAGTTAGGAACATACCCTGGTAACTTCCAAAGAGGAAAGAGAATGCCAAGTTTGTTGTGGAGCTCCTGGAACTCATCAAATGTTCGGAAGACAAACGTTGGCTCAACTTGTCCTTCTCTCAAAACTCTCACTACATAGATCTGCCCAAAACACAAAAACCACATAGATAAAATTAGTTTATATAACAATATTATAGAACTGACTTACCAATATAATTTTCTCAACAATCAACTCTTTATCCTGTGGTAATCCTTCTCCTGAATACATATCCTGTTATTATATCCCACATCCTAGCATTTGCATTTTATAGTGGAGTTAGAATTATAAATAGCCCTTAATGCAAAGAAACATCCCATGATCTTTCTATAATGTAGATCCACAGCTAACAAGGGGATGAAGGTAGTTAAAGCTAAGATGTCTGCACTCTTAAGCTTTATTTTAAGTTAATACCATACACCTATGATATAGGTATACAAAATGTTACATCAGTGCAGGATTACATGGAGACGTATCTGTGGGACCAGGACTACCACAGAATCCTTCAAATGTGATTTTTTCAATTTAATTCCCTCAAAATTCCAAAGGATTCCACTTCTAAAGTGATAATTTGGTGGGCAGATGCAAGTGTACTGCATTATACAAAAAGCATTTTTAAAAATACTGGGGGTGCAGTCCCAGGATACAGTTATTCACTTTATTAAAGGAAAATGAAGGTTGAGAAGCTGCACAGTGGACTCATTTTATGGGCAGATGAGTTGAATGTGCAATGTATAATTTAACTTTAAAAATCTAGCCAGAGTCTAGACCATCTTAACAGCTTCCTGGAAGATAAGAGGCTGTTTTGGCTTAGACTAGGAGTACTCAAATACATTTATTATATAGTGATTCAGCACAAAGCTCTTCTTCGCTTCCAGCATTTTTCAGATTTGCTCTACCTTCCCTAGATGCTGTCTTACCAAATTAAGACATTTACAGCAAATACAACTTGGAAAGAGATGTACATTTGAGCTCACTTTTTAAAAAACTTCAAGAAAATGTAATTTGAGATGATTACTCCAGCCCAGCAAATAGCAGCAGGTAAGTAAAACAATAAAAAAAATAATTGAAGAGAGTTGCACATCTGCCTATGAATACAAATATTAAATCTTAAAGTGTAATCCAGGTCTGTAAAAATCCTGAGGGCAAATTGCAATGCTTTCCGCCTCTGGTAGGACTGATAGGAGTGTAGGTGCATTAGTACAGGAATCGATGCTTCTACTTAGGAAGAAACAAATACAACTTTAATGGAAGGTCAGACCAAAAACAGAGTGCTTGACTTAAAGAATCCTACTCAGGAAGGAGCCATTTTACAGAAGGCAGCTATATAAGCCCATAAACATGACTCAAATTCCCATATTTTAAAACCATCTCCACCAACACTACTTCTGCCCTTTCTACTTCCTTCTAGATCCTTTTCAAGAGGTGTTTTCATTTTGAAGAATATTATGGGGTGCTA
>JAWWLV010000179.1:13204933-13251080 GCA_035041135.1 Platyrinchus mystaceus
CTACTTCTGCCCTTTCTACTTCCTTCTAGATCCTTTTCAAGAGGTGTTTTCATTTTGAAGAATATTATGGGGTGCTAAAAATCCCACTCTGTACTCTGGCACTCCCGTGGCTGGTTTACCCTGGCCAGCAGCTGAGCACCCACACAGCTGCTTGTTCAGTCTCACCCCTTCACCAGTGGGACAGAGGGGAGAAGAAGAGCAAAAGTGAGAAGACCCGTGGGCTGAGATAAAGACAGTCCTGTGGAGGGAAGGTGACACAAAGACAACCTCTCACCGCCTCCCACAAGCAGACCCACGCTCAGCCAGTTCCCAAACAGCCACCTTGGGCAACAACACCCTCCTGTCCCCTGCTTTCTTGCTCTACCCCCAGTTTTTAATCACTGAGTGCCACATTTTATGCTGTGGAATATCTCTTCAGATGGTTTTGGTCAGCTGTCTCTGCTGTGTTTTGGAAGAAAATACAACAGTATCTTCACTGAGTGGAAACAGACTCCACATACTTACATAATGTTTATCTGGGTTGTATCTCTTCTGATATGTAAACACAGACACTTGTTTGATTCTGCCATCTTGTTTAAGAGAATAGGTTTTAGCAGAAAATGATAGGATGGGTTCATCATTAGAAGGTAAACCTGAGAAACGCAACTGAGCCAGGTTGTGAATGAAGAAATTAAACTTTGTGGCAACACTTCCCAGACTGGATTCAATCAGCCTAGAAAAAAAAAAAAACAACAACAAAACATCAAAACAGTCAGAAATGGTCCTGTCAGTGAACTAGAGTGAAGCCTAAGAACAACAACCCCCAATTTCTTACTGACAAAGAAAACGTTTTTAAACTATGTGTGATCAATGGACTATATAAATAGCATCATATCAACATTTGATAGTGGATTCAGTATCCAAACTTCGGAATAGGTTTTTATCCAAAAAATGAAGGCTTTCCAGACTTCGTAAAAAGCCTGGAGTACTGCATCCAGCTCTGGAGCCCTGAGGACAGGAAAGACATGGACCTATTGGATCATATCCAGAGGATGGCTGGAAAAATTATCAGATAAAACACCTCTCCCATGAGAACAGTTACAGAGTGGGAGTTGCTCAGACTGGAGAAGAGAAAGCTCCAGGGAGACCTTATTCTGGCCTTGCAGTACTTAAAGGGAGTTTATACAAAAGATGGGGACAAACTTGTTAGCAGGAGCTGCTGCAAGAGGACAAGGGGTAAACTATGTGAGAGTAGATTTAGACTCTGTGTAAGGAAGAAGTTTTTTTACAAGAAGTGTGGTGAAACACCAGAACAGGTTGCCCAGAGAGGTGGTAGATGTCCCATATCTGGAAACACTCAAGGCCAGGTTGGACAGGGCTCTGAGGAACCTGATGTAGTTGAGGGTGCCCCCGTTCATTGCAGGGGAATTAGTCTGGATGGCCTTTAAAAGTCCCTTCCAAGCCAAACTGTTCTGCAATTCTAAGCTGCATTCATACTGCTGCAGTTTCCCTCATGTATTTCAAGCGAAGTGCAGTAACACATTTTCTAACACACAGCAACTACTCAGTTACGCTATACACACCCCCCCATTTGTGACACTGGAGCATCATCCCTCTTTCCCCAGTGTGCAAAAGCACTTCTCCAAGAGAGAACTTCTCTACAATGCATTACATCGTATACACTGCTATTAAAAAAATTTAGGATGTATTCAAAATGCAAGTCTCGAACAGCCTGGTTTTATGTTACTCCTAAAGACAGCAAAGTATTTTACCACAAGCATTAGTCTTATGTGAAACTGATCTTATGTAGTTAACTGATATTTTATGATAGTACAGTGTAACTGTTGGACTTCTAGAGACATGTTTGTAAACATCCTTCATGTTTTTTTCATAGCAGAAACCTCCCATTAAGAGAATGATGCTGGGAGATATTTTAGTTTTCACTTCATGCAGTACCTCGTAAAGAAAATGGTGGCTTCTGCATCTGTTGTTTGGGGCTGGAGAGCATCCTGGACATACTTCAAGTCCTGAACCCCACTTAGTTCTGGTAACCCAGAAGAAAGCATCTGCAGGAAATTAAAATTTACAGTTTTAATGAAATGAAATCAACATGCTTTTATAGTGAAATGATTAAAACTCAGACTCTCAAATTCATTTGCAGATGCACTAAATTGCCAAATGCAAACAGTGATGGCAAACAGTTACTTGTAATCAGCAGTTATTCACCACTTCTGCTGAATTAGAAGCAGTTAAAAACACTATGCAGTGTCATTCATGATATCATCTTGGTTTTAAGTCGTCAGGAAAGAGTTAGGCAATAAAAAAGGTTTAAAAATTTGCAAATAAACCTTCCCGAAAAGTAGATTGAATGTTTATGGCTTTTAAAAGCATACATTAAGAGGTTTTGCAGCATAAATAGCATTTAATACAACCCAGCATGACAGATCTATCAAGTTTCAATTGAATTTGAAAAATGATTACCAATGAAAGTAGGTTAAGGAAGAGGCTTGCATGCTTCCTTATCAAGTTGTAAGCTTGGCAGCAGAGATCCACGAACAACTGAAAGCGAATCGTGGGTTTCTCCCCACCATTGATGACATAAGCCATGTCTGATGTGAGCACAAACGGAGCTCGATCCCTGTTCAAAAAGCACAGAGAATTTGTAAGTTAATTATAAAGTCTATTCCTTGTCATGTGCTTCCTTCTCCCCTCCACCTCCACCCTGGTGTAATAATATTAAATAATCCATTAATGCCATTTCACATTTTTGGATTGGGTTCAGCTCCCTCGTGCTACCTCAGATTACCCGGCACATTCACATGGTACTGGACCTACAGCTGACCTCCTGGATCAACACTTAGAGGCCAGGTTACCTTACAGTGCCTTCCCTCCCTCATTTCTGGAAGCCATAACACATTTAAACAAATTTAATCACTATATTATCACCAGACTAAAACATAACTCCTCTATCCTGGATATAGATTATCTTCCCCTACACAGAGGATTAGTAAATACAGACTTGCTGTTCATTCTTTTCCACAATCTTGACATTCACTACTGTTCTTATGATCCAGAATCTGTTCTCAATTATTTCACAGTCATATTCAGTAGATGTCAAGGTTCTGACACTCAATTTCTCATCCAATGATATAGCTCACCTCATAGTCATGCAATACATACATAGCATGACAATAGCTATCAAGGTCAAACTACACTACAGCTTTACTCAATATTCCTGGAAAAGTATAACACAGATTTGTGTTAGAAGTAAGACTCCAAAATATCAATAAAGAGTTAAATTAATCTTTTTCTGTACCAAAATACTTGGCTTTCATGACTTGAAAAGAAATTGCCTCTGAAAACTGTCAGTTGTGTATAGCACAAGATTCTTAAGTAAGTGCAGCAGTTTGGAAGCACTGAAGTTAAATGACGTTTATGAGACCAAATTCCTTATGTTGATCTACCAGTAGCTAGAACAGTAATTTTATTTGAAAGTTATGCCTATGTCCTTTGCCTTAAAATGGTTCCAGAGATTAGAATATTGAAATAGGAAACTGGAGCCTTTTCCAAATTAATTCTATAAGTTTACGTTCAAATGAGTTTTGGAAACTCTCTGGTTAAATATCTGGAAGATATTGGATTCATAATGAGTACAGCAAATAACAGGAAATAAAAAGATAATGTTTAGAATTATAATGCTTATAAAAGGAAATTAAAAAAAATCAGTTCATTGTCTAGATTGCTTAAAATGAGAAAATACCTTTTAAAGCTACCAAACATTTGTGCATGTCCCAGAAATTTTCCAAAGTCAATGTGGAACATATGCCCAGTGTTTCGGAGCATTATGTTGTCATTGTGGCGGTCACAAATTCCCAGTACATAAGTAGCTACACAGCATCCTGCACAAGAGTAAATGAAGTTTTCTGAAGCCTGGGAGGGAGAGGAAAAAAGTGAATTGAGATCAAATATCAGTAGGAAAACATAATTCACGCATTAAACTGTCAGTCTTGATGAGTGTAAAATCCAAGCCAGGCAAGACAGTCCCTAAAATTTGCTTTTTCTCAAAATACTGTTCTTTGAACAGATAGGTTTGCAAAAAATCTACAGAAATCACACTTTGCAGCAAAAACAGTCATTTTGCTTTTTATATAAATGAAAGAGAAAAGAGTTGAAGTCAAATCACAAAACTATGTTAGCAAAGAAAAAGGTACAAGACTTGTATTTCCAACAAAATGAATTTCAATGGAAGACCTGAAATATGAACTTAATTCTTTCATAAGTTGGTATTTATTCCTTTTAAAAGACCTTCAAATAAGAACAATGCTAAATTACCTTTTCATATTCCTCCTCTGTAGGGTTATACTTTCGCAACCATTCTGCCAGAGGTTTGTCTTTAAAAGAACCTGTCACTCCATATTCCACTTGAATTTTCCTAAGTGTATCTGAAGCAGGAACAAGCTCTACCATGCCTTTATATAAAACACAACAAAGTGTATTTAACCATCTCCTTATGTTATACTGCATATATGTTATACTTTCATTTCCATTATTCAGTAGAAACTTTTCTTGACAAGGATGAATTTTATAATCTTAGACTAACCTCTTCCAAAACCCAGTCAGATGTAAAAATAATTCTATTAGTCTACTAAGCAATTTCACAGACTATGTTACAAAGCAAACCATGAAACACACACAGCAATCCAACTTAGCTTTACTTTTCTACAATTACTTACAGTCGCTAGAATGCACATGTAAATTATACTCTTAATAATTACTTTCTACCATATAAACTATTATTGGTCTATAAGCAGTAACTGCAAAATACTTTGATGCTGACATTTCTCATATGCTGACACTGAGGTAATCTAGTAAGTTAAACTGCTGTCAAGTGTTGAAACAGACCAGACAGTGAGCTTTACATGTGGCCTTATTTTGGAAATACAATTTACTATAAATATTTGTATAGCTAAATCTCAAAAGGAAAACATTCGGTTGATTAACAGAATTTTACTTCCATCTTGGCAAGAGCTACTAAAGGTAAATCTAATTTACATCCATTTTACTTTCCCACTTTAATCCTTCCGAGTACTTTAGGGACACGCTAATATTAGCAGAAAGAAAAAAATATGCTATGCAGATCGATTCATCATTCAGAGTAGGAGGAAAAGCCATCTGTTTCTCTAAAAAGCAAGTCTTGCATAAACAGAAGCTTTTTGCTTAGTTTTGCCAACCTAAATTTCCAACTTTTCCATGTATTCAAGAGTTTTTTGTCATGCTGTTCTAGCACCTGACTGAAGAAATATTTAAATTATTGTTTATCCTCTTAAATATCTTTGGTTTCTATTGGCTAACTCTAGATAATTAGCTAAAACTAGCAAAAAGCATGTTCAAGGTGCCGGGCAGTATTTACACTCAGAGTTCTGTGACCTACTTTCAAACCCAAGAGACAGCCTCATATTGCCAAGGAACTTTCACCAGCATACGACACTAACTCTGGGGGATAGTGTGTGTGCATGGCAGTGGGTGTTTTAAATTTTTCTTTTTACACGTTTCAGTACGTGAATGACACTCCCTGACTGCACTGCAGCAGATTCCAGATATTTTAGAATTTTGGTTTTGATTGGAGTATTTCTTTCATCATAATTCAACTTTCAGAATAAAGATTGCGATTGCACCATTATTTTCTTGTGTTGCAATAACAGCATCAAGAGAAACCTTGGCTTCTATCATTGTATTTGTGTGTTTGCCCCTCTGTTCACTGACAACAGCTCAAGAGACACATTTAAGTGCCACTCAGCCACCAGGAAATTCAGAACAATCTAACATTATACTCTCCAGTACTGAAGTTCCTTGCAGTGGAACTGTTCTTTGGTCCCCTCTGCACTGAAGTTTTTCACTATGAGCATGACAAGAAATTGAAGTGGGAGAGCAAAGATTCAAGGCAGCATCTGGTTTTGCACCTCGGTCTTTTCCAGTTGAGAGACACTTGAAGATAACCATCCGTAGATCCAGTCCCTCTTGCAGCCAGATCTTATCCATGATCTTAATCATTTGCAAGGCCAACATATCTTGTCTCAGATCTTCTCCAACCTTAAATGAAAAAATCAGAGTTAACTAGAGGCATTATATGCTTTCAGCAAAACTAAACATCCCAGATTTTAATGGGTTTACATTCTAGGAAGTGATAAATTATGCTACTTCCTCATAGTTACACAGCTAAAAAGAGAGGCTGTACAGTTAAGGTTTCACATGTGATAGACTTACATTTTACAACCTGCTCAGATGTTGGTTTCTAAATACACAGGAGCAAACTCACAAAAACTGAGCTTATTAGACTATGCTAAAGTTAATTGATACCAGTGAAATGAAACTGTGATTATCATTCAACTTTTTTTCTCCAATACACAAGTAAGGCCTACCTTAAACATCACATTAATTTCTTCTCCCAGAGGGTCTGCATTTATCAGTGCAACTTTCAGTGGTACTGCATTGGAGCTGAAGAAAGAACATGCCTGCAAGTAGATTTAGTGTTAATTGTCTGCTAGCCCAGAAAACAAGACATTCTGACAACAAGCAGGTTTGACACACAATGTGTCTATTCAGACTTTTAACATTGGAATTGTGGTGAATACGTGCTTCCTTTGAATAATGAGTCCTTTGGCTGTTATTTGTTGCATTCTTGTACAAAAGCCAATAGTTCTACACAGTCATGTTTTATACATTTTGAAGGGAAAACTGAATAAAACATGAATAAATATTTTATCAGGAGCTTTTTTTGAAACCTAGAAGATACAAATACATTAAAAAAATAAAAGGGTGTGTTTCACAGTATTTTTCCTCATTTATCTGCTTTCAAGAACATACTCATAATTTAATAGTTACAGTAGAGAAGGAAAGCAAGATGAACTGTCTCTCCAACACAGAAGTAGTTCAAGCGTTAACAGACCTTTAGGTTTTCAGTCATGCATGATGATATAATCAAGACCGTGGTTGAGCAGATACTGTCAAACCTTGCAGAGTTCTGGAAACATCATTTACCTGCTTCTCCTACATCCTAGCTTTGCCTAGAATTAATTTCTACAAAAAGGTTTTGAAACTCTGAATGTGCAGTACCTTAATATTTAACTCTTTTGCCACAAGACTGGGATTGAGAGGCAAACGGCATTTGTTCTTCAAGAAAAATAACTGCACACGTTCCATACCATTTTGCAAGGCAACCTACGGACAAAAGGAAAATTCAGCTGACATTCTCCTAACTAGAGCATCTACAGAAAACTTCTGGACAAAGTTATTCTAAAACAAATGTTTTAACTCCAGAGTCAAAGGAATGCTAGCAACTATAACTGCTGGTTTAGCTATTAAAATACATAAGCCTGGCACTGTAACACTAATCACACAAGTTCATGGGTTTTATGGTTTTTTTTACTAAACCAGATGATAGCATCCCACTCTATCAAACTAAGTTGTATTATTAGCACATAAGCAGATAACCCATTCTTTTGCATAATGGGATCATTCTTCAGCAGTAATAGGTTTAAATTAATTTCCAGTTTATTGTATACAGAAACCGTCCTATCGTATCATATTCTTATGTTTCAGATGACAACAAACTTGACAAAAACATCAAATTCCTTAAGCTTTTAACTTGTTAAAATGCATAGCAATAGATTCATAGATCTTCCTATAAATTATACATAACATTTTGAACTTAGACTGAAAAGACAATTGAATGGATTAGTTTTGAAGATATACTCAGTCTAATCTTCCTAAAGAATATTAAAAATATATACACACCTGCCGAGCAGATCCACTCGTTTGCTTTACTTTTTCTGCTACCATTCCCAAGAGCTGCACTAGTCTGGTCTGCTTCTCCAGCTCTTCCCTCAGCCTTTTTCCACAGACTGAAAGAAAAGCTCCAAGAATTTGCTCATACCTTACACCAAACTTCGTATCATACAGTGTATCCTTAAGAAGCCTGAAATAAAGGATTTAAGTTAAATTTTCCTAAAGAAAATACTGCAAACAATGCACGAAAACATTTTGCTGAATCAATAAACATTTTAATGAATCATTACTACATATGTCTGAAGTTACTGACGTATATAGGATGGAAACGGCAAGAAGTTTGTGCTTCGTAGAGGCATTTTCTTTTCTTTCATTAAAAAAACTCCCCAAACAATGTAGAGTTTGTATTATAACCATTCATTACAGTCACTGTTATATTAATATTAAAAAGGATTTTTTTTTTCAGAAATATTAATCTTGTCGTCCTCACATTCCACAAAAAACAGGACAAAGAACATCTTACCAGTATAGGTAGTGTGCTATTCGAATGCTTCCCAGTGCCCGAGCCAAAAGAAATTTCACAAGAGCACTGTCTAGATAGGTTTCATACTTCAATGCCTAAATACAAAGAAAATGAAATAAATCAGTCTGGATTTAATTCTAGATGAAGACTGAGGTTTTACGACTTATGCACAGGCAGAATCACCACAAATCCTTAAGACAAAGTGATTTTTTTGCTCAAATTGTGTTCCCTAATATGCATTAAAGTTATTAGAGGCATGCAATTGCATTTCTGCTATTAGTCATCAGCAATTCCTTTGGGTTTTCAAGAGCAATAAAAATTCAAACTTCTGTGCTGGTAGAAAGTCTTACCTGTACAAATTGAGGGAGGAAATCTGTTAACTCATCATCACTTAATGACTCTATCCAGTTCACAGCTGTATTTCGCACTTCCTGATCAGCAAACCTAGAAAGTCACCACAAATACATATTAAGTTATCTCTGTTCATATAGGATTTTTTTTTTTTTTTGAGATCAGCTAGATAGAAAAGAATCAATATAAAGGCTTTAACAGCTCAAAAAACCCCACAAGTCTGAGGCCCTTCATCACATAAGATGCAACCACATGTGCATGTTTAGGGCAGGCACAGTAACCTATCAAAACTCAGTGTTGATAGCTTGGCTCTATAGTTCCTGTTCTGTCACACAATAGATTTTAGAATCCTAACCACTCTTGCTTTGCTTTCACTACATGACTTGGTCAAGCCTACATCAATAAAGAAAGCACATATTCTTTAGAACTTTAAGAACACTTAGCTTTTGCTACAAGAAATTCAGCAATATTTTTCTACAGAACACCATTCAGGATCTGCTACCAAAGAAGAGTCATTTAATGCTCAACAACACACACAGAATGTATTTGACACTCTTTCTTACTTTGAATCAAGTAGTTCCAGTGCAGCTAAGGGTGATAAGGGAGGCCACCTCTGAAGTAATGAATATATTTCTGGAAGACTTGCCCAGTCCCAGTGAGGGGCACTAACCAATATTTTTGGTAGGCTACTAGTATGGCTATGACAGTAATGTCTTTTCTCCCACAAAAATTCTTTATCTTCTTTCGACAGCCTGCAGACAAAAGCACAAAATATAGCTATTTCCTCTGCAAAAGTCAAAACGAGAAGCCAAATAAAGCCTCAAACACTAAGGAAACAGTTGTTCAAAGTCATAATTTGGACACTAAGTTTTAGTATAATCTAAAATAAACCGAAATGTTAATGTCGGTTTGGTGCAGATGAGTGGGAAAGCCTGACAGAAAAGCTTCCATGGCGCATGAACAGCCACTGCTCCCTGCAACAGAAACTGCCAAGCAGGAATAGACAACTGTAACAGGCAGCCAAAGGGGCAGCAATCTTGTAACAAAAGACTATTATAACACCAGCCATGGAAAACACAAGGAAATTCTTCAAGTCAGTACCATTATTTCACATGTTTAATTCAATCTCTTGTTTAAGTCTCTATAGGTCTTCACAATATATTAAAAAAACAAAAAGAAAAGAGTATTAAAGAAACTTAAGAATACATAAGCATTCCATACACTAGCCACAAATTGTCATGTGCAAAGAGACCACGGCTAGAAGGGATGAACATACCCAATAGTGTTATCCTTGGACAGAATGGCAAGGAGACGTTCCCTCAATGGTTTTTCTAACGTTTCTATGGAATGATGCACAGTAGTCTTTGCAGCTTCAGGAATTTTATATTCAATGTCAAATGCATGGGATGGGAAGTCAATCTGAAAAAAGAAAGAAAAAAAAAGCTGACGCAAGTCCTCAAGTGGAGTAGAGAAAGCTCACCCTTCCAGCAACCTCAGACCTTTAGGCATCTGAACTCTTTAGTTCTACACCCAAGTCTTCAGATACTGTTTCCTGAAGGTTTTTTCTATCTCAATTTTTCTATATGGTCCTTAAATGTAGAAGAATTTGCACGTTGTTGCACAATGCAGTGGTTGGACCACTCCTTAGTAGAGAAGTGACAATGCTTAGAGTGGAGACTAATCATACAACTATTCAAATTCAAACCAGTGGTTTCAACCCAACCAGCAACTCAGACCATGTTTTGGGACTGCTAAGCCATGCCTAGTAAGGTGTCTCCTCTTTGGAGAGAAATTCAGACTCTGAGTTTAGAAAGAGAGGTGCTTATATTCTGTAAAGAAACTGGAATTACTAGTGTTTAGGCCTAGGCAACTCTCAGCACACATTTCTATGGATTTCTGTCAAAAATGTTCTCTCCCAGTACTGATAGGATATAGTGCCAAGGTTCCTCCAATTTCTCTTACTTCACAATAATTATTCAATTACTGATTTGTGTGGACTTCCAGGAGCTTTCTATTCTTTGGCCTTACTGTTTAGTAATCACTATTCTATACTGGCTTTGAAATATGACTTAACAGTATTTATCCTGTCCCCAAAACATTCATCTATGATGACTCTTATAAGACTTACAAGTCACAATATTCAAAGAAAACATAGAGCAAGTCAGAATTAGGTATAACCTGCAATACTATTCTTTCCATATTTCCTTTCTTAGTGGCCATCCCTGACGCATGATGCAGATGTGATGAGGTCCACATTTGCAAGAGCTTTGTCCCAGAAGTTAACAATCTGAGAAAAAAACATGTACAGGTATTAGTATCACAATCTGTTTACTTCACCAAGAGATTAGTTGTCAAATGATTTTAATTTTCACAAGATGTCTTTTTCACTTTAAGCGCTGCACACAACTATTAGGCAGAAAAGGCAATGGGAAATGTTCAGTGTTGACACAGCTGACACAGATAAATTAAGTGCTCCCTGTTCCTTGAGTGAGAAAAAGAATACTTTTGCCTCTGACAAATAAACTGAACACATACTCTCACCTTCCCAGAGAAAAGGTCCAGGCATATGAATATTACAGACATCACCATTTGCCTGGACTTCCCACATTACCAGATTCTGCAAGTGCAGAATCACATTTGCATTTGCCAGTGTATTCCCAATACTAATACTACTTCCAATTGTAGTATGGAGCAACTGATGACACCTCATAAATCAGTGAAGTGGTGAGTGTTAGGTACAGAAAACTTCTATCAGTCTTTAAAAATCAAAATGCTGTCTTAAAAGACTGCTTGAAGGTCGCATCTTAAGTATATTTTGAAAGATGTTTTAAGGTTTATATGTATTTCAAATAAAGAACAGTTTGTTATATGTAAATACTGATTAATTGGGAGCTTATCATGCCAATAAAAGTTATTAAATCATGTCACTAAAGCACAACTGAACAGCTAGTTCTTTTAAATAATTCTCCAGTTTAATATACTTGCCATACCCTTCTGTCTCATCTACAAGTAATGACATTTTAAGTCACTCTTAAGACACATTTCAGCTGAAGGGATTTTTACTTGGCTATGAATTCTTCCAAAGCACACACATGACCATTTTTATTCTTCCTACATTTTAGTTAGCTACAAGTTTTAGCTCCTGCTTGCTGTTGCTGCTATTCTCAACTGTAACTGAAATATTTGGGTAGTATCTTTAATTACCTAGGTCTGGATTTAATTTATGTGGACTGCAAGTGGATTAGTCCACTAAGCATCTCTGCAGCTGCTACGTACAGGCCACTCAGCAAACTCTGGCACAACACATTCTATTGTAGTGCTCTGCATAAACAGAAAATCCAGTTTTCTCCCCAAACTAACTATGACAACACCATGAAGCAGAAAGACAAGCTAAATCTGCAATTCAAATCAAAAGCCATGTTTTCAAATACTGTGTGATGTATTTAGATAGCAGACTGAAATGCAACATTTAAACAGAAGTTTGAAATATGCATCATTTATGAAAAGAAATCCGAGTTTCAAGCAAAGACTGAAAGCAGCTGCAGGCCATCTCTGCAACGCAGGAAATCCTAAAATCTTAAACACCCTCAAGCTGTTGGAATCATCACCAGACAAAAGAGAAAGCAGGACAAGTAAAGTCAAATCTAGAACCAGAGGACACAAAGCACATGAAACAGGCACAAGCAATACACAGCAGTAACTTTTCAGGAAAGACCTGGCTCTCTTTCTGTAGCTGTGGTGGACAATTTAAGCTTCCAGTAAGACCTAGAAGTCAGAGCTCATATAAACAGGAAATCTTGAACATAAATGCTGAAGCTGTTTTGAAATGGTGTGATCACTCCTGCAACATCATGCCTAAATTCTGGCATCTGTGGTTCAAGTCTACTGGTTAATGTCTCACTGAGCAGCTACCAAAGTGATAAGCATTTTGGAATGCACTTTGTAATGGAAGTTTGAAGGACAAGGAAACTTGAACCAATGCAGAAACACTTAGCTTGGGAAAGTTACAGTAGGCTTTTCATTCTTAGTGAAAAAAGTATAATAGGATCCAGCAGCTGTACGTGAAGGAAAGCCAATTCAAACTGAAACTACGTAAGAAGTTTAACACAGTCATTATTATCCCTTTAAGTTTTTAAAATAAATTAAGCTCTGAATCAAAAGGAATAATTTCTGGGACATAATAATTCAAACAATATTCAGCTTCCTTCAGCCAGTTACATGGAAATCCTGTAACACAGGAAAGTGTTTTATTCCCTATTTAATGGAAGGTTTTATTTCTGTAACAATATAGTTTAAAATTCTTAACCTTTACCATGGCCTACTATATTCAGTGCCAGAGAGGCAGTTTCTATAGTTATGGGAGTGAAGTAAGCTTTATACAGAGAAAATCATATTAATAATCTTACCTATGTTTTGAATACTTACCGCCTAAAATCAAAGAGAGGTAGAGAAACCTGGCCCAAAATTTCTGGGCCCTTTCTCTGCTTATTTGAGTCAGGGGAACTCCCACTACTTTGATTTAGGATTCCAAACAAAGTCAGACACAATACTGATTCCAAAGGCAACTGTGAAATCTGGATGGGGAAAATTATTCTATAAAATAAAAGTATTAAAAATAAGTCAGTTAGAAGAAAGGCAGTTGTTAGTAAGTTACAGGCTTATCCATGTAATCCATTTATGCTTCTTGCTTTCAAAAAGTTAATTAACATTGAAGAACAAGTGGTAAATTTCCATGCAATCATATTTCACTCCACTTCATCTCCCATACCAATAGTTTGTAAAACCTGCTAAATTGTACTTGGGCACTGTAGTCAGATTTGGAACAACCCTTTTTAATATTTGTCTATTAAATCACATTCCTTACACAGAACTGACCTGTCCAGCACAACCAGTCTTCCTTCTCTACTCACTAGGAGGACAAACACAATTCCTTGTTAGCCACCTCCCAATCTCTCAGATTTAAAGGGTCAGTTGACAATGAAAGAATCTATTAAGAAGTACTGAAAGTTAAATTCACAAGGTACAAAACCTATAAAGAAAGCAGCTCAGGAATATACACCTCACTGAGCCAAACTCCCATTTTTGTTTACACTGCTTTTACTGCATAAGATGTTCTTTTAGTTTGATTTCTCTGTAGCACATCACAGTTGCACTATAAAATACTGCACTACTGTAAGCAGCTTTTAAGCAAACTAACAGATCTTTCACTGTAATATACTGGCACTTGCAAGCAAAAGATCTGACAATTAATCCCTTGCATCACCAGATAAAAAAATGTAGTTGGAGTATTCTCTGAAGGCAGGTGTTCTAGAAATTCTCATTCCCGGACTGAAATAATTTGTTCACTGTAAACTTTCAGGGTATTCCTCAGGGTCTATCTCTGACCTTTAAAAGCAGTCAGGAGAGTAGATATAGGGCACAGTAGAGCTCACATGATGCTTCAGCTGTGACAGACTGCCTGATAACTCAAGTAGGAGAGAGTAAGCTGTGCACAGATAGTGAAAAATTTTCCCCTCTAGTTATCAGATACCAGCCACCATTATCGTCCTATTTTTTCTCTGCATGCCCTTCCTTCCTCCTTTCTACCCTCCTCCCCTGCCCCATAAAAACAAGCTGGAGTTCAGTAGCTCAAACTGGACATTCCCTTATGCTACAGACTGATACTCTAAAGCACTTCTGCATCTGCTCTCTTATAGAAATAATACTAAATCGGATTTTTAAATTCAGATATAAAGTTGCTACAATGTATTTGGAACAAAACCTGATTGAATATTAATGTTAGTAAAAGTGAGTTTTTCTTCTCCATTTACATAAATTGACCTTCTTTAAGCAGCACAAGCTGTTCCCATTACAAAGAGTGTTACTCCATATAATTGTGTACTACAAACACATTAGCACAGGGCACTTGTCCAGCATTTCCATTCCCACTTTTAAAATGAGTAGCAAAATACCATTTGGAAAAATATTTGATTTTGGTCAGTAAGTCTCACACATTGTTCTTTGGACACTTAATTGGAATCAGAAGCAAGAGTTGCTTGAATGACCGTATTCAGCAGCTAGCTGGGTAGGTACTAGCTAAACCAAAATATTTTATTGAATTTTTACATGCTAAAGTCACTTACAGCTCATCCCATTTAATCAAGTAGAAGAAGTTCTTGTACGTGCCAACCTTCTTGGACTGCACAGGTTTGAACAGATCTTTTCCATTGTGGGTCAGAGAACAAATCAAGTAGTATTTTTCATAACTGGACAAGGAAAAAAAACTTAAATTAAACAAAAAAAATCTATAAAAGGACGAATTTTACAATTAATTAATTATTTACTTACTTTGACACCCAACCAGAAGAAATTCCGTGAGCAGCAAATACTGTGAACTGGAGATGTTCTGTGGCAGTACAAGCTTCCTTGGTACTCTTACCATCTTCTGGAGAAATTGCTGCAGAACTGCTACAGGAATTCACGTGGAGTCGCACAAGAGCTTCAACTGCTCT
The DNA here is from genome assembly GCA_035041135.1 of Platyrinchus mystaceus. Classification (NCBI taxonomy): domain Eukaryota; kingdom Metazoa; phylum Chordata; class Aves; order Passeriformes; family Tyrannidae; genus Platyrinchus; species Platyrinchus mystaceus. Next base: position 13,220,063 of record JAWWLV010000179.1, read on the forward strand.
TGTTAACTGGTCTATACTCACTTTCAGAGGGTTTTCAGGCTGCAGTGAACCTAAATTATAATTTATTTTTAATGCATTTTTCCGAAATCAACCACCTGAGAGCAGTTTTTAAACAAAAATTGAAGAACTTTACTCACCAGGTGAGCTCTTGCTAGTGTCATCACCACATTTTAAGGACACCTACACAGTAAAGTTAGAGCAAATTTCAATACTGAGAAATTCATACTAATTTTCCATTGCTCTTAAGTATCTTGCACAGAAATTATTAAATATCTGACTTGGGCCCATATTTAAGTTTATGCAACACATCTTTTCACTCAAAGCTCCTCAAGAGTTACCTGACAGCATCACAATTTTCATATCATGCAGCACCTATTCATCAAGTTCAAAAGTTCATGTTTAGTCAAGTCAACTGTTTTTGACACTCTTTATGAACTCCTAAAAGCCACAGTACATTGGAATACTGCTCAGGATGCCCTAACTTCTAAGGTAGAAATATTTCTACCCTAAGGTAGAAATAAAGCTTGCTCAGGGCTGTTATGGATGAAAGCAGACATTGTTAGTTCTTTTAACAAGTAAATGAAGTCTGAACAGCTGTTCTTTTTGTGGCATTTGTTAAGGTATCTTTTGCTGGCAGAGTTACTGCAAATTCACTGAATTAAAAAAAATGTTAAACAACTGGGAAAACTGAACAGTAAGTACTGTTACTTTGGACTATATTTGTTTGCTTCTTGGTCTGCTAAAATGGAAGTCTAAACATGACACAACACCACAGCAATGTCTAGTCTCAACAAAGACACTGTTGAAGCCAAAAGGTGACAAACAAATCACAGGAATTTACTCCCTTCTAATCAGGAAGGGTGCCATGCCAAATTCAACTCCTGATAAAACTAAAGCTTTTAATGAAAACTGAATCTGTGATTTAAAATCAAAACCCAGTGAACTCCTAAGACCTCAGAGAAAGTCTATGAAGTTTGCCACAATTGCTGCAGAAGAATGAAAGCCCTCCTTACACTTTTAGTGTACTAATTGAGCATCTTGTCAACAGTTAGTTTGAACTACCAAAAAACCTCCCATTCATATAAAAAATGTGGTCAACAAAAACAAACAAAAACCAAAAACAAACAAACAAAACCAACCCAATATCTTTCAAAACCTTTAGATGCAACTGTTTCCAATCCTGAAAGCAATTTTGTTTCTGAAAGCAATCTTATAGCCTTCATACACATTACTGTGCAAGGCAATGTGCATCAAAAAAAAAAAGGCACTATTTTACTGACAAAATCCCACCCTTTTCAAACTCTAGTGGGATAGTGTTATTTTTGGGAGTTATTTTTACACTATAATGTAATTATTTCTATAGTTTTCTCCTAATAAAAATACAACATTGAAAAAATATTTTACATGCTGTATTTCACTGTTTTCTAAATGTCTTCTGCACTTCCCTGCAAGAATTTTAGTTCTTGGGACAACTATATTTATTTGTCTGTGCACTTTGCAAGACTTCTGCTCAGTATTACAAATACATCACTGAACCAATGAAGCCGGAAGCAAACAGAGCATCACGTGAATCGCCACTCTAATAAGACAGCAGGACAACAGAAACAGCATTACAAGATTATTTAGCTTTTTTTATTTGCACAACTTCTCCATTTGTTGACTTGAGACCAATTCTGCTCAAGTGAATCATTCATTGTAAGGTAGTTGCATCATCAAATTCTGTGCTGTTTGAGAGATTTTGGGTTTGTCCATATGCTCAGGAGTGCAGGAACACAAACAGTCAGTTTTTAAGATGCTATTGCTAGTCACATAAATATTACGGGGAAAATGCATGATGTGAATTGCTCCTTTAAAGCGTAACTGCGTTGATTTTAAAAAGCATGAGCTAGCTGTCAGTTCCCCTCAGTCAGATTTAGTGGCATCTGCTGTGACACAAGTTTCTAATTACAGAACCAGAAAACAGTACTTTAAAACTAGTTTTTAATGAGTCACTATTTAGAAAAGGAAAGTATTCAACAAGCAAGTGATTAATGCATTAACAGCAGAGAGACATCAACATAAATGGAAAATATCAGGTAAAATAAATAAGTAAAACCCAACAAAAAAAGTTCTACATAATCCTGACAGAACTGATGCTGGTATTTTCAACTACTAAAGATTGTGAAATACTACTTATCAGTGTTAAAAAGAGTACCTCAAAATGCAGTTTATAGTGTGAAAGTTTACCTCAGCATTTTTAGTCCTTGGAAGATTAACAGCCCTCCTTAGCTTCTTCACTGATTCCGTTATTGCAGGAGTCTCTACACAATCCAATGTAGAACAGATTTTTCTGACAGTCTTAATTACATGATCTACTGCTTTATGCTGGTTCTAATAAGGAATGTATGAGAGAACAGATTGATCCGATCACAATTGTGCAACCCAGTATTGCTTTTTTTTTAATGAATCGCCAAGAAAATTTCACCAGGAGATGCGTATCTCAGTTACATTACACTGTGGTGTAACAATTCGATTAAAGAAAAACCTCAGTATCAAGAACTTCATTATGAATGCCAAAAACACAGTAGTATGGATTCTAGAATGAAATCCCAGGAAACATTAGGAGGTTCCCAACCATTTTTCTACTAAGCTGCTGGTAAACAAGTATTTTCTAATGAGATACTAAGCTCAAATTCCCTCATGGCATAAAAAGAAAGTTGTTAGTTTAAAGAAAAGGCTATTTAATTAGTGTGAGGAAGCAATTCTAAAGAAGCAGTGTTTCAACTTGAGTCCTCTCAAACATATAGGTTCAAATTACACTTACACTACTACTGCTTACATTACAGTATTGCTTCCATAATCAGACTTTATCTCTTTTATTTCACTTTAACATACTTTTGAAAAAAGTTTGTTGCAACTTTTGCTTGAAATGCTATTTAATTTAAAAGGTTTTTCCAGATGAAGCAATTGCAAACAGTCATCCTGAAGTAGGTAGGAAATGAAGGGGTGTTGCACACTTAACAGGAATCTTTCTTGAAGGGAATAGATCAGCTTCTAATCAGAGAATGAATACGCTGGTAGGCTACTTAAGACAAAGTTGAGATGCTCCTAACATTCTCTTCCTTCTACTCTTCCCATAGAAGAAAATCCACTTAAGTGAAATATATATCCTAGATTTCTTGGTGTCATGGTTTTGCTGGCTCTTAGAAACTAAGCAGGAATTTTTCCCTTCCCCTGCCTACTGTGTGAGGGGGATGTTGAATAGGCATATTGACTGTGGCTTAGGCAGTTAAGTTACACAAAGAGTGGCTGGTAAGACCACATTCCTGGCTGATGGCCCTTAGAATCTTGTCTTTGGGGAGTTCTTTTTTACTTTTTTTTTCTTTCCCTCCTCTCCTGGGAAACTGGGGGGGGGTTGGGGGGGGGTGTTGAAGGAGTTGAGGGGGTGGTGGTGGGGCTGGAACAGGGAGTTTGGCTGCTGCCGGAGCAGCGATGGGGTCTGGGTGGCAGGTAGCTCAGAGGTGGTTTTTGTTCCCAGCCTGGTTGCCAGCCATGGATTCTGCTTGGAATTTCCACTGGAGAAGAACTGTTTTGGGAGGTTTTTTTCCCTCCTCCGCTACCTTTTTTTTTTTTCCTTTCTTGGCAGAAGTTCTTGTGTACATCAGAGGAGGGGGGGCTGTACTGCACGATTCTACCAGAAGGACTGAGAGAGTTTTCCGCTAGGAAGGACTTTTTGTTTTGTTTTCTTTCCCTCCTCTCTCTCTCCCCTTTCGGGGGGTGGGGGGGAGAGGAAGACCTCCCTTTTTTGGTTTCTCCAGTACACCCAGGAGGGTGTCTCCCCACATGGCAGTGACCAGTGATCCAACAACACCCCCTGCTGATGGTGGTTAGAATTGCACCAAAGGGCGCAAACTGAACTGCTTACCTTTGTTTGTTTGTTTATCTGTTTGTTTTGAGGGGGATTATTTCTGGGTATAGGATTAGTGCTTGGTTGTTTTATTTGCGTTTTTCTTCGTTGTTCTCCCAACACACATATATCTTTTAGTAAAGGGCTGTTATTTTTCCTTTTTCCACATTTTTCCTCAATTGGAGCCTCTTAATTTCGAACTTACAATTGCTTAGAGGGAGGAGTTTGGGTCTTCCTCATAACTCATCCTCAGCAAAACACTTGTGTCTCACGAAACTGGGACACCTGGGTTTTGGTTTTTAATGTAAGGAAATCTTTACCCAATTTTAAAGAACTCACGTAGAAAATGAAAATATTTACTTAAAAAAAATTTCACTTTTTAAAGGTGTAATGTCTATGTTTCTTTCACAATTACTTATGAGCACTTGCAAGTAAATACGAAGGATTATTAGTGCAATACCCTCTTGGTAAGATGTAAATTGATTCCCAACCCCTACCCTCCCAGACATATTGTCATGCCTTTCCTACAATTGGATAGCAAAAAAGCCATTCAAATCAGAAAGCTTTTGAATTGAGAGTTTCCTGGCAACAATTAACTGTCCTGGTAAGAAAATAACCACAGAAGTCAGAGGACACTGTAAATATTTAAGCTGTACTTTCAAAGCTGACACTTTGAAGTTAACAGCTGCTTTAAGTCATGAAGAACAAAATTTCCACTGCTATTTTCCTCACAGGCTTCCAATCTCAATAAGACAATTGATAACTTTTAAAGTGTTCAATGATGTGAAATCAAAGCCTACGTACAAATTATGGATTACTTTACGTTTTTTCCCTTTGATTAGCGAGCTTCAGCTACTGAACAGGTACAGGAATTCACGCAGTAAAAAATTTCAAAGGCAGCAAATGCTGATATTTGAACCTAATCATCACCACCTACAAACTAGATCTCCTGTGCTAAGACTGTAGAAAGAGCAGAACGTAAGTCTGAATTGAGATGTTTTGCATTCCTCATCTCAGCCTCTGAAATCACAGTTAAACAAACAAGCTGAAGCAGCTGCAGGAGCAAAGCAACAAAACCACCACCATATCAAGCAGCAGTAACAGCTCCCTCTTCCATAAAACGATTGTGTTCAAAACTACCCTTGAGAACATGGTGAATCACCATCAAAGGAATTAAATAAATTAAGGGCATATGTAAATAGTGGACATCAGATTGTTCAGACCTGCATTCCTGGAGAGGCAAACAAACATAGTGGAAATGAAAAGTATTGCAATTAAGTAATTCATTTCAAGGCTGCTCTTACAGAAACTGGTTAAGAAACACAGTTAATGTTTAAGCATTTAAGTCTCCAAGTTACACTATTATCAGGAGTTAAATGCAGCTTCTCCTTTGGGAAATGAGCAAAGCAGGTTACTTCCATAAGCTTGTGCATTTGGGATATCACTCCAAACTACTTGACATGCAAGTTGCTTTAAGCTACCTATCATACACCAAAATAGACAATGTTTTTGACAGAGTATTTCAAGTTAATCAAATAATGCAGAATAAGTTTTACACTTTGTGTAAAACTTACTGGTATGTTTCAAATTTGCTTCAGTTATAACTCCCATTGTACACGCTATTACTGCTCACTATTGTGTAGATTTTTATCTGTTACCAAATATATCTATCATGGCTGTCAGGATGTAGTCAGGATTCAGACCTTTTCCCTTGAATTTCTCTCTTCCAGCATTTGTGAGAAAAAGGCTGTTTTTCACCCCAGGACTTGCAAGATATATTTCTAATTGTGATGATTAGGTAACAGTTAGTTTGCAAGAAAAGAAGAGAAATCTAAAAATTCATTATTCCAAATTCACATTTGACAGCTTGTTCAGATCTCATTTTCCCCAGGAATACCTACAAGTCTTTTTCCCAGCTACCTTACTGGTGAACTTTCTCACGCTACTTTTGGTTCAGCAATAATTTACAATGACCTTACCTCATTCTTAAGAGCTATGTTAACTTGCTTATGATACACATCAAGAAGCTCTTCAATAGAAGGCCTGCAAGAAATAATAGTTATTGAACACAAGAGCAAGAAGAGAACATAGGTCAGGAATTCAGCAGTGACCAGCACTTGGTTACTAAAACCACCACAAAACATTACCTTATAATAGGTTCCCTGAAAGGCTTTTCTACTTTGTAGAGGTGTTTGGTTAGATGAATGGGTGTTCTGTCATCATCTTCCTGCAATAAAATATTAGATCTTAAGTCCAATTCTTGCCTTTCTATAATTTGTAATACTGTGTTAGAAGTTTAATTACTAATACCTGTGGGGTTGCAGGGGAAAGATAAAAGGTGATTTCTTCAAAGGGGAAAAGAAGTAACAAATTAATAACCTATGAAATGTGTACACACAGGGACAGAGGGAACAAATAGCCATTAAGTGCAGAACTACACAGATACCAAATATTTCCCCCTTCCTCTTTGATGGTCTGATACAGATTTAATTAAACTCAAAATCTGTTCTCAACTTTTAGTTAACTCTGAAATTTTTTGCTTCCCTTTCAGGCTTCAAGTTTAGTCCAAATGCTTGCATACCTTTTCCAGGTATAATACTTAGTCTAATAAGAGACATTACCCATATTTGTATTACCTGCATTGTGCAATTCAGTTACGTATTTCACTTCCTCTTCGTATGAGAGGACACAATTTCCAACACCAAGCAGACCTACTAACTTGTTAGTAACACTAGAAGGTTACACCTTAGATCCACCAACTCTGATGCCAACTCCCAACCTCTTGAAGACTAGGAAGAACTTACTGTCCGTGCCAGATCGCTGCAGATCACACTGTGGGTCAGAAGCTGCAGTTTGATTTCTGTGTCCCACTTCCGGCAGTTCTGGATATATTCATGACTTCCTATGCCGTGCTTACTGTTAAACAAAATCAAGCTGTTGTCACAACAGAAATATGCAGCACTTTTTAAAAATCTCACGTAAAATATTTAAGGCAACCTGTTGCCTCAAAGTAAGGAAGTGGTCAATCAACTTCCACGCCACATTTGATCTGATTTTTACTTCTGCAGAAGTTTTGATACACTATTACAGACACCTGTATTTTTGCTAAAGCTCTTACCTACAGTGACTAATCATAAACTAAATATTCTAACCCAGAAAATTAATGGGATTTTGTAAACCATTAGTTTAAAAAAACCCAAAACAACAAAATCAAACCAAACTAACCAATAATCAAAAAACCACAAACCCCTCCAGATTACTAGAAAACAGTAGATTTTTTTTTTCCTCATTGCTAGGATTTGAAGAGGAGCTGAAAACTACATCATCCATCTACAGAAATTCTCTCGAAATCTGTATCTGAAAAATGCTCTGTTTGTGTTCAACACAACAGATGGCAGATTAGAACATATTTTTAGGAAGGTGTTGAGAAACTACTTTGCTGTATCCCAGAGCAACTCAAAAGACTTCTGATCTTTGTGCAAAGAGTGACTCTTCTACACTTTTAAGATTTCTGCCTTCATACATACGATCACTAGAGAAATACTTTCCAGTAACTGTGTCATGAAAAAGCATGAAATTAAATATTAATGAAAAGGAGTTTGCTTACTTCTGTAAAACTTCTTCTTGGCCACAGACTTTCAGGATATAGCTGCCAATGTCCACTTCATTCAAGTCATCATGCACCCAGCAAAGTGCCTGCATTATTATAAGCTCAACAGGGGAACTCACTGTTTAAAGAAATTACATCTAGAAGTTAAATATAAATCTATAGCGAGTGATATTAACTATTACTCACTCACAAATTGTAGTTATTTAATGAAATCGGGGTTTATATATGTAGGAAAGACTCTTATGCTTCTATTGTCTCCTAAATGTCATCATTTGAGATCTTCACTTTTTTCTCACAAAGAAAGGTATCCCATGAAACTACCTGTCATTATAAAAAGCCCACAAATTATTTTAAAATTAGGATACAATGTAGTCACTTGACCAGAAGTACAAACACAGTCTGCAGGACTGAGGATAGCCTTTTTTTTTTTTTTAAATTATAAATTTGCCATATTAGGCAAGGACTTCAAATAGGTAAGTGATCCCAGAGGCACTTAAAGTTTAAAAATCATTATCTGAGGAGCTGGAGGTGGAACTCCTCTATTTGTTCTGCTTTTGAAGAACTGAATATCAGCTGCAGCTGAGGCAAATCCTATCAAAAGGATTTTTTACTTTTTCCTTTCCATTTGTCTACAGCAGTTTCCACTTTGGACAGAGCAGATCTCAGCATCAGTAAGCTTTTGCAAAAAGCAACTCTTAGCTACCAGTACTTTCACATCATGTTCCAAATGCTTTTTCTGAAAATAATCTCTCTTCTATCCAGCAACTACAGAGCAAAAGAAATAATCCCAGTCAAACCCCAAATCCATTTCTCCACACCCACCAGCTGTCACTGACGAAAAATACACAGATATGTTTTAATAACACAAATGTTTAAATACAAAATGCTCTCTAGCCCTCCCTACCTAGTTTCCAGCAATCTCCTGTAAATCACTTACAAACAGTATCACTAAGTGCCTCAAAATTCTCTAAAATACATTGTGTAAAACAACTTAATTCCAACTGGGTTTTTTCCCCTCCAGAGACCTTCCTAATTTTCTCAATTTTTTTTTTTTTTTTTTTTTTTTAAAGAAAGAAATATACTGCTATGGTGGACACAGAGTGGTAATGCCACAGTATTTCCCACACGTGCTTCACATAATTAACAAATGATGAAATATTACAAGCACAGAGGTATCGATAGCATATGAAAAGTGACTGTGAAATTCAAGAGCAAAGAAGTATGAATTCAGAAACATGATTTAACTCATTAAGACTGTTTAAACCTATTCTTGATCTAGAGTGAACCTGCTGTACTACCTTCAGCAGAGAACATGGTAGTTGAAGAGAAAAAAGGTGCAGTGATAGTTTACGGGCCATAGTCATAGGCAGCATTGGTGAAGTCTGCCAGCCCCAGAAAGCCCAGGGAAGTAAGACAAAGATAACGGTGCCACCTTTTCCCTGCCCTACTTGAAAGACATTCATTTCCTGCCAACACACAATGATTACTCAGATAGACTTGTACTTCTATGTAAGGTCTAATAAATAAATACAAAATGAATGCAAATAAGCTCTGAAGTTCATCTGTTTCCCTCCTGGGTCCTTTCTACACATTGAGTCGTCAGAGCACTGACAGGCTGCAGTTCCTTCAGAGCAAGACTGAGAGGCATACTGAGGCAAAGCAGTTAGGATGCTAAGGTATGTAATGCTTTGACCAAGAACAGAGGGAATTAAAAGTAGAGAATAACTTTCAATATGCCTATTACTAGTCACACACCCATCTTTCACCAGCTACGGAAGACAAGTAGTTCAACTGTGATCAGTTTCAGCATCAGACAGAAAAGGAAGAGAGCAGAGAGTGCAAAGAATAAGATATGTGGGATTAGAATCCAAAACACATTCCAAGCTAGTCAGAAAAGTAATAGAAATAAAGGGCTGAAGCCCTAACATTTTAGTTACCCTAACAAAGCCTTTTGTAGGAAAGGATTAAGCCTGTTATATTAGAAAAGTATAATCTTAAGGATTAAGAGCAGAAACCCTTCCTAGGCTATACTTACAATCCCCCTCATTTCTTAACAAAAGATTATTAAATCACAGCAGAATGAATAAAAGGTCCAGCAAATGAATATAGAATGAAAGCATTGAGAGCTCCTTTCCTAAGAGAGCAGTTAGTTTACATGAGTAATACAGCAACTCCATATCTTTTGGGAACAGCCAGCTCTAAAGCATCTACACTGTTACAGGTTGAGAACCAAAGGACAAGCAAACACCACAGCACAGATCCACTACCAGGAAGTTGCTCCTGAGGTAATTTATTATCAGGTATTTTATCACCAAAAACTGCCAGAAGCTGACAGCATGCAGTTACAGCCTTGAATATAAATGCTGTGAAGTCAAGACTGCACAGAAAATATCATGTATGTACAACAAAGGAAACCTAAAAGGTCCACCCGAAACCAGTATTCCTGGTTACCCACAAAACCAGGACAGCAGGTTGTGGCACATCATGACAGTATTATTGTAGTGTTTTCATAAGTATATATTGAAGTCAAATAACAGATAGTTTTAGTGCTTATTCTTATTTTCCAGCAGCAATTTGTCTGAATTTTTAGATGGGCTACAGAAGTTAATTTAAAAATATGCTAAGAGTATTGAAATAAAAAACTGAACGTCAAGAATCTCAGTCCTGGTGTCATTGTCCCCTCAATTACTATAAAGTAGGTCAAAGTCTTGAAAAACTGTTTTATTCTATCCAGCTGTGGATAGAATAGTGCTTCTGGTTTGCCTGACTTTCCTTTTTTAAACTAAATGATTCTTTTTGTCAACTTCTAAATATTTTCTGATGGAGGCACTGACCCAGAATAAGGTCTTCGCTCAGTTACCTTTTCCACATTTCCCACAAACAATCCATGCATCTGAGACACAGGGAGCACAAAAACTGAAAGCCACTGGCCTAGGCTCAGTGTACAGTCTTAACCCACCATTGTAAGTCTTAACAAGCCAACTCCAGTTTAAAAAGCAGAAACATACCATCACATGTAAAAGTTACTGGTTGCTGGAATTCTTCGATTTCTATAGAAACCTTGATACTGGCACTCTCCCCACTTATGTTTCTTTGCAGCATGATTGGACTCAGCACAAAGCCTGGGTTTGTTTGCTGATCAGAGTAAGGAAACTTGGTCCTCAATCTGAAAGTAGAAAAGGTTTATGAAACATTGCAATGGAGAAGTCTAATATTAAAGCAAAAAAACATGGTAATAACCACAAGCCAGAACAGTAGAGACTACCTTTGGCTCTCTACCTAAATTGTATGTACAAAACACCATTTAATTTTTCTGCTCTCAACAGAACACTGGCCACAATAATTACACAAGTAGTAATTAGACAGGCAGAAATCCCAGCTTATAATTAGGCCGGTTTTCCACATAGCTTCAAATATTTAACAGGTCAATGCTTACAGGACATATCCATATTCTGCAGAAGTTTAGCTCTAAAACAGTTTTTAAAAATGTAATTCACAGCATTTACTAAAAAATAATTTAAAAAAATAATAATTTCTTTTATGTAGAAAACAAAACTCTTCACATCTTTCAACTTTTAGAAATCTAATCTGAATTTAGATGCTACACAGAAGGTAGTTATTCCAAGTTGTGAAAGTTGAGAAAAAGGCCTTAGTTAAGGGAATGGCTTTTATTTAGGACACAAACAGTATAAAACATTCACCTATTAGTGAATAAACAGTACTTTGATAGCTCCTTTTTATTTTCTGCTATTTAACGTGAATAAAATAATTTAACCCAAAACTTTTATCAACATTAAAGTAGTATTACGGGAGATTAAGAACAGAACTCTTCAATAAGGGTCATTTATTTCATCATCTTGATTCCTAACAAAAGCAAGAATAGGAAAAATACCCAAAACCCTCTAGCAAGAATTGTCCAGTCAAAAAGCCATCCGTATTTTAAGCACTGGGTCTTGAAAGGAAAAGCAACAATTAGATTTAACTAGAAATTGTTGCAACAAGCCTATTTTACATGAGCTTTTTCTTAATGTTGTTAATCAGTAAGTTTCACAAATATATGAATTCGCATTGGTTTTATGGAGTTTGCTTTTGATTTTATAAACATTCCTGTTCTAATAAAAATAGCTGCTGTCCTTCAGATTTAAAGATCTCTGTTTCCTCCATTATTTCTTGAATTTTGATCTTGAAAGTTCGAAAGGCAAGACTCCTAGTTTGCCTTCTCTAGGAAGAAAGCAAAAAAAATAACCTCATTAAATTGTGGCAGTAAGAAAAAAAACACAGAAGCAGCATTCTGTCATGTTCTTTGGTATGGCCTTTAAGGAATTTCACCCCCTGATCAAAGCAGACACAAGTTTGAAGGTTTTATTTGTTAAAGTATTCCAGTTGTTGAAGCAAAAAAAGGAAATAATTTAAGGGTTGGAAAGCCAGGATTTAGTGAGGTGCACCAGCTAAGAAGTACAAAAAAATACTTTAAATTTATGAAAAAAATTATATTAAAAATAGACAGGAGGATATACATAAAAATAGTTTGAGGATAAAGAAGTGTTATAAAAACAAGGGAAAAAGTGAGAGGAAAGTCATGAGACCAAAATAATAGAGGCCACACAATAATCCAAAAATCTTAGTACTCAACATCTTAGCAATTTTGTTGCATTCTTAAACAAAACAGGACAAAACCAGGAAAAACTGGGATAAGAAAAGGAAAACGGGCACATACTGAAATCTGCCTCATCAAGCAAAAAGAAATGTAGGACTATCCCTGTCAAGCTAAGTGAAAATGAGTCATTTAGCTTTTTTTCTGCATTTTGAAAGCTTATTTGTATTCAGTAATTTCTTACTTCGTAACTGCTTGAGAAAAAGCTGACAGCTCTTGATTCTGCCCTTCAATTGCTTGGAGAAGCACATTTTCTGTCAGCATGCCAGTGGTCCCATTGTCTTTCTGCAACTCAAAGATAATACAGTATTTAAATAGCTGCAAACATATTCCTATAGCCAGCAAAGCCCCATGTAGATAATAAATTTTCGTAAGTCTAATGTTACTTTTATGTCTACTGCTATATAGAGAAAAATGTATATAATCACTAAGTTGAAAAGGCACTGGTCACTGGACCAGTGACTCCTTGACAGAAGGTAATTTATTTACAGCACCACTATCAGTTAAGATTAAGATGCAAGCATAACAATTCCTGAGTTCTCAGCTGTTGCATTAGAATTTGGCTAGATTTGGCTGAACAAGAGAAGTAAGACAGACAAATGTTTTTTCCTCCACTTCTCCAATTCAGCCTTCAGTATAGTTCCAGAAAGAGCCATTACAAATCAGTCATGTCCATGATTACCTTTTCCTACAAAGCAGGAAAATACAAGTTGTACACTGGAAGGAAGTAGCACTCACAACATGAAATTCAGGACTAATCTCGTGGTATCAATTTACTGCTGTTTTTATCCATTATACCATAGGCACCCACCAGGTCCCAAAACTGCAAACCACAATCTTTAAGTGATCCCATCTAAAAAACAACTGCTAAAAGAGAGCTGAAGTTTCAAACAATGAAATCTAAAAAACTTAAAAAAACCCCAACAAAACCAAAACCACCAAACCAACAAACACAGAACTGCAGCAGTTTTTAAATCTGTATCTTTTTCTGGCCTGATTCGCAATACAGCCATACAAGTGCTGGAGTGAGCAAAAAGCAGAGAGAAGCTGGAATAACCAGTGGGATTGAGGTGGAACTCTGTTGTTCATAGTCCAACAGCCACCACTGGCCTGAAGCATTCATGTAGCTCCAGTCAGATACTCCCTGGAAGAAGCTGAAGAGTTTGCTCATGTCCAACCCAGAGTCATTGCACACAAGGGATAAAGGCTTCTGACCAGTTACATTTTTGACTCAAAGCTTCTACAATGCTCATAGAAAGCTTTAATTCAACCACAACTCCAAAACCAAAGCAGACTGCATGATAATTTTTCTAAAAATCATCACAACTTATTCATATTTGAAGTAGTGATTAATCACTTAACTAATAAGTGGGTTATTTATTATTAGCCAAAGTAGTCAGTTAGGCAACTAATTTCATTAGAGCGTATCAGACAATATAGTTGAATTAGACAGTCTCAGAAAAGGGGTCAAATCATGCAGAGCCAGGGACTGCCAGGTCTTTTCCTTTTAGCACTTTTTTCCTCCAAATTAACTTGTTACCACAAACTTGGAAGAGATACAACCTATAATTGCCTCTTGAGTTGCATTTAAACATAGTTATTTCAGCTAAAATATTGGTTGCATGAACAGTAATCAGTCAAAAGGATAAATTCTTTATAATTGGGGATTAGCAATACCATAGGGGGCAATTAGAGCAGGAAGCTATAAAGCCACAAAACCTGGAATGAGCTTCATGAGCATGTAAAAAACCTTAAATTTAAAAGGGTTCTATTCTAACATCTCAGACAAGTTCTGTCACATAAAAATACTTCAGGGCAACTGCACAACACTTGCTGACTAACGCATGCAACTCTATCTAGTGCATGTACTCTCTAAGCAATTACACAATAACAATACCAAAAAAAATCACACAAGGAAACAGGAAGGTGACCAAGGGAAAGGTAAACACCTTGGATGAAAGTTCAGCTAAGTGTTGGTTGGCACTCAACACAAAACTCAGTCATTTTAAACCAAGAAGCTGCCTATACAAATGTTAAATTCTACTTAGGAACTCTTTTTAAAGAATACTGCAAATAAGTACACAAAGCACTATGCAACCATAGTATAAAAGAACCAGAGAAGAGGATTACTTAAAGTCACACCAGTGATGCAACATTTCCACTTTATGCCACTATATGACACTTCTGAATACTTAGAGCAAAATTTGCAGGCTGTTAATCTGCTGTTAAATTTAATGAAGTCTAGAGAACTACAAGGCATGTGAACACATGCAAGTTTAGCCAGGGTAAACAAATTCTTATCTAATGAGCAAATTAAAAAAAAAGACTTGGTTCCCCATGGGTGACCTCAGGGTCACATTTGGCTAAGGAGAGAAACCTAATGTTATTACAAATATGCAATGATGGAAAATACCTCCTGGTGGAAAAATAAGAACATTAAATACCTCCTTGCTTTTTAGTTGAATTCCAATACTAAGTTTTGATCATTTTGGGAAAATAATTTCAGAACGACAAGCTCTGAAAAACTAAAATCCACGAGACTCAGATGGGCTTTGAGCAACAAGTAGGAGTTTAATTTCTTCAACTTCCAGAAGAGCCAGTCTAAGAGGTGCAAAAGCTATCAGTCAAACAGGAAATAACTTGTAAGAAAGGACTTCAGGCCAAGTGACATAAATAGTTCATATCAGCATAGGCTGCAAAAATAGAAAAGGTCTGTAAATACAATTACTCTGAACAATGACAAACAAACCCAAAATCCAGTAATTTACCAAAAGTCATGTTAAATAAAAATACACAAGTATATAAAGTCACAAGACTCTTTAGCTCTGTGAAAAGGAAGAGAACGCAAGACATAAAATACAACAAAATGATGATTTTTGCCTCTACTTTCAGAAAGAGTGACAAACACTGAAGTACTTAAAGGGCAACTGAACCTATAGATACTTCAAATATGAATAGATACATCAAATAGATACAAATATGATTCTCGATACAAATAGATTCTTCTATTTGATCAAAGCAATCTCTTGATTCAGGGACTAAACAGTCATACATTTTGATAGAATCAAAATATATTACTAGAATTTTTTACTAATAGTTTTGTTTAAAGGAGCAGTGAGACTGAGTTATTCAGAAAGGGTGAGTGAGGGAGGATGATCCAGACCAGTTAAGATGCAAGATTTCAGAATATACTTCAAAGAACATAAGATATCTGGGGTAAATTGGATAAAATACAAGAGAACTGCCAAAAATTGGGGTTACATAACTCAGCTTCCTACTATACTAGGTGGAAAAATATTTAAACTTGAAAATAAAGTAGAAGCATGGGATAGGCAAAAAAAAAATGTTGTAAAGATATCTGAGAGACTCATCTTTAAATTTATTTATTATCTTCTTTAATAATTTAGCAGAAATGACCATGCCAATTTACAGTCTTTTATCATCAGCTAATCTCATAATACAGACTAGAACTGGAGTATGATGCCAAAACTAGTCAATCACAGACTGGAGGAGAAAAAGTGGAAAGTAAATCTCAAAACTTAATTGGTCATTCACTTCAGAAATCTGCTATAATCTAAGAACATGTCTGAAAATCAGATCTATTAACTGACTACAGGATTGATATGTCCTGTTGTGATGCCATGGTGAATAAAGCAAATGCCACAGAAGTGTATCAAGCAGGATGCCCCTACCTGTAATGAGGGCTCATTCATGCTGCTGTACAAGGCACATGGCACACAGAGAACCAGCTCTCACACAGAGAACTAAAATTCTCATAAGCCATCTTCAAAAAAAAAAAGTGACATGAAAGAGAAGCTCTCACACAGAGCTTGCAGTGAAAGCTGACAAAGTCACTTTTATAGCACATTGAGGTAAATATCAAAATGATTCTTTTATCTTAAATACCTGCTGATCCACTCTGAAAGAAGAACATTTGCTAAGAGCTAGTTACAAATGCACTCTGCTGAAAATGAGATGACTGATCAGGACAGTGAGGGTCAGGAACAGCCTTTAAATCAAATGCTGCAGGAGGAAAAAGACCACATGAAAAGGCAGAGCTTGAGCTTTATTTATGAACCAATTCATATGTGACATGCAAATAGCAGGAGACTGGACCTTATGAACAGGAAAGCCCCTTTAAAACCTGCATTCTTGAAAAAACACTGGAATTTATAAAACCAGATTTCATTCAGCAACAGTCAAATACTTCTTCCTACAGACAACACCTCAGAAGCACTGATCCAATACAGTCCAGCTATTACCATCAGCAATTACATTACAACCAACCAAACACCACTTGAAAACTGACAAACGTATCACCAGATGACATAGCAAACTGAGAAGCAAACTGCTATAGAGCCCAATTTTACATGCCTCTCCAAATACTAGGAAATAACTGAATTACTATATCACAGTTCAACAGTGAGTGGGGGAAAAAAAAGCAAAATTTACTCAGACCTAAGATCTACATACATGCAGTGCTAAAAATGTGATCCCATAAAAACACATGTAAAGGGTTTTTTGGGTCCTTTTCTATGAACCTTCTATTAAACTTTTGCCAGAATAGTGACAACTAACCCAGAAAAAACAGGAAATCCTTCAAACAAGGGGCCAAAAATTTCACTTCAGTGGAAAGTCAGACAGCCCTTTAGGCCAAAGTCTAGTAAATATTCCTATTTCTGAGAAAAACCTCCTCCCCTTTTGGGCAGAGGGGAGTATTAAGGAGTAATTTGGAAAATATCCTTGACTGATAACAGGTTTTTTATGGCATGTCCCTAGCCTATTAAAAACACCTAGAAAGACAATACCTAAGATTCAAAACAGCTGTGATCCAAAGTCTCCAAGGCAAACAAATAGTTTATTTCCCCCTCTCTAACCAGTTTCTACAAGTACAATTTTTTTTCTGCCATTACCACCCTTGCCAGGGGTGCTGGCTCTTCCACTGAAGTCTTCTCCTTCAGTCTTTCTACTCTACCAAAAAAAAAAAAAACCAAACCAAACCACAAATAAAACACCAGAAGTATTCATATTCACTTTCTAGTGAGCTGATTAGTGTCTTATGATGGAATTATCGCAGAAAGAATTTAAAAATATAAGAAAAGTTAAATAATATACCGTCATTTACTGGACTTGGAAAAGAACAAGATGCACTTATGGGGGCATAATTAATCAGATGAGATTGTGGCAGTATTGATCACCTGCTGCACACTTTAGTTTTGACACAGACTGCACATGCTCAATGTCCAAAGATATAAGTGTCATAACTAAAGCCTTTCTTGACAGTTTTGACTCAAATATTTCACTGAAGTGATCCTGATCCTAAAGCAGTCACCTTTTTGCCCTGCCTGACAAAAGTAACATCACACAAAGACGGTTTCCCTTCTTCAAGAACAGAAGTACAGTGTTTCTGACCCAACAGGCACCCACCATCCCAGACAGTATAACCAAAAGGTTCTCCAGCATTCCTGCACAGAAGGAAAGCTTTCTACCTACCAAAGTGGTCCTGTAAAAGGCTACAAGTGACACTAGGAAAGCAGAAAAGATCTTTGACTATTCCACCTTTCCATGCAACCTTTTCTAAAAGAAAATAAAAATTAAAAAAATGCTGAAAGATTCAAATGTAAGGAAAAAATTTTTTTTTTCAAAATCAAAATAAAGGCTGCTTAAGATAAAATTTTCAGTGCTACTTATGAAATTTAAATATTATCAAGATGATTTAAATACTTAATGGTTCCAAATATTATTTCCATTTCTTACTGGAGTGTGTTGAAAAACAGCAATTTCCTCAGTAAACGTGGAAATGTTACACAAGGGCAGAGTTATTTTGGAGATAATTCAGTAGGAACGTTCCATTTTCTGAATAGCACTAATACATATGCCATAACATCACAGTATTTGGACACTGCTCAAGCCAAGTAACAAAACAAATCCAGACCTTAAAGCGTCTTTAAATATTGTGATTATTCTTGACTACTATACTGCAATTTAAAGATACTGATTTACATACCTGTGTTGTTTGGCCCTGTGACTTTGCAAGTTGAGTTGTTCGCATGTTTAAGGACTGGCTCCTCGTGACTGTAGCTCCAGAAGATTTCCCATTAACTTTTCTTTCCAGGTGGCAAGTTACTAACAGCTTTTCTTCTAACAGCACAGCCTCCCATGGATCTTCAGCAGTCATAGTTGAAGCCCTCTCTCCATCATTCTCTGCTTTATTTAAAGTCTCCACACTATCCACTTTTGGTTTACTTAGGGGATCCAAATCTAACCAGTCAAATTTACTAACATCCCCGCAGCTTTCCGAGGCTGGCAGGTTAGAAACCGCAGACTTTATAGCAGTCATTTCCAGGTCCGTGCTCGACTTCCCATTTTTCACAAATTCCGAAGTGCTTGCAATTTTGTCAAATACCTTTGCCATTTCTGGTGTGAGAACTGGAGGATATACAGGTAGGCTTCCTTGTGGATGGAAAGGTGGGGTAGCTGCCAGTGGGTATGAAATGTATTGTGACTGTCTTGGAAGACCAAGATAAATAGGCTCTCTGGAGGGATAGGACAACATACTTGGATGGAATCCATTGTGAAATACACCAGTCTGTTTTGTGTAAGAGGCTGAGGTGTAAATAGGAGGTAAAGTGCATGTCACAGGTGCTGGTATCCCAGGTGTCCACTGTCTCCTCTGACCCGCAGGTCCCAGATAAAATTGCGAAGACAAAGATGGGCTCAAAATAGGACTTGCTGGTAATGTAGGTACTTTACTAGATTCGAAATTTTCATCCAGCAGCAGTTTCTCTAGTTCAGCATGTGTAAGCTTCTCTATATCAATGGTGCTTAGTTTATCTTCCATGCTCTTGGCATCAGACTCTGGAAACACCATGAGATCATGGTCCTGCTTGTTATGAGTCTGTGCTTTTTGTCTGGGGCTGCTTAAAGAACGAAAGGTTTGTTTATTACCAGCTACACCTCTTTCCTTCTGCATCTTGGCTAATGCCTCAGCTTCCATCTGCAATGCCTCCTCTTTGTCCACATCTTTTGACCTTGTGGCCGACAGAGAAGGCGACGAGCGCTGTTTGAACCCATTGCTGCTGGATATCTGGGCCATGCCTCAAGAGCAGATGTCCATTTAAAGCAGCAACACTCCCCTTGTACTGGTTGTCTACCCTTGGCTTCAGAATAGATTTAGCAGACCTGAAGAGGAAATGAAACATTAGAAACACAGAGAAGAAATCATGTCACACATCACCAACTGACAAGGATGCACGTGCCCTTCAGAAACCCAGGACGTAAAATTTTCAAGAGACCAATTTTTATTTGTCTGGGCGTGTCAAAAGGAAGTCATACAAATAAATCCACAGTCTTGGAATTATGCAAGACCCATTTGTCTTTCTTTCTCTATCCACTAGTAGTTACTTGGTTTCTTTTTGCACCACTAAACCCAAGACACGGAGAAGCTCCCCTTCAGGTACCTGGTGGGTTTCAGATTTGAGCAATTACACAGGTGCAATCTTGGAAGTAGAAGTCATTCCAAAGACTATACAAATATCTAGCATTGATAAAGCACATTATCAAGAGGACTTCCAGCTTACTTCAAGAGATTACAAAAATAAAAGACCTTTCAAACTACTGTACCATGATTATAATGGTCATAATGACACTGAAGGACCTCTCTTCCTTTGGAAAATATTGTACTTTACCCTCTTTACAAGAAAAATAATGCTGATGAAATGCTATTTCTTGGACAAGCAAAATAAGCTATTTAAGTACAGCTACTCATTGAGTAATCTCTTTAACAGCCCCTTCAAGGAAGTGTCATTCACCACTAGGTAAAGGAAGAAACTCTGAAAGGTCACTTTTGCTTAGGGCCACCACCAAGAAAATGATATCTTACAGTTCTACAATTCCAGCCTTTTG
Source organism: Platyrinchus mystaceus (assembly GCA_035041135.1). Lineage (NCBI taxonomy): Eukaryota > Metazoa > Chordata > Aves > Passeriformes > Tyrannidae > Platyrinchus > Platyrinchus mystaceus. Next base: position 13,240,118 of record JAWWLV010000179.1, read on the forward strand.
CTTAGGACTATGATAAAACTTCCCATATTCACCACAATATCTATATCTCTTTGTTAAAATAATCTTGTAAGAGATAACCACAAGAACTGTGTTATTTTTCAGTGTTACTTCTACTTTATTCTACAGCTTTTGCACACAGGCGGGTCAGAGCTGAGTCCAGGAGATAAGATGTCTTCCAGCAACAGCTAGTGTGCATATCAAGTAGCAAGATAAAAATCAAGAATAATGAGTTTCTGCTAGGAGGCTTACATAATCAGCAATCCTCATTAAAACACAGTTTCACCGAACTGGATGAGCCCTACAGATGCAAATCATCCTGAGTTTAAATCATGCAGTGATCTACAAATTAAGAGCTCTCTGCAGCAAATAATGTAGATAACTCTAAACTCTTTATGTTCCCTTGTATTCACACCCATTAGAAGGGTTTGGATTTTGGGTTGGGTTTTTTTTCCCCCTCCCTGAACCAAACTAGAGATATATGCTTCAAACAAAGTGATGGTATTTCTCTGGATTTCCCACACAGACAGCAAGATTCTCAACAGATTCTCTAAATTCTTTAGGACTGGCCAAGTTTTTGTTTGATCTACTTCATTTGAACGGCTTATAGTGTGAAGGACAGACATGTTTATAAGAGGTTCTATACATTTCAGCTAAGTCTGAAGACAAATTCAAGTGAAACCCTTCATAAAGCAAGATTAAACCAGAAGTGATGTTACAGGTACCAAGAGAAGATTCAAACCTAAGAGGGTGTCTTCAGAAAGACTGAAACAGTGACAGACTAACAAAGTTAGTCTGTCAAACCCTGAAAACCACACAGCTGAAGTTCTGGGGCATAAAGTCTTAAGGAGAAGCTTTGGAGATTACAGTTATGTACCCATGTCACAGGATAATTATATAAAAGTTCAACACAGACTGAGTCTACACCAGATTCTTTTCTGAACAGCAAACTAAGCTGCAGAGTTTGACAAACATTAAGCCATAAATACTGTCATTAGGACGAAGTCCTCTCTACTGGCTATCTGCAGAGCTGAGTGTTGAACCCAATCAGTGAATCGATTAAAACAAACAAACGAACAAAACCCAAACCATTTTCCTGGGTCCCTTTACAGATACTGCAGGTCTCTGGTCCCATTAATAGCACAGCTGTGGCCTTCAGTTATTTACTATGCTCCTGTTAGCACAGCAGTCATACTAAACCTTCTCCTAAAGATGTATGGAACATTCTGTAGATGGTCTAAGCCTACTAGCCACAGATAATATCCTAACAAGAAGTCTAATATACTTGACACCAACTTCTCAAACTGCCTAGAAAGCCAATCAGGCTTTAATCTCTTTATTAACTTACAGCTGGTTAAAATTGCTATATCAAATTTTCAGATACAAGGACACCCTGACTTGTGAAGTCTTCTCAATAATTCCTACTTATTTTTTTCCAAGAAGCAACAGCAAGAGGTAAGTGCAGTTTTCACAGTCTTGCTGTTGCCTAAGGATTCTAAATAGCAGCAGGACTTTTACCTGAATTTTATTAAAAAAACTAAAATAGGATCATACTTTCTGAGACTATTTACAACTTTGAAGATTATCAATGCATTCTGGTGCTGCTTGATAATTACAACAACCAGCTCTTTAAAAAAAAAAAAAGCCTTATTTTTTGTTGGAAAAATCCTTGCTTTCAATTTAAGAAAACGGCAAAAATACCTGCAGGACAAGGAAAATTGCAGCGATAAGTTCTTTATTGCAGCTCTGGGTGCAATCCCAGGCCACATGGGCCCGGAAAGCACCCCACAGTTTGAAAAACTGCCCCTTTTTGTATCCTCTTGGTTACACAAGCTGTTACATATTCAGTAGGTACAGGTATTTTACCTTAAAACGTACTTTCTCGGACTCAGGAGGGGCTGTTATCATCCTTCTTGATTGATTTGTGACCTACCTCCCTGTACATTGTACAGGGGGGTCTCTTTGCATACAAAGGCTGACCATGTGGCCGAGAGTACATTTTCATTTTTCTATTTTTCCCTATTCCCAGCTGCAAAGTTTCCCTGGCATCCGGTCCAGACAGGACCTTCCACCTTACAGCTTTCATGATACGCCTAAAAACCTTGGAATTAAATGAAAGAAAAGAAAATCCCACCCCCTTCTGTTTTTCACTAAATTCATTTTGCTTATAATAAAACCAGATTATTTATTTCTCATATTTTTGTGCTGAAATCAACAGCTTTGATCTCCATATTGCCAAGCAGTCTCCTGCTCACAAGGAGTCACTGTTCCACCAAGTCACAACTGCAGATAAACATACATTCCTCAGCACTCAGAAACATGGTGCACAGCTACCACAGCACATTCATTCATAACATCCAGAGAATCCCAATCACTCTATAACTGCTTACTTATTTTACAATTTCACATTAACAGTGCCGTATTTCTGTCAGTGGCTTCTGGCATTCAAGACAGAAGATTATGACAGTGGTTATCTGAAAAACTGAATTTTAGTTTCTATTTTTGCAAGACAGCCTCATCAGCATACATATACTTAATTTGATTGCTGTATTTAAGTCCTGCCCTTAGGAAACTTCTAGAATCAAATCCGTGTATAAATTTCTGTCAAATTTTATAAGGAGACTGTAGGTTTTTTCAAACAGTTTGAAGATTTTAAAAATTATAAAAAAATCTGATAAAATTGCAATAGCTTTGGCAAAATTTTATCTTGCATGCCAGTTTTAAGCAGTAAATCCACATAACACATCAGAAGAAGAAAAGCTCCCTAGGCATAAGCATGATTAAAATACCGACAGACCTTCTTTTATATTCTAACTATATCTCACATTTTCATGTAAGTTCAGCTTCACTTTGAACCTCTCACTTTGTAGCCATCCAAGTTCAAAGGCAGAGAGTGAGCAGAATTTAAACTTCTCCAATACTTGCCAAGAGAAGGGCAAATTCCATCAGGACCATCTATCAGCGGGGAACTCCTCTCAAACACTCAGAAGACTGTGCTTCAATTCAAATTCCAGAAGCCTGAACCATTTACTGACTGTGCCACAGGAACTCACCAGAAGTTTGCAACAAGTGGAGGTCATCAGAAGACCTAGCAGTAATCCTTACAGAGCCAGGATTGTTCTCATCTCAACTGCTGCACACTATTTTAAGTAACAGCAATAATCAGTTTTCAGCTGTCAATCTATTCACCTTCAAGAGCACTGCTCTTGCCAAGCACTCAAAGAATGTGAGAGACATTTCATTTTTTTTAATGAAAGCTAGAAGCAATTGAAGAGATTGTTTTATCACTTATTAATTTCTGTTATAATCTGCCACACCACTTATTTCTCCCCTAACTTTGACATTAAACAGATACATTCATACTTTGTATGAAGTCACCACATTTACGCTGCCCTAGCCGTACCTCACCAATACTGCCTGCTTTGTTTGAAAGCAGGTCTAAAATCTCAACCACCCAATTTATCTGCAGCCTAGATGAAGGGTAATCTGTTTACTGCAGTGAGACTTCATTAACTTCAAGCAAATTCTCCTTTAACTATTTGACCAGCTGTGATCAGACATGAGTTTGCAGACCCCTTTGGCTCCAGTCTAGCAGAGTTTCCATAAAAGCAACACTTCCTTGGTGACAATTTTAAATAAACGTGTATAATTTTATATCACTCAAGTACCTGTGTATTGTTATGGAATTTTATTTGAGTATTGCACATTGTTCGTTATTTCAAAGGAGCAAAATGCTCTTACAAAAAAAAGGCAGCTGCAAAACTTTATTAATATCAAGAACCAAGAAACTACAAGACGCCCAACCATCTCCTTCAGATCAAAACCTCTAATGGAATGGCAATTAATGTTAAACCAGATTTTTACTACAGTGGTTTACATTAAAACAAATTACACATACACTAACTTAGCAAATACATAAAATTGAACCAGGAAGAACTTTTTTCCCAATAAGGAATTTACAGGTTTGCAGTAAGAAACTTCAGGGGAACCAATACAGGACATTCCACCTCTACCAGGACAAAGACTCCCAAAATGTAAATTAGTTTCCTATCCTAATGTGCAAGGGATGACTTTGTTAGACATAAATCCTGTTATCTTAAGCAGAGGTAATCTCACCATATGCTCATGTACATGTTAACATTCTTCTCTATTTAAGATGAGTTGCACAATTTCCTTCTCAAAAAAACCCATGGTTTGTAATATTCTACTTATAATTTGTTCTAGTGCTATGCAAGCAGAGAACATATTATTTGGTAATTTATTCACAAGAAGTACTTTATAGTTATCACAAATCAGTGCACATGAATTCCCTGGAGTCCAAGCACTAAATACAGAAGCAATGATAAGTCAGGCCATTTCCTGCATTCCTTATAAAGTAATGCCTTGGCACACAGTAGCCAGAGCTTCCTCAAAACAAGTGCAATTTTCACAGTAACTCTGAGGTTATTTTGCCATTACTTAAAAAAAAAAATAAAAAATGAGACATTTGCCTAACATGGAATGATAACTAACTTAAGAATTAACAAGTCTTGCCTGCATACCAGAGACAGCAGCAGTTTTATGGGATACCAGGGAAAACTGAGCAAACTACGACAGCAGTAATATACTGCGGAAAGTACTAATCATCTGCAAAGGAATTCATAGCAAGACATTTGCCACAGCAGGAAAACTCCTCAGCAAGAAAAAAAATAAAAGTCAGAACCACTTTGATGTTCAAAAGCCCTCTCTGCCAGATGCACTCAAATTGCTACAAACAGAGAAAAAACTGAACAGATACTCATGACACGACTCCAAGTAAGGTTGTTATTCTTTTAAAATACTGTTCGGTTTAAATTGGAAGTTTCTCAATCATTTGTACACAAGCACTTCTGAAAGGTCAGTGTTAGAGCTATAAATTTCTAACATGCTATCTTTCCACTAAAACTTAGTAGCATCTTTAATCCAGTCACTTAGCAAAATTGGAAAGTGCCCCCTTACACATGAGATTGAGGCAGTTAACCTAAAGATTGAATCCATTTTGTTTCAGGTCACATCTACAGAATCTTCAAATTCAATTTCACTAGCTTAAATACAGGTGATATTTTTAACTGGGCACAAACTCTGAACCAACACTCAATTCATTTGTTTTACTCAAATCATTTAGCTCATAAATACCAAAGCAGGAACTGCATCTCAACTTTGATTTTGAAATTTCATCACAAAACCTTTGATCTTGAGGGCTAGGCAAGAATAGGATGTTTCTAGTACTAGAACAGGAAACCTCAACCTTCAAGATCTTTCAACATCAGCAGCAAATCCCTTGAAAAATACACACACCCCACTCTTTCAGTGCTTATAAAAGCTTATGAACTGTTCTACTGAAATCAATTTTCATGCAGGACACTGTGACAAGGACTATTATTAGATATGGCACACTTTTTAACTGTAGAATCTGGAGTTTTTGATCAATGTTCCACCAAGCATCTGTCATGATGTTCCAGCCAAACCTCAGTGTAGGCAGCTACAGCTACCTAAAGATCATGTGTTTTCCATTGCCACAAAGTACTCTTCCCCTTCTGGAACCAGGCATTTGCATCATTAGCCCCTGCAAGCATTCCATCAGCAGATGTGGATACATGCAGATTTGCCACAGCAGGTTTGCAAGCTTATGCAGCATATTTGTGCTGTTATACTCCTCCCCTCAAATTTTGAATCCAATCACCATTTCATTTAAGCCTGTTAAAGAGATGGAGGTCTTAAAGGTAATTGAATTCCATATAAGTTTTATAAAAGCAAGAAGCCAAACCCTGCCAAGAACACTGGGTGTCACAGCTAGAAGAAAACTGTAGCATGAGCTCACATTACTGGACACCGCAGATTTATTACCAGGATAATCTTTATAAATACTTGAACTGTGGTAAGAAGTCCTTAAAGCCAATCAGCTGAAGACACAAACCAACAGGAAACTTGGCATTGGTTCCATCAGCTGCAGAACTACTCACCAACATTTCATCCTTGTATTTCTCCCTATTCTGTTCTCAGCTCTCTAGCAGCATACCTGCTATTCTGTTTCTGCCCAGTAATATTTTGATGCAGGTACCAGAAAAAAGCAATAATCAAACTGATGGCATCCCAGGCTGTTTCATTTTGATGTACTTGGCCAAGATTTTTTTTTTCCATGCCTTACAGCCAAGCTTATTACCAGCATTGTTTGACAAAGGCTAAGAATTCTAGTTCTGTTGCAATGTTTCTCCTTACAGAATAATGCTTTCAATTGCACTCCCCCGTTTCAGAAGTTGGCTTTATAAACTTTTTACTGGCTCTCTTGCTTTACAGACACCTCTGAAGTGTACTTTTCTCCATGTCATTCTGACTATTCACTATTTTCCCCACCAATCCCTCTTTTCAAAGGGTTCTTGAAAACACTCATGCAACACAAAATATTTCATACAGAATCAACATTAGCTACTGGCTTAGGTGTTGGGGTTTTTTTTCCTACTCTTCCATTGCCCCAAATATTTTGATTCCCCAGCTAAATAATTGGTGCAGTAATCCATGATTTGCAAATAACTTTATTCTGGAATATCACTTTGATGGAACAATTAAGACTGGGAGGGGCCTTGGCGAGGGTCTCTAGTTTCATTACCTGCTCAAAGCAGAGTCAGCTATGAGAAGGTGACAGGGGTGCTCAGGGCTTTATTCAGGCAGCAATGCCCAAACACCTTTCATACAGGTCTATAACATTCTACAGCACAGACAGAAGAAAAAATGTGTTTTAACATGGCCCTAAGTTATATGCCTGAAGTAAGCCCTGCAGATATCCTCCTGATGTCACAAAACATTCAAAATGCAGCCAACTGCAGGAAGTTCATGATGCAGGGTACAGTGGCTGTAACACAGGGAGATGAAAACAACCCTCCCCCACAAAGATCTTACTTTACTCCCTGTGCACCAGTGCATAGTACACACCTTTAACAAAACATAATCAAAAACATGCACTGAGACGAAACATTGACACCACAGCTCTGGCCCAGGTTTAACTCTGTATCACTGTATTAGTATCACCCTACCAGTCTAACCAAATGCGATTCTGCTGCAGTAGCCAAATTATTTCCACCACTTGCTTCAGCAGATGAGTTTCCCCTCAGGCAGGAAACTTGCACAGTTTCAGTTATAACCAGCAGATGCTTCTTAGTCAACAAACCTCGCATTCATAGAAGTATGAAGCAGAATTGCTGATTATTAATTAACAGAACAAACACACAGTTCACATGTATCTTTTTGCTTTATCCCCTAGAAAATACTAAATGCTTATTACATGTATTGATTCAATGATTACGGGGTTTTATTTGTTTGGGTTTTATTTTTGTTTGCTTGGTTTCATTTTTTTAACAATACACAGGTAGAAAACTGAAGAGGGTGGCTACACCCTGTCAGACCAAAGGTTCATCTCATCCTTATCTTGTCTCTAAGGGTGGCTTCAGAAATGCAAATGGGAAAAACCTAAACCAAGACAAGCATGTAATGACACTTCCTCAAAATACCCTTCTAGTCCCCACTAATTTGCCACTCAAGTACTTCCTGAATGCTGAGGTAACTTCTCTAAGATTAAGTACTCCTGATGAACTTTTTCATCCACAAATTTGTCCAGCTGCATGCTGAACTCATCTAAACTTCCAGCCTCATAAATAACTCAGCACTGTCACCACGCTCTGCTCTTCACTGTGACTACAATCTATGCAGAAGATCACATCAGTTACTGATGACCTGTTCTAAATGCACCTCCTACAAACACCAACTCCAATATTGAAACCTACAAGATAAATTGTTTACCCTAGGTCATCACGCACTGACCAATCTCCAGACAGGAACCAGCAACATCCTCTCAGCACAAATACCACGAGGCCCTCATAAACTACGTACTGCAAGTTTCCAATTGTGGCTGGGTTTTTGTAAGTGATGGTTTGTTTGTAAACTCCAAATTACAAGTTACATGAAACATGCAGACATACCTTCGCCCTCAATTTCAAACTCTTCCATGAAAGCACCCAGAAGTGACCATCACTTGGAATAAACTAAACTTAATCTTAGGAAATAATTTCAGGTCACACTTCTAAGGTACAGACTAAGGTACAGATCAAAGTAACATTTCTCATAACTTCTTTGAATGTGAGCTTTGAGAAAAGCATTTTATTCTAAAACTTCTATAGTTTGAGGGAGGTTTATCATTACTGGAACGCTTTGAAACATTTCCTCCTTCCCTCCCATGTCTGGAAACAACTTCATCATTCTTCTGCAGAACTGACATCGCTGTGACCTCCACGCCTACAAAGGGGCTGGATGATACCCTATTAGATGACTGATTTTATTGACCACTGTTGATAAAAACTGAACTCTGGTTCTGGTAATTAATTACACATCCACATCTTCTGCTTAAAATGGAGCAACATGTTTACAGTTACACTTCCACGAAGCAAACAATTTGCATTTGTGCTGAACTGTCTCATTTTTAAGTTTGTTGTACTATTCTAAAAATAAATAAATACGAAGAAATTCCTGCAAACACTAAAAGACAATACTTATAAAATAAAAAAAAGGAACATCACCATCTGAATGTCATTAAGGCTGACCTTAAAACACGTACTATATTTCATGAATTATAGTCATCTTAGTGTTATACTTACACTGGCCTACCTACCAGTGCTAATTTACTGCAATTTTTAAAGCTCCCATAAGTCAGCCTTAAGATTCTTTAAGAGTTTAAAGGCAAACAATATACAATCCTGCTTGAATAAAATTAAATCTCACATTTGTTTTTCTAAATAATCCCATACTGGTCTGGTTTGGGTCCCACATAAAACCCTAACACAACCAAAAAAAAGCTCCAAAACATCATCTCAGCATTTTTATTACTAAAACACCTATTTAATCCAAGTTTCTCCAGTTAGACAGCAGATATAATAGCAGCACTGGATAAGAAACATCACCAGTTTCAACTTAGTTTGAGAAGTAAGAAACAAAGGAACGCAAGTTCAGAAAATATTTTTTTTACTTGACATTTTGAAATGCATCATTTTCCATTTAAGGCATTCAATTATCTTTGTTAGGACAGAGAGTGCTACTCAAATCAGATAAAAATAACTAAACCATCAATTTAAACACACTGATTACCTGTACTGATGAACATTTATGTTTGAGTTCTTAACAATGACAATAATAACCCAAAGGAGAGAGGAACCTCAAGTATCTAAATCAGGATTAATATTGCATTGTAATTAAGAAGGGCAAATCTATTTTATTAAATCAAACAAAATTTTAAATCTTTTTAGAGATCTATGTATTTTTATAAACAATCATCTTTAAGAGATGTAAAAGAATGTAAAAGAAATTTGAATGTAAAAGAAAATTCAAGTATAGTACACCACTTAAGAAGATGGGACTCTAAATAACCTATCAGTTGCCTGGTTTGTGGTCCTGTCCTCAAAGGGCACTTAACTTCAAGTATTTGTCAGTCTCCCTGTGTTTTCTCTCACCGCCTTTATCTCCTATGCAACTTTCTTTTACTGTCCACTTTTTCTTACTAACTTTGCTTCAACTTGCTTTTAGAAGAGAAAACACAACCCCAAAACACAAAGAACAGAGCTTGGTGGCAATTATAGTCCCTTTTCCCCTCTGCCACAAATGTGCTAAGTGTTCTTCAATTTAAGTGATCTCAATTTAAGCAACTTCTCCTTCCAGATGCGTAATAATGTTTTTTCCAGGCCCACTCTCAGTGTCAGGGGAATGAAGGACACAATTGCCTTTAAAGACAACAAAGCCAACTAACAAAATACTTTTGCCTGTCTGATTTCATTTCCCCTGCCCCATTTCTGCTTCCCCTTTGGATTCTTCATAAATCATCCACCACTACTAATCCTGAACACAGTTTATATTCTAAGCGAATATTGCACAATATCTTGTACAAACATCACACGTTTTTTCTTGAATTTTCAGTTCCTTTTGGAAAGAGATCTGCATTAAACATGCAAGGTCCTTATTTAAAACGTCTGCAACTCTCCTCTACCCCAAAAGAGTTTGTGCTATGCTCTAGCATCACACTTGTAATAAGTAATACAATTACTATGAAAACCATCTTTTTTTTTTTTTCTTCCAAACTCTTTTCTTTTGAGTGCATCTTATACCACATCCTTTCCCCGACAACAGCATAGCTGGACTGGGAGGTTACTTGTGCTAACAAAGGTGCAGGTATACTGTTTTTATTGTTTTGATACAGAATAATAAACTCCATCGAGTCAAGAACAGTAAGCCAGTCATACACTTCCATGTATCACTAGTAATATAGGAAAAGCTCCCGGAGAAAACAGCAGAGCTGTTCAAGGATCAGCTTTGTAAACATCCAGCTTCTGTGAAACCACAGTAACGCACCAATTCGGGGCAAGCGAACCCCCTCAAAAGCCAACAAGGAGACGAAGAAAAAGGAAATGTAAACCTGGTGGGTTCCTGCACCGACCGCCAAGGCGCCCCGAACGCAGGGTGAGGCTCCCCATGCTCCCTGCCCCGTGCCGGTGACAGCTCCCCGCACCCCGGACACTTCACCCCTGGGTCCGAAAACCACCTCCGGCACCTGCGGGGCACGGGCAGCTTCCCCGGACGGCTCCGCGCCCGGAGCGGCGCCTCTCCGGACGCGCCGCTCCCCGCTGGAAGCAGTTCCCGCAGGCAGAGCCCGCACAGACCCCGAGCGGCGGGGACGGGACGGGCCGTGCGGGCACCGCAGCCCCCGGGCCCCTCCGCCCGCAGGTGCCGCCCGGCAGCGCCGGCAGCTCCGGCCGCCGCCGGGGCCGCGGCCGAGCCCGGGCCGGCAGCGGGAGCGCCCCGAGGCCGAAGGGTCCCGGCGGGGCGACCCCCGGGGGGAGCGGGCGGCGCGGGGCGGGGGGCGCAAAGCGCAACACGGCGGGGCAGGGCGGGACCGGGACCGCGCGGAGCCCCC
>JAWWLV010000179.1:13251262-13298560 GCA_035041135.1 Platyrinchus mystaceus
CCCGCCTCACCCGGGCCCGCCCCGCACGGCGGTCCGGCCCCAACGCGGGGCTGGCCGAGCCCCGGGGCCGCGGGGGCCGGGCGGTGGCGCTGGGGTGACTCTCCGTCATTTCCTCCCCTTATCGCCCGATCTTCCCAGGAATGCTCGGCATGGCTGGGAACTTGCTCAACGCACCAGAAATGTCCGTCGGGGGGCCGGGCCGCGGACACAATGGACTTCCTCAGCCGCCGGGAGCGGGGGAAGGGCCGGGAGGCGCCGGGGCCGGGCAGCGACGCTGGAGGAGCACACGGGGCTTGGCTGCAGGGTTAAATACTTTCACCACTTGCCAGTTACCGACCCCAGTGGTTTGTTTCACTGCATTCTGTTCTGTTCCACTACACAGAATTTTGCTTAATTTAACTTACGAAACTTCTTATCCGGCACGGGCAGATCCCTGTTGTCAACTCCAACCTTCCCGACATACCAACGCGTTTCGAAAAAAGACCAAATATTTTCGTTTGACCTTCACAATAGCTTCAAAAGAACATAATGCTTTGGGTATGCCCAAAAGTATTGCATGTGGGATTTTATACAAAGTTTAGACAATGGGCCTTTCATAAGATCGAATTAAAAGTTGTCACGGGCATTTAAAAGTAACAATATGATTTGTAATTTAGATGTAAAAGAGTTCCAGAGGGAATAACTTTATATTCTGTCCACAAAGGGGATACTACTTAAAGTAAGCAAAGAATTAGTTTATGCTTATTGGTATTTTATTCAGCACTTTTAGCACACCAAAATTTTGAAAAATACAAAACACTTAATGAAATGTAGGAGACACATGAAAAAGTGTCAGTTTAGAAGCTGCAATAGAAATTAATTAACAAAAGTTAGTCAGAAATACATTGTTGACAGTGACATTTTCTGTGTGATTGTATATAAGCCCCACCATTTTAGCTCCTAAGCATTCTCTATTGGATAAATCTTGACCTGGCACCAGTAAGGTCAATGAAAGCCCTTGCAGGTGATTTCAACAACAGCAAAATGTGAACTTGGAAGGTTGACACAAAATGTGTTCCTGGAGAAGCATCATAGGCATGACTCTTTAATTACACAGATTAAAAAAAACTACCAGAGTTTTTACTATCCTTGTGATCAGGGTTTTTTCAGGCTGTCAGTTAGTAAGAGGAGAAATCAATCCTTTCTAGTGCCATTCCAGTATTGACAATCAATAAGCCAATTCTGCTCCAATTTTGAATACAGTAGAAGGGAACTACTTTTCTCTCAAGCTCCATGTTTCTTTCCAGACTGTCTGTCCAAATATATCTTCTTTTCAGATTGCATTTTAGAGTGTTTCTCCTGGCAGTCTTGTCTCCTCACCACCTCCTCTACTGGGCCCCTGAGGTGATTTTGGCCCCAAGAGGACTGTGTTTGGAGGAGTTAGTGACCCACATAACAATCAGACTGTGCTATGCTGCCTGGCCTTCAGACCTGTTTTGTCTCCCTTGGCCACAGGATAAACTTTGTAGCCCCTTGTACCCAGAGTTTGTAGGCAGCTCCCACTTGGTACCAGTGATTGTACCATTGGTGTGTCCTTGGCTTTATCCAAAAGCGCAGAAAGAGGTTCCCATGTCAACTCCCTTTCCAGTAGAAATAACAGACAGAATTATTGTCTTGTAAGAGAATCCTGTAACAGCTGACATGGGAAACCCTTTTCTAGGGATGGGTTCTGTGGAGTGTGCTGTGCCTGCTTGACGCTACACAACTGAGGGTTCCCAGCATGTACAGGGGTGTAGAATTGTCTGTGCTATCCTCTCTTTCCTCATAGTGCTGATGGTAATAAACAGCAGTTTAAATGATACTTCACAGAGGCACAGTGCCTTTCTTACTGGGATCGTCAAAGACCAGCAGCTCCTGGTGCAAACCAGTATCATGGTGCTTCTGCTGTTTTCCCCTTCACATGCAGGTCACATTAAACTGCTCCCAATTACACCTCCGACTCACTGGCCACATGGTTTAGCCCTGGGACAACCATTTGTCGATGTTTCATCCATCTCTAACCAAAGGAGCATTAATCTTAGACTGAACAAAAGGCAGCTGCTACATCCAACAATTTCACCAAGATCATGTTGGAAAAAACATGAACTTTAAGTCCCTTCCAACCCAAGCCATTCTATGATTCTATGCGTCTATGATCATGACTGTTTGACTGATCGATCTCCATCATGTTATGTAATATGTGACAGTACAAGCAGGTCAAATATGACTTGTACTAGTTGAGATAGGAAAGTGATTTGGTTAATTCTGTGGATTAGAGCAGAATTTTAGACTATTATCAAGCCTGCCTACCAGTGCCATGATAACTGTAAGAACCTTCCATGTCTTTCCTTAGAAATTATTTCATTCCAGTCATGGAATTTTTCCTGCTATTCTGCATTTATTTTAATAATTTAAACCCATGCTTTTTAGCATTATCTCATTTTTCCCCCCCAAAATGTTCTAAAGATACTTTATGTTAAATAAGTATTGATTTCCTTTTATCATTCTGAACACAAACTGAACGTGCTATTCCTTCATTTGCTTTCACAGAATCGTTACAGTTGGAAAAGACCTCCAAGATCACCAAGTCCAGCCTTTGACTAATCACCGCCTTGTCAACTAGACCATGGCACTAAATGCCATGTCCAGTTGTTTCTTGAACACCTTCAGGGATGGTGACTCCACCACTCCAATGCCTGACCGCCCTTTCAGTGAAGAAATTCTTTCTGATGCCCAACCTGAACCTCCCCTAGCACAACCTGAGACCATTTCCTCTTCTCTTGTCACTGGTTGCCTAGGAGAAGAGGCCAACCCCCACCTGGCTACAACCTCCTTTCAGGTAGTTGTAGAGAGCGATAAGGTCACACCTGAGCCTCCTTTTCTCCAGGCTAAACACCCCCAGCTCCCTCAGCTGCTCCTCGTAGGACTTGTGCTCCAGACCCTTCTGCAACTCTGTTGCCCTTCTCTGGAGATGCTCCAGAACCTCAATGTCTTTCCTGAATTGAGAGGCCCAGAACTGGACATGGGATTTGAGGTGTGGCCTCACCAGTGCCAAGTACACAAGGGGACAATCACTTCCCGAGTGCTGATATAGGCCAGCACCTTACACTAAAGAGCAACCCCAACATCAGTACTTTTGCCTCTGCTTTCACTGTTTCTCAGTTAAATTCACATTACACATGTACCGACTACTGGATGCACTCCAAAGCCAGTACCAGCCAGTTTTAGTAAAAGCGTTTGTATATCAGATGCCATGTAGTGTTCTCCATAGCTGGGTGGCCAAAATAGCCCTACTTTAAGAGAGAGAACTGGTTGGCATTGGAAGCTCAGGTTCCAGGTAGAGTGACTCTATACCCTAGAGAGTTGAGTCAAAGAAGGGAACAATGGCATAGCCTGCAGACTTGCTTAGGAATAGATGATCACAAGTTACACATTCCCGCATGCAAACATGACATCAGGTTTAAAGTATTTCTCATACAGGAAGTTATTAATACACCCATGTAAAAGCAATGCACAATATGTGTGTCTTAGCAGGCTCACTGCCTTGCTACTGTGTGCCTTGTCTGTGATACATTGACCAAATGCCACAGGGTAAAGCTATATCTTGTAAAAAACCCACAAGTTATTAAGTAACATTTTTATGAATATTTAAATTGCACAACAAGCAGAATAAATGAGAGATTTTGGTCAAATATTTGGAGAAAGTAAGCGCTGTGCTCACTGTGTTGATACTCAAACATCCCAAAAGTGTTCCCACACAACATATGCAAAACCCAAATCAACTTGTGTAACTAACAACACAGACACTGGCATTAACTAGAAATGCAACAAACTGCAGCTAGCAGATGCCTTTTAAAACAATACTTAGGATACAAGGAAGCTTGATGTATACCTAGACCAAAACACTGGCTACCTGTAACAAAGCTTAACAAATGTGTTGTGACGATAATAATAAAAACCAAAATCAAAATAAAACAAGAAACAAACCAACACCCCCCCCAACAAAACACCCCCCAAAACAAAACACCCCCCATCAAAACAAATAGGAACAACACATAAAACCCCCCAAACAACACACTTTAAACCCAAAATTTCCTTAATTTTCTTCTCAGCCTAAAATGCTTTTATGTAAACTCTTCAGATTTAACAGATGAATGCCTTAATTGAACTACTGGAATTGCTACTTGCCTTTGACTGGAAGGAATAAACTTGATGTCTATTGTTAGAGTATCCTTTTTCTGAATGAGAAATTGTTAGTAGGAGCACAGGGATTGTTAAAGGACAAATACGTTTCCTCTGACAGTAGGAAGACGGAGCGTATCGTACCAAGGACAAAAACATTTTCGCAGAATCCATGACATGTTCCAGAACGTGGTGCTCACTTCGTGCGGTGTGGAAATTCCTGAGCATTCGTTCATCGGGATGCAGATTGCAACACAAAGTTCACCTGCTGATACGTTCTCCGTGGCACAGACCACGTGTGGGTGTCTCACTGCCTCATGGAGCGGTCTGGGGAAATGGCACCGCGAGATGACAGCTCGGCGGGGAGCGGGGGGTGCATCGCTGCCTTGCAGCCAGGTGTGAGCACCTCCCGGAGCAGGGAGCAGCCAGCCCGGTGGGAGCACCTCCCGGAGCAGGGAGCAGCCAGCCCGGTGGGAGCACCTCCCGGAGCAGGGAGCAGCCAACCTCAGCACTGCAATCCCAAAGAACCCTCCTGCACTTGTCACAGCCGTGCTCGATGCTGTACCCATTCTTGTGTGTGTGGTTCTTCGAAAGCCTTATGATCTGTGACTTACAGCTATGGAGCAGTTTAGAAACTCGTATGTGAAAGAGAAAGACTTTATTTGAATTGTTAAGTGCGCAAACTCAGACTATGCAGGGAAGGAAAATTATGTGTCTACATCTATGACTCCAGTGTTAGATTGCTCTTCAGGAGGTTTGAATTAATGGAAGAACAGCTTAAATTTATCTTATTATATTTTCTTAAAGATGTACATAGAAAGAAATCATGTTATATCTATTGAGAAACTAAGCTTAAACAGAATAAATACTACAAAACTCTACCAATCCTCAGCTAATCAATACACTGATGTCCTCAAGGTGACCCTTATATATTTGAAGGCAACAACTTTTAAGATCTAATTCTGAAACAATTGATGATTTGTATCAAAAGTTCTGCTAGGAATTTTTTAGTATCTATAAACTTTTTTTTTTTTTCTCTGAAAACCAGCAGAGGGAGACAGGTTCTTATTTACTCCTAAAGAAAGCAAAAGATTGTATTACTTCCTCAAAAACGCTGACTTTAGAAAATTCAATCTAATTTCCTAGATTAGTCTTTCAATGCCTATTTTTTGGTAATTTTGAACTCTAGTACTCACTTTTCTTAGTGTCTTGGTGTTTATCCAAGCTTAGATGGCTGTTACTTAGATCTGCAGATGTTTAGTCAACAGCATGTTGGTATTAATATTTCACTGTGGATTTCTTTCAGGGAGAAAGGGGATAGCAGTGTTAGTAATGAATGAGAGAAAAATTAGGCTGTGGTTATATTTTTATTGTTTCACTGTTAGGCAACAGCTTGCATATGTTTTCAGCATGTCTAAGGTCTGCATATGGCTCTCAAAATCTATACAATATCTGCTGGCTATATATCTGTTACGTATTTAAGGATTAATTATAACCAGAAAATTCTGTTCTCCAACAAAAACCACAAAACCAGCTGGTGATAGTTTCAAGTGCAAGTGAAATATTGCCTTGGGTTTATTTCTTAGGACCCAGGTCCTGCTTCAGTAAGTGGGAATTTAGGCATTAGAAATGCCAAAATATTACTAAAGATTTTGGCACAGAAGCTGTATGTCCCACACAGTTTAGGCAACATTCTGTACAAAATTGCATGACAGGGCATACATTTGAAATTCATAAAATATTTTTCACATTCACCCATACTTTATCAAATAAGTTATGTCCAGATGAGCTACTAGAACAGGGAACTGAACAGAAACAATTTGACACATTTCGCTCCCTGTTTTTCTGTAAATACTTTCTGATAACTTTTTAATCTACCTTTTTTTCCCCCATATAACTCCATTTTAGAGATGGTCTATTTAATCAGAGAAGAAATTTCAGTAAATGTTTTTTGGATAGGATGTGTTCTATGTGATATGCACGATTTCTATAATTTGAGGGTTTTAAATAAAATGAAGCTTCCGAAAGTCCCTAGAATAGAGTGGAAGCAGGAGAGTTAGAAAACACATGCAGGAACTGTGTCAGTGCTGCAATGTACTCAGGAGGTACCGTGGGATAGTTGTTAGTCTGTAGTATGCTGTGGTAAGGGCTATTAATGTAAGAATGATGCCAGAAAAACCTGAGTGAGAAACTGCGGGCAACAGGATGCGTGCCTGGAAATAGCAATCATTCCTTGGGCACAGATAATTGAGGTAATTTGGAAGCCTTCTGGCATTTAAAATCCCAATGACAGCAAGTCATGCTTAATCAGACATCCAAGGACAAAGGATGATAAAACTTCATATTGACTACCCACTTGAATTATCCTGTATCAAAGAGTTTAAAACAAACAGACCAGCACTACCTGTAGGAGTCTTACACAAGAGGCTACCACAGTGATCTTTTTGGAAGGTTGATAAGAAAGAGGCTACAGGGTCTTCTCCCAGCTCCATGAAAGATCCAAGCCCTCCCTGACAAAATCGGTGTTTCTTTTGTGGTATAAATTAATTGCATGAAGCCTCTTGCAGTAACCCTATGTTCATCAGTAACACAACTTCACAGTTCTTTAAGCATTTCAAGGCAATGGAAATATTCTACTATTAAAAAAATATTGAACAATTCCTTATGTCCTGCATTTATTTGTAGTCACACAGTGTGTACTGGTGAAAAGAAACTATCCTATCAAGTACATTCAATTAGGTGTTTTCACATCCCTGTCCAAGTCTGAATCTGTCATGGCTCTGCCCCTTAATCCTTGTATCTTGGTATACAATTTTTTATAGTTTTCATAAGGGAAGTTAAATACTCAATGTGTTTCCTGGAGGATATTTGTAAAACCAGCTTTCAGGTTAAGGGTCAATGATCCAAATTCAACAGATTTTATCTAATAGATATTCTGGAAGCATCAGAATTAATTTCAAATCCCTTAAATCCTTGTCATTATTTTTTAATTGTAAATAGGCATCTTTTACTTAGGAATGACAGTTATGTAACAGCAGAGCACTGGCACATCATTCAAAGGGATTTATTGCTTTTCTTTGCTGCTTATATTCATGAGTAGAAAGATACCCATGCTTGAGGGTGTCTGGATAGAGTTTTAATGAAAGTTATTTCTGAGTTTGGTGGAAAACTTCTCCAATGGGATTGCAGTAGTCAGCCCCCAGCGGAAAGAACCCAACAACATTAGAAGCCAACAACATTAATACGTGTCACAACTCACTCAAACAACCTGACTCAGAGCTTGTGTGTGGGGGAGGAAAAAAAAGTAATGTCTGTTCATGCACACACAGCTCACTGGGAAACTTCCAGGAGCAGGACAGCTGATTGTCACACCACACAGTTCTGGCTTCATTACAAACCGTCTTTGTGGATACTCCATCCATCAGAATAATTCTACTGAATGTAGAATGAACTTTGTCTGGATTGAGCTTGTGCACCCAGGTGTGGGTGTGCAGAACATGTTGGGAATGTCCCTTCTTGTCTGCCAACATGTCAGAGAAATCACCTGTCAGCAAACTTTCTTGGGATGCACAGTCATCCTTCTGCAGTGATACAGTGACATATCAGGCTACAGAGAAATACAGCACTTGTCCTAAGTAAGCAGAGCACAGGCAGTATTGAAGCAACTGGAAGTATTAATGTTAAGAAAACTGCTTATTTTCCACATATAATTGTAATATGAAGTTTTGAATAGTAATTGGCCTTTGCTTGAGAAATATACTACAGAGTAGCTGAAGGATACAGATAAGGGAATGACACTTCAGTAGTGCCATTGGGTAATTCTGCCTATGATGCCAACCTAATTTGCCACAGTGCACCAAGTATTTAAGTTAATGTGTGTGTGTGGTGAAAATATAGAATGGTCTAATGATTCTTAGAAACTACTAAATGGAAAGCTACCTCATTTTAACTAAATTTCAAACCTTTCAGAAAAAAATTATTTAATTATGTATATGTCACTTGCAAATATTACTTCTAATAGAAGTGAATATTTACCTAAATCCCAACCCTTTCAGAAAAAAAAATGTGTATATGGCACCTGCAAACACTATTTCTCTTAGAGTACTGTGTAGTGTTTTGGGAGAGCAGAAATTAATAATCCAAGTCAAGAATCCATCACTAAGCATGGCATTAAACATGATCTTGTTTTTGTGTTTAAATCAATGGAAATTCTGCTGTAGTCTCACTGAAAGCATAGCCTTAAACCCCCAAAATTATCTTTGCTTCCTCCCACTAGAACCAATGGAGGAATCCACCTGCAGTGTTTTGGCATCCCCCAAAGGTTCCTGGCTGAATCCCTAACTCGTGAAAGCTACATGTTAAAATACCACACTTATGAAAAGTTAGATCCTCCAGCTATTTGTGCATTCTCTGTTAGCAAGGCCATCCTGTCCTCCTTAATCTCACATTATTAAAATCATGTCCAAC
This sequence comes from Platyrinchus mystaceus, assembly GCA_035041135.1. NCBI lineage: Eukaryota > Metazoa > Chordata > Aves > Passeriformes > Tyrannidae > Platyrinchus > Platyrinchus mystaceus. The sequence continues at coordinate 13,259,930 of JAWWLV010000179.1, forward strand.
TCTCAGTCATGAGACTGTGAAGTAAAGTGCCCACCTCCTATCTAATATTAAAAACCTTTGAAAATCCACAAGGTTCTAAAACCACGTGACATTTTAAACCTGAATAGTTATTGATGTGCTAGTCTTACAAAATGGCCCAACCATGCAGTGAAGTATTATGGATGCAGTTCCTGGCTACTACATCTTTCTAGAGCAGCAGAGAATACGCAGTACTGATCATCCCTGACTTCTCTCTTTGGTTGAGAGAGACTTTAATAGCTTGTTCTAAAGACAGACAAGAAGTCGACTTTTTTCAACCCTGAAAATATATGAAACATACCCAGCCTTTTAGAGAATTCCCTGGATATTTTTGAGTATGCATACTGCCTTCACTAAAGGGGGAAGGTACAGATGTGAGACAGATGGGGTTCTTTTTTTTCCCTAAATTTATTTCTATGACAAATGCAATGCAGTTGGCTAAAACAGGCTAAAAATCCTATTCTCAATTATACCACTCCTCTACATCCTTATTTTTTCTTACATCACAGTTTCATGAGCTCTGGAGCCAATGCACAGTTTTCTAAGGAAAAGGACAGATAGCCTGACAGCTGTAGAGGGATTACACTGAAAGCATTTAAAGAATCCTTCTTTAATCTGATTGTAGTCGAAATTAAGCTTTACTCATTTTGTAGTTGCACCGAAACTGACAGGGTTGATCTCATGGATAATTAAAACATCCCTGGGAGTTTGGAATCTGTTATGACCAGTCTTAAAAGGTATTACATTGCATTCAGAAGAAGGAAGGAAGCAAGGAAGAAAGGAAGGAAGATTGAACAGAAAAAAGCAGAGCAAAAAGCTTAAACTATCTGTTTCTGTGACAGTGTGTATCATAATGTAATTTGTTCAGATTCCATCTGACCCCTCAATAAAGGGGATTTGCAGCAAACCCTGGAGTATATTCAGCCCCTGAAAACCAGGCCACATGGTGGGATGTGGTTAAGACCAGAGCTCTGATATCCAGCTTCCCACAGGCTCTTCTCTAAGTATTAGATTGCTTCCAGAAAGTCCCTTTTAACACTAAATTACTTCAGAAATACTTTAATCTCCTTTCAGATATCACAGTTCAGAGAATTCACTGTTTGGAGTTAGTGAATAATATTTTTCCACATTCTTCCTTTTTTTCCCCTCAATTAATTACATAGGTTAGGGAAACTGAAATAAGCTTGCTAGTTTATTTCACTATCTACAATTTTAGTGACCCAGACCCAGTCATTTACGATGAAAACAGACTTTTACAACATTGAAGACCCTGCCACTCATTAGAAACCATTAGTTTAAAATTAAGAACAAATATTGCATTATGCTCTCAACTAAGTGCACACATGGAGATTAGAGAGTACTAATAGAGCATGACTGGCACCTTTGCAAACTCTGGACTTCAAAGGTAAATACACAGCCTGCCTAATGGCAAAAGGCAGACAGATGTGATGACAGAGGTAAAGCTTGTATTGAAAGCTGCCTTTTTTTTTTTTTTTTTTTTTTAAAGCCATGTTTAAACTGTATATCTCTCTGTGATCATTAAGCACTGGAAATAAATGTTTTGGACAGTTGTAGTAAAGGAGGATTTAAAAGAATCTGATGCTGATATCTTTGCTGGCTTTGAAAACCTTGAAACTATTAAATGACTGCAGTCTACTAGTCATACTTAGTGGTACAGAAGTCAGAATACATTGATGCAAAACATCAATACTTGCCCAAAATTTGAGCCCTATGAGGGACCCTATATCTCCAGTCATTAATATGAATGAAAGTTTTGCCTTTACCAGATGATAAAGCCTAAGATTATGAGTATCTAAATAAAATTCATGCAGTCACTTCAGTTGGTAAACTTCCTTAAAACATCATAAACCAGTATTAATTAAAAAATAACATGGGAGATAATATTTGTTTCCATCTCTGCAAATGTTTCATTCAGCATGGATGCTGCATGACTTTTTGGGTATGTTGGGGAAGGATGACCCTTGAGAAGGGTTTGCAGGGTCTCTCTGTGTTCCTTTGGACAAGAAGTTTTGGTGAGAGGCTCAGACACATCAGAGCGGAGATGAAAAGGGACTGTTGTGAGACATGCCTTCCAGTCCCCTGGTAATGGGGAACTGAACCTGCCCCATTTCTTAAATGAAACTATGCACTTGCATCTTGAGACTCACAGAAGGACTTTGGTAACACTTTTACAACAAGGAACAATTGCAGAGTGGTTTCAGATAGACTGATGAAAACTTTTACCTTGTATCTTACATTTTTATTGGGGGAGGCTATAAACTATGGAAGGATGTGGGAGTGAGGACAGAAGATGTGACAACATAAGCAAAGAAAATAAGGTCCAGAAGAATTGTTGTTGTCCTGATCTATTTTACAGCTCAGTCTGTCTCTTAGACATTTCCATCTCCACTCCCTTTCACAACTGTAAACACTGCAGCAATCACAGCAAATGCCATAAAGAAAGGCTGTATTAGCTGCCTTTAATCCATGTCAACACCAGAAAAGTAGGCAGCACATAGCTAACCAATGCTAGGAAGATCGTAGGTGTTGGTTCCCAGGGCAGTTTTTCCACTTCTAAAAGTTGCATCAACAAGTTTTAAATTTTATTGGCTTTTTATATCCAGTGTGGCTGTTGCTCCACAACTTGTAATAACTTCTTTGCTCCTTTTGTAATCTATGGAGCCCTTGGCTTAATATTTCTCTGTTTCACAGACTAAGTATGAACACTAACCACCATAAAATATTAAATATTAAAACTGCCTGTAAGAAGAAATTATCATGTGATGGTCATTTAGTTGCACAGTTGATTCACGTTGGGCTTCCAAAATTATTTTAAAGGCATTACTATTCTATTTCTATCACTATTTAATTTCTGCTTCTGCAAAAACATATTCTTGAGAGTGTTAGTTGCAGGAGTATGTGGCAATCTTGGTTTTCTTTCTCCACAAGGTTTTCTGTTCCCTTTGCTTCAAACTGTCTTTCGCCTGCTTTCCTCCCCTCCTCCTCATGTCATGAATTGATTACGCCAACAACATAACTTTTCATCCAAATTCAGTAAAATTACTAGTTAAGATACAAAAGCAAATGTCTACATAGAATCAATCTCTTCAAATAAACCTGAAGCTGTGCAACAAAACGTTACACTGATCTCTTCGTTTCCCTACTCCAGGACACGTAATTTCTTTTTGAAAGCACATGTGTTATGATTTATTTCCATTCCTCTGTGGTAGGTAAAAGCCTGTATTTCCATTTGCTAGACACAAGCTCGGCAGAGGCAAGAAAATTACAAACAATGCTCTTTCAAATATTCTCACCCAACCTTATTTTTATGAGTACTTTTGGAAGTGAGGAAAAATATTTGCAATGCTGCATTAAAAGTGTATGATTTAACAAAGAATAAAGATCAATGGCTGATAAAGTACCAAGGGTGACAGAAGCAGAGTGAATCAACGTTTAAGCTACTTTTATGTTCAGCTAGGGTTTATGTAGGTCAATGCAAACCTTGCAAATTTCCCTCTGGCACATCTTTTGTAGAAATCTCTCTTTAAAATTTCATCAAAGAAAGGAAAAGTTGGGATGATGTCTCTTTCTGTAACCAAGTAGCTCCTTGCCACAGATTATGTACACATCTTGCTCATAATACTACTTCTGAAGAGAAAGTGTTTTATCTCTGAGATAGACAAAATGTTTCCTGATGGCCAGGGTCCAAAACAACACAGGATGGAGCAGAACTTGCAACCATATCCTCCCATTCTTGTAACATGCAAATTTCCTCAGCAAGTTTTTCAGGAACAAGATAATGTTAGGGCCAAACAAGGACACCAACAATACTTTTTAATAAATACTTTTTTTCAGTGTGAGAAACAAATACACATGCAGCTCATTGTTCCATTGAGCACATAGATAAATTTGGATGTTTTGTTTTCAGTTTCCAAAGCTGTCAACACTATTCTACAGATGTCCACAAACATATACATTTCATGTCATATGTCATCAGATGTAACAGAGGATAAAAGGGTGTGTCACACTGGGCAGGGTCTAGAAAGGCTGGGCAAATTGCTTCCAGACCAAAATGCTCTTGCTACCCTTTGACTCAAAGATTCAGTCTTCAGCACATTCCCCATGGAAGAGTAGCAGGGGAAAATGAATAGACTCAGCCTTGCAATTAAAGATAAACTCTCATCAGAAACAGCAGGCAGAGCCCTCCTACCCTCCAGCAGATCTATACTCCCACCAAACTTAGTGTCATCTGTGACCTTACTGAAGGTGCACATCTAAAAACCTCAAGGAAAAGGCAGACCTTTGGCCTGTACAGTTCAAGGCATCACAAGGCAATAGCACTTTTCATCCACAGTGTCTAAAGAGCAAAGCTGTACTTTTCACAACATGCATGGGAAAGGGAAAAGTGTGCCCTGAACTTTAATCTCTTAAAGATAAATCAGATCCTACCTCATCTTTCTCCACAAAGCAGTTAAAAAGCTTATACTTTAACTCTGATTTGCAATCCAGCCCAAAAGGGAAAAATTCAAAGAGCAGATGATAGTTGAGAAATTGTAGCATGCAATACCGAGGGAAGACAGGCAGCAATGTTCAGCATGTACCTCTGAATCTGCCACATGATTTCATTGTTTTTTTTTCCTGTGTTATGAAAAAGTCACCATTTCTATTTACCTTCAGCATGCCACTCTTTACAAGAGTAGACCTTCATGTCATACTTACCATGGAGATGTATGATGGATTTATGCCACAATATAACAATTCTTTTCATTGCATACTGTTATTTTCCTAGCAATTCCATTCCTCCTAATACTTGCTATTTTGACCTCCACTAATATTTTCACAGAACCTTCTTACTACACATCCACAACCTGAGCAGTAAGAGAGCTGGTCCAAAGCTTGCCATTTTGGATTAAAAAAGCCAAGACTGCCATTTCTTCAAGACAAATCAGTTTACACTACTAACATATAATTTACTGCTTCATCACCCAGCTACTGAGTATCCTCAGATGCTCTGCAGTTCCAAAGTAAAAAGTTTACTTGCAATGTTATTACTCTAAGTAATTCCCTGTCATCAGCAAACTTTCTCACATCATTTTGTACCCCCTTTGGAAACATCTATAATAACACTGAAGCACAGAGACCTGGTATAAATTCCTGGGAAACATCACTGCTGACTTCTGTCCACCCCATGTTAGTCCAAGGTTTATAAAAAAATCAGTAAATAAAGTCCCCAAACCCCTAAACATCACAAGAATAAATCCCCCATGTTGACTGCTCCTTTTTGCCCTGCAATAACTGAGTGATAATCACATGCATATAATTATGACAAGACAGAAGCAGATATAATTTTAAAAGACAGGCATTTCTTAAAATTACTACCACAATCTCATAAATATCTGGTAGATACTTAGCCTTTGCCAAAAATTTAGATGCTACTTATCTGCTCTGTGGCAACAATGGCACTACAGAAACTGCAGATACATTGAAAAAAAATGACAATAAAATGTAAAGAAATATTGATTTGCATGAGAAATCAAATAAACCTGCTTCAGGAATCAAGTGGTACCTTTAATGAGACATTTGTATTATTTCTTGCTGCATGTGAGATTTGTGTCATACTTATGCCCTATATGTCCATTACCACAAGACTTTTTTTTCTACTTTTAAAAAATAGTTCCATTACTGGAAATGAGAAGCCAAAAAAGTGCTCTAAGTGATACATTTCCTGCTGCAACCACAGTACCCTACTTTTTACTTCCTGTTTTTCTCGCTGTTCATTATTATCATATCATTTTCAAGGCACACTCTCTTCAGTTAAGAGTACCAAAATTGCTTGTATCAACTTATAAGTCTTACCTCCTTCTTACACGAGATATCATTCCTCTTCTGTCTTCTCTTTGGGACTTCTCCATGGTGCTTCAAGTCTGAAATTATCCTCATGTCCTGTACCAGTATTAATACTTTTCTATGCCTTTAGAACAGTTCTCCTTCAACTTACTCTATTCTTTCCTTTTGAATATATTATGGGTCTTGCCCCAGTTCTGATTCAAAGCATTTTAGAGGGAAGATTGTGCCTGTTTCTCTGAACACATCTCCTCTGTTGCTAAAGTAGATTTGTCAGGCATGATTTGCCCTGGTGAAGCCATGTTGGCTGTTACCAATCACCTCATTTTCCATGTGCCTTAGCATAGTTTAATAGTTACCATCATCAGAGGGGTTGTTGACAGAAAGATGGGGATGTCCCCAGAAAGATGGGGATGCAGCCTACCCAGAAGTTCTCCACCCTTCAGCTGAAGGAGTTAAAGGAGCCTGACACGAAATAGCCACATGGGTTTTGGAGAGAGAAAAATAAGTAGCACAACTAACTAGGCTACAGTACTTATCAGCTTGTGATTGGGAGAGGGTGAAAACAACCTTAAAACGGTCAAAGCTATGATTGAAATCTTCTCCACTCAAGCAGCAGGCCTGACAACAGCACGGGGCCTGTGAGAAGAAAAAAGAAACTATTATCTTTCAGTGGCTGGTTATTTTTTTCTAAAACTACAAAATCACAGAATCATAGAAGGGGTTGGGTTTTGGAAGGAACCTTAAAGAGCATCTAGTCCAACCTCTCTGCAGTGAGCAGGGACATCTTCAACTGGATGAGGTTGCTCAGAGCCCATCCAACCTGACCTCTACATCTACAATCTCTCTGGGCAATCCGTTTCACCAGTGTTTCACCACCTTCATTGTAAAAATCTTCCTTCTTCTTTCAAATCTTCTTCAGTTTAAAGCCATTCTTCCCTGTCCTATCACTACTACCCTACTACCTGCCCTTGCAAAAAAGTCCCTCTTCAGCTTTCTTGTAGGCCCCCTTTAGGTACCGGGAGGTGCTGTAAGATCTCTGTGGAGCCTTCTCTTCTCCAGGCTGAACAACCCCAACTATTTCAGAGGAGACAGCTGGCTGGAGAACAGTTGCATCTCCAGGGAAACCAACTAACAGCCACCCTGCACAAGGACATTCTGCATTGGCCACGCAGGCACGGGCACTACACCAGCCTCAAAGCCTCCGGCACCACTAGCAGAAGGGCTTTGCTCCAGCCCCCTGGCACCACCCCACCTGCCTGAACCACAACCCTCATCTGTATTAAGTATCTCCCAGCTCTTCTGCAAAGGCAGCATCCAAGGAAAACTCTGCTGAGCTGCAGACATAGAGGTGAGCAGCTCCAACAGGTCACCTCCAGGGTCCCAAGCCTGATCCTCCCTCTGCCAGTGCCCTGCTGCTCCAGGTCCTGGGAAGCACATCCCACCCTACCATAAACCAGGTCGGATGGCTGGGAGGGTCAAGGCTGCCAAGGAACAGTGGAAGAAAGAAGCAGAGGCAGTGGAGGAGGAAAAAAATTGTCCCTCCTGTTGGGAGTGCCATTGCTCTTACTTCCCAGATTTTGTTCTGCTGAGCACAAGGCACACTGCACAGGAGTCCCCTTCTCCTGTCCATGCCTCACCCAGCTGGACACTGTGTAGGGCTGTGTCACAGGCCTTGCTAAAGTCACAGTAAATGGCTGTCAGTGCTCTCCCCTTGCCCCACGAGGACACTCCTCTCCTCCAAGCATGGCTCTTGTTGGTCCTGCCCCGTTGTCCTCGGGGAAGCTGTGCTGGGTGTTCAGTGATGTCACCTTGCCCTGCAATGTGCCTCCAAGCCACCTTCTGGCAGGAAGCTGAGAAGGGCAGGTTCTCCCTGGAAACCTGCTGGAAGGTTCCCACACAGGACCTGCCTCTGACTCTTCCAACAAAGCAGAGAGAGCAGTTTCTTGGAACAGCTTTGTTACCACAGATGTCATCATAGACAGTTTACAGCCCCATTTTATTTTACCTGCATAACACAGAAGCCACAGTTTCAACCACCACTTTGGACTCGTTATAATTAAGCCTCAACCTTCTGGCAGTTTTGAGTTTCTTCCCTAGGCTGAGCAAATCCCACAATAATTTATTATTCCCTCTGATTTGTATAAACTATTGCAACAGTTAAAAAAGAAAAATAATTTGTAGATACTTATCTTGTAAATCAAAGTCACAGAAATACAACACAAAGTGATAAATGTTCTTCAATAATTTGTCCATATCAATACATCTCTTTAAATGGGAGTACAGGCTCACAGTATTGAGACACCATCACTGCTTATTCCAGAAATTGGTATTTCATGGGAAGTGCAGTGCATTTGTTATCACAGCTAGTGTTTACCTACCCACTAAAAATAACTTTCCTGAGTATTTTCTGAGCACTTCTACCACACAATAAACACCTAGAGAGCACAGAAAGTAATTATCAAAAAAGTTCCACACAGAGGTAACTCTGAAACCAGGTGGGACTGGAAATACACGAATCAAACCTCAAGCTTACACAAAGGCACAAGCTGAAAATAGTTTCCTAAATTGTTTGATCTGCACGGAGGTCAAGACTTTTCTCTCCTAAGAGCGAGGAAAAACTACTAAGAGGAAGGGAAAACTAGGTCTGAAGGCTCAAACGAGCGAAAAGAAACAGGAAAAACAAGAAGGGTGCCCGAAAATACACTTTCGGACTCCTACATCCCAGCTCACGCCTGGACAGGGAACGGCAGCGATTTACTGCGACGGAGAGCTTCGCACAGCGTGCCACGGGGCGTGAGGTGCGAGGACAGAGCCAGCGTTCCCCCGGAGGACACAGAGGATCGGCCGGACCCCACATCCCTCCCTCATCCCTCATATTCCTCACCCCACACCCCGCCCCCGGTGACGTCAGAGGCGCGCGGCCCGGCCCCGCCCCCGCGGCCCCGCCACGTCCCTGCTCGGCGGCGCGCGCGCGCGCGTCACCGCGCGCCGGCGGGGCCGGCCGGGCCAATCGGGGCGCTCCGCGACGCCCGCGAGGGGTCAGCGCCGGCCAATGGCGGCGCTCCGGGGGGCGGGCGCTGTGCCCATGGCAACGGGCGCGGGGCCGCCGCGGGGCTGTCGCACCGCTCTGGCCGCGCCGCGAGCAGCGAGCGCCGAGCAGCGAGCAGCGAGCAGCGAGCACCGCACCGGCACCCGCGGCCGCTCGGCGGGACACCCGGGCACGCTCCGCCCCTCGGCGCCGCGCTCAGCAGGCACCTCAACGTTGAGAAGCAGCGGCTCCTCTTCCTCCGCTGCGGGACCCGAAGGTAGCGCCGCCCGTCCCGGTACCCCGCCGGTGGCGGAGGCCCTGGCGGCGGGGCGGCTGCTGTCGGAGGCGGGGGGAGGGAGGGGGGCGGGTTTGCGGGGGTCTCGCCGCCCGCCCCCCTGCCGGGTTCGAACCCGGGGGTCGCGGTGAGATCGCGGGGCTGCCTCCCGTGCGGGGCAGCGCAGCTGAAGTTTTCCCGGGCGGCTCCAGGTGTGTGTGTGTCCCCTTCATCCCTCCCTCCATCCTTCCCTCCATCCTTCCCTCCGGCCGCAGGTACCCGCGGATACGGGCGGTGGGTGAACTGCAGAGCGCTGTAGAGCGCCAGGGAAAGGGAGGCAGAGCTGGCAGCGGCTGCAGCGGGAAAATGTTGGGTGACTGGTAATTGCACAACCGCAGGGGAAACTTGGGCTCGACTGATTTCACTAGAAAGGGCAGAGCTTTTCAGCGTTGCTGTCATAAAATCGGACAACGGTTTAGGTTGGGAGAGACTTTAAAGATCATCTCGTTCCAACCCCCTTGCCTTGGTCAGGGACACCTTCAGTTAGACCAGGTTGCCCAGAGCCACATCCAACCTGGCCTTGAACACTGCCAGGGATGGGGCATCCTTAGCTTCTCTGGGCAACCTGTTCCAGTGATTCATCAACCTCACAGTAAAGAATTTCTTCCTAATATGTAATCTAAACCTGTTCTCTTTCTGTTTGAAGCCATTTCCCCTCATCCTGTCACTACATGCCCTTGTAAATACATCTCCCTTGTCTCTTTCCATCTTTCCTGCAGGCTCCCTTCAGGTAGTGAAAGGCCGCAATTAGGTCACCCCAAAGCTTTCTCTTTCCCAATTCTCTCAGCCTTTCCTCGTAGGAGAGGTGCTCTATCCCTTTAATCATCGTGGTTGCCTCTCCTGGACTTGCTCTAAGAGATCGATGCCCTTGTTGTGCTGGGGACCCCGGAGCTGAATGTCTAACTGTGCTATTACTGTAATACCACTGGAGGAGCTCCATAAAATACTCCAGTGCTAGGCTGGCCACTGCCCTCAGAAAATATTCGAAAAGAGGAAAAAAGTTGAGATATGGCTGTAGAGAGGTAATGTTTTATGGATGAAATGAACATGGCTAAGGTTTTCAAAAAAGTTCGTGTTTGGCAACACTTTTTAGGAAGCCTGTAGGAGAAAAAAGCCTCTGTTGTTTGAGTTGCAAGTATTTGCTGTGGACAGATAACATCCAGTAGTTTCAACACGAGGCCATCGCCGTATGAACAATGAAGCACCTGTGCACCCATGGGATCAACTTCAATGTGGAGGTTTGCTTTTGTGGGGTTTTCTTTGGTCATTTTGTGTTCTCCCACTCTCAAGAAAAGTTCTGTAGTTGACTCGGTATTGGCGCAGCTGTACTCCGAATTCTGAAGTGACCGTCCCCATCAGCCAGACAGAGCAGCACGTGGAAGATTCCATACTGTGAACAATGGGTCGGAGGGGAAGAGCCACTCAAAAACTTTGAATCCAGGTTTTGTTGTAACCATTATGGACCTCTGCTTAAAGCTCACAGAAAGTTTATGGGAGAAACCTGCATTTCTGTGAGCACTTAGGATTCAGCTGTATCTCTAATTGTCATTTGCTACACAATGGTCTTGTACAGTCACAGTGCCACGTCCACAACTGCAGATTACTAACCTGATTACGTAGCCTACCTCCATGGTTACCTGTTTTCCCTTTTACTCACTACTGTATTCTCTTAGATGGTAGCAGTATTTTATTTCATCATAAGAAAGATAATTATATAAAAAGGAGTAGCATAAGTCTATCTGTAAACAAATTGTGTTGGTGTAGAACAATGTGAATCTCATTCACTTCTAACCAAGATAGTTAATACAAACAAAAAAACCCAGCGAAATCAAATTATAAATTAATATTGCCCATTGGGTCTGCTTAAAGCTTTCATTAGTAGTTGGATAAAAAGGCATCTGCTATAAATTTGTTTGATGCTGTAATACTGCTTGAGCTACAGTTATTTGGAACCTGAAATTGTATTCAGAAAATCCCATCAGACAAATAAAGCCAAGCAACAACAATAAAAAGAATTATTTTTTTAATAAGACTAAGGCCAAGTTTTCATACCTTGGCTGCATCGTACCGGCAGTGCTGCTGACGTAAACTTTCTGTTCATATAAGCCAAGTTGGAGGCTTTCTGTCAAAAGCTGCACCCCCAAATGATACATATATAAATGAAATGCTAGCCATGAAAGGGGAGAGCAGTAGTTCTGTCAGAAAATAAAAAATGTAAAATACAGTGACTGAAATGTTAGAGGTGTGGAAATATTGATGCATAGTTCTAGTGCTGTGCTGACTAAAAAATGCACTTTACATAAGAAAGGTAAAATCCAAGATAAAGCCTCTATCAGAGCTGCTGTGATTTGAACTCTTGTGCACAGAGGTGTTTTATCTAGTGAGGTATTGTGCTCTTGGCTGTTTGATTGCTCAGTAAGCAGAAGAGATTTCTCTGAAGTTCCTGTTAGATACATAGTAGACTCAAGTCTTTTGGATAGGGCTGTGCTTTTATGTAGCTGAAATCATGACCAGACCCTAATGCCAAACCGAATGAAATCGGAGGCAAAATGCGTGTTCAACAGTTTTTGCTCTTATGTACTATACATGATTTGACAGTTGGAAGAATGAAAGAAACTGCATTTCATTAGAACTGTTTTAGTCACATTAAGTTGTAAATATTATTCCCCAAAGGTAATTCATAAAATATATACATCCTTTTCATGACTGCATTTCTCCTGCTTTATATTCTTTATAAAACAAGAGTGGGACATTTATGCGCATTTGGGTTCCTAAGCAAGTAAAAATCAATGGGAATTAGCAAATTGCAGACATAAATCTCATTAGGCAGCTCTCATTAAGTGCCTAAATATTTTTAAATCTAACTCCATATAATTAGATCTAGATTTCTTCTGGATAGTTATTCTGTATTTTTTTTCAAAAGGGGAAAAAAGTACCTTGAACTCCTGGGGCATTCAAGGTTTATTTTAGCATCGCCATTAGTTGTTGACTAGAACAAAATGCATATTGTTAGAATAATTGAAATACTTTTGAGTTGAGATAGAGTTTGAGCCAATACATTGGTTGCATGTAGTAGCGTATTTGAGGTTGCTTTTACGTTAGCAGTGACGAAATTGCCGTTTGCATTTATGAAAAATGAATTTGTGAGATTTCAGGTGTGCCATTGTGTTATGGTTTGAGTGGGAACTGAAAGTATAGTGCAGGAAGCTGTATTTGTACCTGTAATTTATATTTTTTTTATTTGCTTTTGAAGTTGATAAGATTTTTATCAAGTATGTATTGAATTCAGTACAAGTTTTTGCTTGACTATTGGCTTCATAAATCTTTTTCTGAGCCAGCTTTGTTGGAAAGAATCGATAAAATCAAGCAAGCTGATTTGAGAAACAAGAACTAATATTTCATCATTCTTCAGTTAGAAAGGCAGCTTTGTAGACACCAATGTGTTTTTTTGTTGTTTTAAGCAAGGATAGGGAAGTTCCTTGGAGGCAGGTGCTATTATAAATATGTGTGTGTATTTGTGTGTGCACACAGGTTTTTAAATAACGAACAGTTGACACTGCAACAAGAAGAAAGGTAGTTTTCAGATCTTACTTATGACAGAGCTAAGCACGTGTAGCAGCAGACATACATTTTGCTTCTGTGCTGTGTTTGGGTTTGGACATACAGTTGTATTGTTTCATGATATTATCTTACATTGTTATGTTGTTTCAACATAAAATTGCTTCTTTCCCACTCTAGCAGTCATAGTTTGTGTTACTATATAGTATCCCCCAGCTTTTGGGTGAGTCATTTAATAAAAAGGCTGAAGTGCATTTTTTAAAGGGAGGATCTGTCAGCAAATGTTGTACTGGGCATGGTCAAGGCAAGCTCTCTTTTCTGGGAAGCTGAAAAAAGAAGCTGTATCGTCAGCCAGCTTTTAGCTGGAAAGAGAATGGAGTAGCTAAAGTGCACTGAAAAAATACAACAAATCCAACTCAAAAGAAAAGAATTTAAGCAAAGTAAACAGGATGAGAAAAAAGGATTTTGCTGCCTTTATGTACTTAAATAGTACTGTTTTATATAAAACTATTTACATGCAAGATCAAAATGCTTCTTTGAAAAAGTAAGGAACGTCTCTTGGTGCAGAGAACTGAGTGGGATGTGCTGAAACAAGAGATTAGGACAGCGTGTCCAGTGTGGAACCTGTTGGATATTGGCTAGAAAAAAAAAGGCAACATCTGAATCATGGTGTTAGTAGACAACTTTGACAGAAGAGAAAATAATACTTGAAGGATAATCAAATACTATATATAATTATATAGCAATAATAGTCAGCTTGTAATAGTTAATAGCTTGCATATTAACTTATTAAAGGATGAGTTTTCATTTGGGAAGGGAAGTATGCAGGTGTTTCTGTATTTTGAATGTTAACTTGTAAAGGGAAAACTACTGCAGCTTGTAGCCATTTCCCTTTTCATGTCATTTGCTGCTCATGTCTTCAGTGAGCAACCTGGATCTATGGACTGATGACCCAGTGAAGAGACACCTTCACCACAGCCAGAGGTTTAGCTTAACACTGTGAACAGAAACAGGTTTTTCCACTTGCTTCTCAAAATTGTTGCCACATTTCATCTGTGTTAATGCCAGATTAACTCACTGGACAAACAGTGTGAAGAAGATGCATTAACTATTGATTCATTGACTTTGTCCTTGCTTAAGGTATGATAGCTTACAGTGTCTGTGTGACAACTCCTCCTGAAAAAACTGGGAGGAACTAACACTGGTGTTTCCAAAGACAAAATATGGCAGAAGAAGAATCTGTTTCTGCCTAATTTCAAACATTTAATGTAATTTTTTTAAAAGATTCTATGATTAAAATCAGTTTATATGTTTGCAAATAATTTTTGAAGAAAAAAATATCTATATATCCATATATCTATAACCATTCCCTGTTTAAACTGTGATATATGGGCAAGTATATCACTGTTTCAGAGGTGAAAACAGGTTCAAGGTGCTACATTGCTGGCTCAGACTGCTGAAGGAGGACTTTACATAGCTCAGATCTCATTCTAGTACTGAAGTTAGAATATTCTTAGAAAGATGAAAATCAGTAGTATTTCCTAGTTTTGTTTTTTTTTTTTTTTTTTTTTATTCAGCATTGCCTATGAAGATTGTTCATTTCTCTGAATTACAGCATAAAAATAGGAAGTCACACTACATGACCACAGAGAACATTGCTGTCATCCTGCACGTCTGCACTGTGTCTCACACAGGTTTAATTACTTCCATATCAGATACAGCAGGCATATATAATATTTTTTGAATGGGTAGGCTTATTTGTGCATTATGTCAGTATGGATTTGTGTTTTCATTGCCCACCATGGTACACATGGCTTTGGCAAGTGCAAATGTGCTATATGCCATTTACAGTGTTGTGCTATTCTTGCTTCATAATCGCTCACTGAGCTTCTACATGTGCACCCTGGTATCACTATATGGTTTTGTTTATATCAATTTTAGAAAATTTGGCATGGGGTGTTACTTTTTGAAAAGCATGAATATGTTTTAGGAAGGTGATGGATATGTCAGTACCAGAATTATGCTTATGTTAGTACCAGAATTATGTTTTCTGGGCAATAAGTGTTACGTTAATGAAAAGTAAATTTTTGGGCTTGTATTATTAATACCTGGCAGCCATATAAAATAGATGTGCTAATGCTGTGTTTAGCAGCTTGTGTTAATGGTGCTAGAACAAACTTTAGAAGCAGCATTTTGGAGTTACCTCTCAAAGCCTGTAGCTCTTCATATTCAAATGTTCGATCTTGTTCCACTGAAGTTGATAGGAATTTGTGATTAACTTTAGTGGGATCAAGATCAAGATTGCTGGCAGACAGCCTGCTGCTTTCCTTTTCCAATTGTATTTTTCTGTTCATGCAAGTACATTGGTGTCTCTGTTTTCTGCTGACTGTCTCATTCTTTTGGCTCTCGCTGTTTTTTAAAATATTTTATACTCAGAGAAGTTTTTATTTTTCCTTTTCCCTGAAAGCTAATGATATTGCTTTTGTTTATAAGCTACAGTATTTGTCAGTTCTAGAGCACTACTTTTATGATTAGTTCTCTTTATGTATTACAAGTAGAAATGTTGGTTTGTCCCTATTGGAAAGATGAGATTGATTTCTGATACCAGCAGATTACAGTTGTGCTACCTTTTCATCTAGGTGGGCTACTTGTCTTTGACTAAAATCACTTACTTTCCAGATGACAATTGTAACATTAACTCTCTCCATCTGCCTTTAAGAAAGTAACTAGTTAGCTGGGCAGGTCCATAACTGTTTATATTTCTATTAAACTGTATAGAAGTAGGAAGAATATTAATAATAACATTCCCCATGGCAGGACAGGAGCGTGTCTGCTGTGCTTTATGTACCACTTATGGCAGTGGCCAAATTGACATTGCTTCTCTTCTGCAGCACCAGGACTGACTGTTGACTTGGTGGCTCTAATACAGAGGAAACCACATTCCTGGGTCAAACCCATGGATGCACTCAAAATGCCTGGGAAGGGATGGGCATCCCGGAATGGGTTTCTCAGAAGTCCGTAACTCTTGAAGGTAGCTGGTAGCAGGCTGAGAGTGGAATGAACTCTTTAATAGTAAAGTGCTTAGTGGAACAAAAACTGGAACCCCAATTTTCCTCTCATCCCTTTCTCACTCTTCCCTCTAGCTGCTGAATTTGAGTAATTTGAGTATCATGCTTGTTTTTTTTCCTGGTAGCTGATTATTGTTAGAATTTGCAATGGGCCTGGTTTCTGTCTTCTAATACAGGTCAGAGTAGAACATACTCAGTGACTCAGTTGTGACTGTCATACTGCAAAAGTTGATGCAAATCTTAGTCACCTGCTTTTCTTAAGGCAATTTTGATGAGTATAGACTTGGACTAATAGATACCTAAATACAATAACTCTGTATTCGCTACATAATTATTTTTTATTCTAATAAATGTATTTCCAATTTACTTGTTACATGACAGTTGGGTTCCTCAAAATACTATGGGAAGTCCTGTGATAGGCATAGTAGTTTGCAAAGTCAGCTGCAATGATAGAGATGTTTTTTGCTTATCCTTTTTGGATTCCTTTGCTTTTAATTCTTCCTGGTATGTGTGAAATTTTTAGCCCGTTTTATCAAAAGAACTACAATGAAAACACCATATGCAAAACCTGAGACGAAACTGCCTGATGTAATCTTTCCTGAGCAGCCTATTGCATCAAATAGATATGAAGAACATGTTGTGGTATCATCCAGCATTTCCCATTATGTATGACAGTATGTAATTACAAAGGTTGGTATTTTCAAGGAAACCCAAATTGCCCAGGAGCACATATTCCACAGAAACTCAGCAGACCCAGTGGCACTTTGATTAGGACTTTTGATAGATAAGTTCTGTTGATTCTACTGCAGAGGTAGCTAAGGATGATATAGCTCCAGTTGCCCATCTTAAATTTGGTGGTGATCAGTGCTCCCTCATATGAGGTTTGGCAGACCAACACAGTTACTTTTATCTCAGTTGTTTCATTGAGCGTGGACATTTTATATTTCAAGTTTCCTGAGTTGCAAGGGAAAAAGTCTCAAAAATTTAAGTGTGTCCCCCTTCAGCCTAAACCACAACTGTTCATGTTAGTAGAAATTGTAGGTCAGGAGCTTTAAAGAGATTAGTTATGTCTTTAAAATAAATCAAAGGCTAGGTGTCATTGTTAAGAGTGTTGGCTTTAGTACTTGCCTTAGGCAAAGAATGGGTCAACACCAGAACTATGGTGAGCACCTGAGTTTCTGGCTTCTCTTCATCTCACTACATCTCACCTCTTGGTCTTACCTGAAATGAGCATGCTCATTTTATAGCCACATAATGATTTTCTAAAACACTGTTTACACACCTTACATAACTAGAGTGGTCTTTAATAATATTAAATTACTTCTATTACTATAATTTTGTATATATGAAAATAGTTTGGTTGGAAAAATATCAGTTTATTGGGGTCCAAATTTTTAGCATCATCAGACGGCTACATTTTTTAAAAAGGAATACTTCAAATATACATAACCTTTTAAAAATGGTTCTAAAAATGCTGAGAGTATATATATTTATTATACTCACATACTTTATAAATATTTTGAGTTTTATTAGTTTTGTTTCATATGCATTGACTATACTTCATGCATGCTTATGGCCTTTAACTTACAATTTACTAGACTGCCCCTTTCATACTCTTCAAGAATTTCAGCAAGGTGGATTTTTGTTTTACCTGTGCCTCTTTTTGGCTGTGGTGCTCTGTGTCTACTGAATCTATTGCCTAGGCTGCTCATCCAGAATCTTTCAAAGTGGATTTTGAGGTTCAGTTATCTCCTATTGATTTTCTAAATACACATAGCTGACAGATGCTGAATTGTTTGCCTTACTTTTACTCTTTTTTGCTGTTTTCCTTCATCAGAAAAAAGCTGTGGCTTCCTCACAGCTGAATCTCAGTCTGCTTTGAAGTGGAACCATCACCTTGCAAATATTCTTAGTCCTACCTATAGAGTTTATAAACCTTTTTTGTTAAGAAACAATGCTCCAATAAGATTTGTAGCATAGCCTAGGCCAGCCAAGATTCTATTTCAAATCAGGCATTAAAGGACTGGAAAAGATTCAGGGAAGAGTAATAGGCATGATCAAAGGTACGGAAAAGCTTCCATAAAAGGAACCAATAGGTAAGCTGACACTCTTTAGAATGGTGTATGATCACTCTTTGAGAGCTATAATATGGAAGTGATAATTAAGAATAAATTGTTTACATTTTTTCCAGTACAAAAACTAAGGGGATAATTGAATGTTATCATGTTATAGGTAGTCTGTTACAGAAACACTATTTTCTATTTCTATCCAACCTGCTGCTCAAGTTAAGCTATTTCCACTTCCCATTCATAGAATCATAGAATCAGCCGGGTTGGAAAGGACTTCTGGGATCATCAAGTCCAACCCTTGATCCACTACCACCACAGTTACTAGACTATGGCACTAAGTGCCACATCCAGTCTCAATTAATACAATTTAATTGTATTAAAGCCCATGTGGTGTTTGTATGTTGACAGGTACATCGATATGCCTTGGTAAGGATAAAATAATAAGCATCAGTGTTCAGAGAGTGCCATGTCTGGTGTCAGAGTCAATCTACTTTTGGAAAAAAGAGGTCAAAATCAGTTGAACTTGTCCATGCAAGACAGAAGAAATTAAGTGACACTAGGGTGATGGTTATCTGCCAGCTGAAAGAACTGAGGGCCTGCATAAGATGTATTAACTTACTATTGTTATCCATACACAAAATGAGCTGTGCCACTAATGGATACAGACTCAACTGATGGCTCTAGTTTGGGACTTTCCAACAGCATTGTTGATCTGTCCTTGTAGCCTGGCCTGGCCTGAGACTTCTGGGCAAGTCTCTTAACTTGGCAATTTGGTTTACATAAGTTATCCAGTTGGTACTCAGAAATACTCAGTCTTGGCATCTACATCAAGAGTAGGAGACTTGAAAACCTAGTATTTGTTATTTATTATAATTTCCTGGGATTAAATCCTGTTGAAATTAACAAACCTAGGCACACCATTTATACAATACTCTGTAATTAAAACCATCCAAAGTACTGGAACTTTGGCATCTTTAAAAGCAACAGTGAATAAATAACTCACTCATCAGCTCTGTAAGTCCCTGCAAACCAACACCTTGTGTAGAAGTATAAAAATTACCTTACCAGTTCCAGCAAATCAGTCTGAGTCTGGGTTTTTTTGTGTTTGTGTGCTTGTGAAGGCATAACCTAGGCAAAGCTAATCAGACTTGTGGATCTGACAGTAGTGCTGATGTTGAATCTCACGTGCTCAATATGGCAGCAACAATAGCTCCTGCTGTTCCATCTGGGAATGATCAGATGTTAGTAATTTTTAAAATTAATTTAAAAATTAAATTTAAATAAAGGAACAGGATTTTGCAGAGCATAATCCATTTAGGCTCCTAATGCTGAAGAAGTTGATTAAGAAAAAACAGTTTCAGGGAATTCTTGTAATTCTTGAACCTTTGACATATAAAACAATAGATGGATAAGTGGATATATATTTTTATCTCCAGCTATTTCCTCATCCCCAACAAAAGAAAGAAAGAATATCTCTGCACATCTTGTATGCCTCTTCTATTTTTTTTGGTTTTGTTATAAGAGTACTATCGTTCTCCTAGCAGTTGGATAAGGGTGAATAAAGGGTGTCAACAGTGCTTAATATTGAATACGTAACATTATGTGTATTTATTGCCGTAGTAACGGGCAGCTTAGTCCAAGGAAAAGCAATGTTTCACTGTCAAGTACCAGATCATGTAGTCAGGAAAACTGGCACTGACACCGTAATTACAGTTTGTCCCTCTTCCCCCTCCCCCTAAAGAGAGGTTTGTTGCTGGTGGACATAAGTACTTCTGACAGAATTACTTGCATG
Organism: Platyrinchus mystaceus; assembly: GCA_035041135.1. NCBI lineage: Eukaryota > Metazoa > Chordata > Aves > Passeriformes > Tyrannidae > Platyrinchus > Platyrinchus mystaceus. Next base: position 13,279,644 of record JAWWLV010000179.1, read on the forward strand.
ACCAGCTAAAGCCCTTGTACAGAAATTCGCCTTGTAGCAGGTATACTTTTGATTTGACTGCACATTTCTTGAATGTTATGGCTTTTTCTTTGACATACCTAAGCTAATTTTAGACAGTCTTTGACCAGCAAGTTTCATGTTCCAGGAGGTGAATTACGTTACTAATGGAGCACTGGAGTTTGCTCAAACTTTTTATACATTATCCAGAGACTGTGGAGTGTCACAGGCTGAACTGGCCATATTGTCTCAAGAGCCTGACTTTGCTGTCAGATGCTGTATCATCATCATTACTTCTTTTAGCTGGATTTTTATATTCACACCATATAAGTATTGCATCTTATCAGTTTCTGACTGAATTGAGCTGTTTTCAACCAGATTTGATGGAGGGGAAGAACACAGAGGTCAAGAACTCAGAGTGCTCAGTGTTCGTCAAACTATATGTGAATTAGATCCATATAAGACAATAAAGTAAGTCTAGGAGAGACTGGCTTAATAAAGTCCCAACCTCAGCAACACTTTTTTCACTAATGCCTGTCAACCTGAAATATGGATATAACGTAAAATGCGATTCCTGCAAATAAATTTTGGAGGGGATCTTGACTTACTGAAACATAAAATCCACTGGCAATACTATACTAAGATCTGATTCAGTGTCAGTGATTGTCTTTAGAAGTTTGTCCATAAATTCAGCAAAGACATGATGAGAGTAGGAATGTCAATATTAGTTATGTGAGACTTGGACATCCTAAACAGGTGTTCCCACCTGTTATTGATAATACCTCCAGATGCTACAAACCTCTTACCATTTAGCTTTGACACACAACTCTAACTGAGGAAATATATTTGCGTAATAATGGCCTTTAAAAATTAAAGATGTATTTAATTCTTTGAGTTTTTGTGTTCCTTGAGAGCAGAACATCATGTGGAAGGGAGTATTACAGGTATCTGTGTAGGAATGTAAAAAATTTCTAATCAGTACAGTATGATAACATAGTTTATAATAATTTTTGTGACTTGGTCTCATTTCAGATGAAGTGGCTATCTGTCCTGCCCCAGCAGTGTCTTTTGCTGATGACATGTCTCCTAATGGCCTTGGAAGCTGTACCTATAGATATAGATAAGACAAAAGTCAAAGGAGAAGGCCACGTAGAAGGAGAGAAGGTAGAAAATCCAGTAAGTGTGAAGAAATTTATCTGCCAAGTGTTTTTACTAATTGTCAGTAATCTGGGGGTAGGAAACTCCCTTTCTGAAATTTACATGTTCTTTACTGGAGTTACTTGCAGGAAGGAAACTAATGTTAGCCAGGATTGTCACAGGCTCTGCCATCGACTACGGGGAGGTTCTGCTTAAATTTGTTCTTTCATTTTTTTTCAATTTGCTGCTAAAGGTGAGGTTGCACGTGGAAGGGATTCCCCAGCTTACAGTAGGAAGAACTTACTGTTTCAGAGAGACTTATTTCAAAGGACTGGGTGGTGGCCTAAGATATTCTGCTTGCTGATTCCAATTCCATGTTTCAAATATGACAATAATGAATGAATTGCACTGTTTAAAAAAAAACACACTATATTAACATGACAGATGCTTGTGTATTACATGGGTTCCTAAACAATTTTCTTCTCTTGTCAGTTGCTGAAACAAATGAATCATAAGTTGCTAACAAAGATATGTAAGACAGAATAATACCTGTGTTGCTGAGATTAGATTGTCAGTTCAATAATTGTATTTAAACAGGGCTAAATGTTTGGCAGTATATTCTTTTCTCAATTTCACTTTTTTTTTTTGAAGGATACAGGACTTTATTATGATGAATATCTCAGGCAAGTGATAGATGTCTTGGAAACTGATAAACATTTCCGTGAAAAACTCCAGACTGCTGATATAGAGGAAATAAAGGTAGGTTCAAAAAAAAGAGCTAAATTAAGGTTAATTAAATCTATCATCATGAGCTATATATGTTGTATTCTTTCTTCCTTTTTTTTCCATACTCCTCTCAATTTCTGTGAGCTTGAATTTAATTTTTATTTAATTAGGTATTTTACTAGATCTTTGTCTGTAGTCAAAGGACAGCAGAACTTCTGTTCATTAAAGAATATTCCACAGCATAAGAAACCCCAGCAACAACATACACTTGAATGCATAGTTTCTGCCTGCTGCCTATCTCCTAAAAAGCTAGTTTCAGACTTCTGCAGGTAGGTGAATCTTCATGTACATCAAAACAGCTGCAATTGTAGCTTTCATGTGTAGTTGCCTGCTGAGTAATTTGGACCACTGTTTTGAACACAGAGGTCTATTTGCTTTCTAAGACTAAGATAGTAAGTCACAAATGTATATGATGACATGGAAAAGAATTACAGATTTTAACATCTGGGGGGTATTGAGGAGTTGTGCTAGAAGTAAAGTCAGTGTATACAGGAATAAACCAGACCTCTGTCTTTCTCCGCTACTGTCCTGTCTTTTGTGCCAATCCACATAGCACTCTGTCCACAACCTTGCCATGTTGTTGTCTTTTACTCTTTAGTTCCTGGCTCTAGGTGGTGGCTGTTCTGCATTCCCCCTTTGTGAGCTAGAAATTCAGCAAGGGATGGGTAGGAAATAGTCTAAAGTGACAGACTTAAAGAGGAGATCCTGCCTTTTGTGTTCCCTTTAATCCATCATGTTGGTGTTGACAGCTTTCAGCTTCTTTTTCTTCCGTGCTCCATCTAGTGTAACCCTTGAATATTGCTGTTCCTTTCAAGGGTCTTGCAATACACATTGGTGGCTGTTGCCGTGCTTGTACTTTCCCTCAAGTCTTACAGCCCTCATCGAGGGGATGAAAAACACAGCACTTCGTGTATTTCTCACAGTTCTTTTGAACTAAGTTGGAGAACATTTGATCAAGAAATTTGCCAAAAACATTATTAGGTATTGCTCCTTCAAGGTTATGGTTTTGTTTTTTGGAGCAAAGATAGAAATTGGAGCAACAGAAATCTGGAGGAAGATAGAAATTCTCTTTTCAGAAAGCTTTTAGGATTCCTTTCTGTTTCCATAACCATAGGCATAAAAATTTTGAATCTGCTCTTTGGAAAAATGTTGAGATTCTTATGGTGAGTGCTACAGTATTGCCAAAGACTGCCACTAGTCTGCTGTCTTGCAGCTCATGGCTAATCCTAAAAACTACTTTCTTCTAGTTTTTATACATAACTTTTGTTTTTCAACAGAGTGGAAAGCTAAGCAGAGAGCTTGATTTAGTGAGCCACCACGTGAGAACACGGCTGGATGAACTAAAAAGACAAGAGGTGGCAAGATTAAGAATGTTAATTAAAGCTAAAATGGATTCTGTTCAAGGTAAGAATACAAAATTTACCATGGTGAGTTGTGGAGCAGTTGTGTTGGAGAAATGCCTAAGTCCATCAGTTGTGCTTTGTTTGTTGTCAACAATACTAACTAAGCTGAAAGTGAGTGTCCTGTCTGAGCTGGCCTAGGGCCAGTAAAGACCTGTCTCTGTAGGAAACTGGGGATAAGAGAAGAGCCATCTGTGTTTTATAAATACCTCAACTTCTTCCTGTCAGTGGATTTTTCACTGACAGAAACAAGTTCACTTATTTATAAATAAATACATTAGATACTTATAAGTAAATTTTTTAGATGCTTCTAATTGTTTTTCAACTTCTTTTCTATTTTGTAATGCATCAATTCATAATTACTCACTGAAAACAGTAACATAGGACTATGTTTAAGAACATGACACAGCATTTCATATCTTTACAGGGTAGAAAATTTATTTTTGGACAGTCAGTTAACGTGAAAGTTTTCCTTTTTGTCTTCTTTTAACCCCCTTTCACTAGTTAGTTATTATACAGATTTAAAACAAACATTAAACATTTGTATTTAGAGGATTGTTTTTCTTATTTTGGGGTCAGTTTTAAGCTCTTTAATAAGGAAAAATGGAGTGAAAAAATTCTCCATAGCACTTGCTTATTTGCTTAATTTCTAGTGAAATTTTACAAACTCAGGCAATTTCTTTTAGTGAATAAAGTATACAAGTTTCTAATTATTCTGGTCACTGCACGTTTGTGTGGGAAAAGGTGCTATCCCTTTTTATTTGTTATTACTGAAGAACTTTGAAAGTATACATTTAGAACTAATTCTGTAAATTTCTTACTAGTGGTTTCTTTTTAAAGAGATTTAGTTGCTCATAAACAGAGATCCTAATGATGAACTCCGTGATCTTGTTTCTGAAACAGTGTTTTCACAAAGAAACTCTTCTAAAAAGGGCTCATTATTTTATTATTTTATTATTAAAAATCTTTGCAAGTCATGGGGAAGGATCCCATGGAATTGAATACATGTTACTCCTGTTGCAGACGAGCAGTCCAGTGACATCATGGTGACATTCACAGTGAGCCAGCTGACAGCAGCTAATGGTTGTGTTCATAGTAATTTTGTGTATTTCAAAGTTTGATGGACTGATTACTTCAAGCCCTCTCTACTGTCGTAAATCAACAGTAACTAACAGAGTGTGCTTTAGAAAAATATTTTCCCCCAGCAGCTCAGATCTGTTACCAAATAAGTGTGAGATCTTACATTTGGGAACAGATTATTGCAGTTCAGAATATTCAGGTGACTACTAAGACGTGAAAACATTTTGTAAAGTTTATAGTCAGCTTGGCCCATGAGTACTTCACATCATATACAAGAAGTATGGCCAGATTACCTACAAAGAACAGCTGCATCTACATGCCTAGGTAACATCTTAGAATAAGTACAAAGAGCATTCTGTAATAACAGCAGGCAGAACAGTCTGATTTCCTTTTATTTATTCTGGTAATCTTTGCCCTAGAACACCACTTAATAGCTTAGTCTTCTGTCTGATCTAAAAAAAGAAAAAAAAAGCATACAAATTCCCCTGGTTTTTTCCCTCTCAGATGAATCAGGTTTATAAAAAGAAATCCCAAACAAATCTGAGATTATATTCTGCATATATTCAGTTCTACATCCAGATGCGTTTTTAAATATTTTCACCAAGATCCTACTAGACTGAGCAGTACAGGATGGAAGAATGCTAGGGGTTGGTTCTCAGATAATACAGTAATGTGGCAAGTAAATATTGTCAAATAGAACAAACCTTTTCCCCTAAGTATAAGAAATGGAGAAAAATTGGTTTGGGGGCTGGGTTTTTTTGTTGTTTGTTTTTCTTAAGTCTGTTATTACACTTGTAAAAATGTTTCAAAACCAGGCAAAGGCACATATATCTCAACAGAAATCATGATCTCACCAAGGAGGAATGATGGCTGAAATCTGCCCTGGCCAGTGTTTGCTGTTTTGCGATAACAAAAACACAGCATTCTGTGTAAAACAGTTTCGAAATTGTGTTTTTTCATTTTTTTTTTTAAATAAAATATTCTTTGCTAAACCATTTAGTAAAAGCTCGTCACAATTGTTGTACTTAACTTATCAAAGTGTGTGCTTCTTAAGAGAGCATTACTATCTAGCATTAGTGTTCAGAAGCCATGGTAACAGCTAGAAAAGCCTGTGGTAGAAACGTGTTCAGTTGTTGGTGCTTTGTGCATTGATGCTGTTGGGTGTCACCCCTATTATAAGGAAGAGAAATGGCTTGCAGCTTTTAGACAGAAGACCCAATTTTCCACTGTCTTGCACTTCTCTTTTTCCACAAATGAAATCTGAATATCTGCTTCTCTGATTTGATATACTTTTATACCATATTGTACATAAAAGTTTGGCCAGATCTAAGTCATTTGTAAAATGTACAGGGCGGTAGAAGAGTTGGATTTTTCCTGGTTCAGGAAAATATTCAAATTGTTAGCTTTGATACGTCATGACTTCAACCATCTCATTTATATAAAAGAGAATAACATATTTTTCTTAGTTTATGTAGCTCAAATTGATTGTACTTTTCCTTGCTGAACCACAAGCCTTAATTTGTGCATGTGAAATTACTGTGTGCAATGCAACACTGACACATTAGAAGGACTGCAGTGCAAATTGCCATTAAGTTTGCCAACCTCCTTCAGGAAAAACAACTTTAGAAATTTTGCTATAGTTTCCTCCAACAATGAAAAAATTATCCAGGCCTCAGGGAGCCTCAGGTACTTACAAGGCACAAGCTCTCATATGAAAGACTTTAACTTCTTGATCTTGCTGGATTTCAAACTTATTTTCATGTTTTCTTTCAGACACTGGCATAGACCATCAGGCTCTCCTTAAGCAGTTTGAGCACCTGAACCATCAGAATCCTGACACCTTCGAACCTAAAGACTTAGATATGCTGATCAAAGCAGTGAGTGCCAGATATGAACTACTTGGGGGATTTGGGGTATTATTTATTATGCTTCTTTCCTCTGATAAAGGCAAGTCCTTTCCTATATACCACTTTTTATAAATGACAGGCAGTTTTCATTTTCAGAGAAAAGTGAGTTGTCTCCATGCACAGTGGAAAACTGTTGTCAGTTGTGCATTATGCTAAAGAGCCCATAAACCTTGGGATGTCATCTTACCAGACTTGGATTCATATGCCAGTACAAGCAACTTTGGGAATAAAATACACCTTTCTGGAAGTCTTTAAATTAAATACAGTTTAGATAGGGGTATGCTTTTTCCAAATGTATTTTCTGATTTCTATTTCTAGATGATACAGGAGTCTCACAGAATTACATAAGTAATCAACCCTAACCTAGCCATATGAATTTTAGACTCTATTATATATATGTCAAGCTGCAAAACCACAGCAGAGTAGAATTTAAGATACCAGTATTAGAAATTGCTTACATTGGACATGGCATTCAGTCTCTGTTTAGCAGATTCAGTATCAGTCACAGGTGTGGGGATTTTTTCAGTGCCTCTTTATTAAGGGGATGTAGTTAGGCACTGCATGGCTTTTTTTTCAACTGCTAGAGAAAAATACACTTCCCAAGGGGAAAAATTACTTTCATCTCAGCTATGCTTTAGAGAACACTGCATGCCCAACGTGAGAATTTGACAGATTTTATATTTTCAAAATAAATTGAAAGGTAGCCTATATTTTTAGCTTCCTGTAATTTTTGTGTAATTTTTTTACCCTTGAAAATTTTATTTCCATTTTCTGTAAAATTATTTTTATAGAGAGATTATAATTTTTCTTGCCATTTCTGAGCACCACTTCTGGGAAAATTCTAGTTGGTTAGGAGATGCATATCCTCAACAAGGCAGTTCTTTCTTTTATTATGTATTTTATTGTTTTGTCTCTTCGTTTCGCAGCTAAGATATTGACAGAATGTAAAGGGCATTTTAAGGGGTCTTTGATTTGGAATTGCTTTTTAAAAGGTACAGTGAATCTGAAAACTAAGATGTAAATCGTGGAGAGACAATATGAGGTGTAAACATGTACTTTGAAAAGCACTACGAAAAATCATCTGGCCTACCTGAAAATGACATGTCTTTGAACTCTATACAATATTTCTTAGAAATTCTCCCCTCACTCTCACCCTATCTCTCCATGTAATTGTTTTATGTTTTATTTAATCTGCATTAAGGTACTGCAAACTAACCCCCATTATTAATGAAGGCACATTTTCTTTAAACTATAGGATAAACTACAAATGTTCTCATTCTGAAGTAATCAAGGAGTTAATGGTACTAGTAGAGTGGGACTTATTTAACTTGAGTTAATTTATTACTAACAGATGAGAAAGGACACCTTGCTGCCTTTGTACAGTGCAATTGCAAAAATTGTCTAGCAGTTGAACCCTTGCAAATTAATTTCTATGAAAATAACAGAGGAGAGATGTTTCTGCATCACTGTCATGTGAAAGGACCCCTCCCAACTAGTCCACCCTGTATTTAAAAGGAGAATGGCAGAATTGCCCACGGAGCTGAACAATACAGTGTTTAATGTCAGAGGTGGTGCATAATCATGTGGCATAATCATATGTCTGCATATATCTGTATTTTTAGGCTACAAGTGACCTGGAAAACTATGATAAGACCCGCCATGAGGAGTTTAAGAAATATGAGATGATGAAAGAACATGAGAGGAGAGAGTATTTAAAAACACTGGATGAAGAAAAGAGGAAGCGAGAAGAATCCAAATTTGAGGAGATGAAGAAAAAACATGGAGATCACCCTAAAGTTCACCATCCTGTAAGGCCACAGCCTGTTTTTATGTGACTGAGTGGAAGCCTTCCTTTCCAGAGAGAAAAAGCTAACACAGAGAGGGGTGTATCTTGTTTGTTCTCAGCATTTACCTCTTTCTCACTGACATGGGAGCAGAGCGTGGGCACAGTGCTGAGAGCATTACAAACCCCACTATATAAACCCCCATTTTTTCTGTACAGGTGTGCTATTTTCTGGCAAAATTCTCATTTACAAAGATGCTGGAACTCATGAGAAATAAGTCAGAATGGTATTCAAAACTGTAGGGATGCCTTCATGGTGTGCCTGGCCTGCAAGGAACTGCATCACAGGACCGTTTGCTCTGTAAAAGGCAAATCAATATAACTTCCTTCAGCTATTGTTTCTAGATGAGTCTGTGTAGCTATGACTGATTATTACAGGTGCTCCTTTCCACAGAATATGCATTTCTTTGGCACTCTCTTTTTCCATGGGCCTTTCTGTCTAATGAATGTATTAGACCTGACCAAAAGGGAATTAAAGAAAATTCTATTGATTCCATTTGCCATATGACTAATCAGCAAACGAAGCCTTTCAAAGAAACCGTAATGCAAAGGTAATGCAGAAAAATTACACTAAATTGTCTTTTGAATAGTTTTTCTTTAACCAATCTATAGGGAAGCAAAGATCAACTGAAAGAGGTGTGGGAAGAAGCAGATGGACTAGATCCTAATGAATTTGACCCCAAAACATTTTTCAAATTGCACGGTAAGAGGTTTAGTTTTAATTTAATGAACAAGTGAAATTACTTCCTTTTACATTCTGCTGAGGACAAGTTTGTCATATGCTTGGATGAAGTCTTATACCTCAAGCAATTTGGATGAGTCTGAATAGTACAGAAGAGAAAATATTTGTTATTGTTTGTAAGTTTCCTGCAAAGTTTTAAATGGAGCTTAAAATTTGAAAACAGCTTTGTTTAACTACTCCTAAAATCCTACAGCCAAATACCAGGAGTGATTACTCAGGAAAGTTTGGGTACTTGGAGGGCTGTCCATATCTATAACTTTGCTTGCACACTACATACTAGGAATAAATCCTCAGAGGGGTGTCTGTGGTGCAGGAAAACCTGCTTTCTCATCATCTCTGCAGATAAATATCAGACACCCCTAATCTTTGGAATGTCCATAGAAGTGCCAAGCCTCTTCAGAAGAGGTTTATCAAGATTCCCTTACAAAAACCAAAATGCCCCCTAAGCCTGCCACTATGATTCTGAGCGATGTGCAGCTAGAAACAATAAGTAGCAGAAGTAGCAGACATGAGGATGCATCTCAGTGGACATTTTCCTTTAAATGTGATTATATCATCTTGTAACCTTAAATTCTGATATTGTTAAATGCTTCATCATAAAGTACCCCTAAGTAGATCCTGTCTGGCACTAGGTTGCAAAGGGTTGAACGATACATTTGACTGACTAATACCAAAGATGATGATTTAGATGAAGAAAAGTGTTGTAGCTTGAGTCTGAACTTTTATCTTGGTTTATAAAATTTATAAATATGTATTATAGTTATTAAATCTTATTTCTTCTTTCTAGAAAGAGATTTTGAAAGACTTTTCTGAAAATTTTTGTTAGCTTGTTTGTGCAAATCCTACCAAAACACAAGTAGCTGAAACAACCTTTTGCCTTAGAGCTTAGTATTTAAAAAAAACTTAGAAGCAGTTAAACAAAAATATTGCATAATACCATCCATTTGAAGTAGACATTCTCTTTCAATTTCAGAGGTAGTATAACAATATTCAGAATACAATGTAGGATGAAAGATGGATCATTAGTTATCAAGTATTCTCCTCTCAGCATTTGTCATGAAAAGTCATTTTACAGTTATCTCAAGAGTCATACTGTCAGTTAACAAAGTTTTTCTGCAAAATTTCGGTGCTCCTGAGTCTAATTACAAATTTATTTGTTAAATTGCAACAACTTGTTCTCAGTAATATTTTTTGGCAGTTGCACTCTGTGCAATCCTGTGGTGACCTATTTCACTCTGCTAATCTAAGAAGTAGGGATATTGCTCCAGACTTGTCCAACCAACCAAAAATGGTAGTACACTTCAGCCACTGCCTGATAAAAATTTAAAGAGAAAATCAACCTGTGTAACCAGTTGCTTGTTAAATGAGGTTTTTAATCCACATGGGATGTGTGTGCTGATCCTTATTTAACTCATGAAGGTCTATTACGTGTATGACTTTCTGTACCCACTCAACTTGCATTTTTAACACTTCTTTTTGTAGATGTCAATAATGATGGTTTCCTGGATGAGCAAGAATTAGAAGCCCTATTTACAAAAGAGGTAAAAAAAAATTCTAAAGCTTAATTTCTTTCAGAGAATGGTAACAGGGATGTCTGTATTTTTTCCAAGTATATTTGGTGACTTTGGACTACAAAATAGTGTATTTATGCTGAGTTTTGTGCATCCTTAGTCCTACAAAAATAATTCTACAAAAATGCAGAACCTATCAGCAGGCAAAATAAAGTAGTTGAAGAATAGGAGTAAGACATCAGAGATCTAGTGCCCATGTATTTCTCTGTCACAGGCTTGTTTGAAATTTTATAACTAATCTGCAGAATAGGTATTACCTGTAAAAATTGCAGTGCAGAGAGCTGCACTCCTGCTCTGCCTAGATGCAGCCTGGTAGAGGTTTTGAGGTTCTGAAGATGTGTAGCTGTGCTCCTTCAGTGTTTATCAACAAGCCTTATGGGAAAAAGGGTCACACTTGTGTGATTTGGCTCAGGGACAACACTCTGGAAGTGACTATGGAAATTCCATATATTTTGTGTCTGGCTAGTTTGCAGCACATGTACATCTGGTAAAGTAGACAGGCTATTAGTTTCTTTAAGCCTTGGTTTGTTGACATGAAAAGCAAATATTAGTGTGTCTTTGCCACCCAGAGGGGTAATGATAGCAATTCCAAAGATAGGAATTGCAGAATCAATAAGTAAATGAAGGGCATTCGTCTTCATTTTTTCAGTAGGTTATGTTTTGGTATAGCAGAAAAAAAAGAGATAAGTTTGCCAATCAAAGGTCCAGTACTATGGCTGTAAACATCTAGACAAATATTTTTTCTGATTTAATGAGTCAGGGAGGAAATGTGCTATACCGTATATATAGAAGCTTATAAATTCAAACTAGTGTAATTTTTTTAAGAAACAATATTTGCAAATACAGATTTCTAACAATACTTTGCCATAATCCCCCTCAATACAGGGCAGTCTTTTTTGACAGATGTCTCACTGTTTTGTAGATTTTTTAGTTTAAAAACAAATAGTCTGAGGCCTTAAAATTACCTGTGGCTAAGCAAGAGTAGCTCAATGCCTGAGAAAGCTAAGTAGAAGCAAGTAAACATGAATTCTCCAGGAAGGCATTGTGCAAGAGGAGAAATGGACCATTAAATTTAGGACTCAATTTGTCTTTTGATATCCTAAATGCTTACAGAGTCAGCTGCATGCTCTGGTAAAAAAGCTCCTCGCTCCCATTCCAGAAACCACATGGAACCTCTGCCTACTTTGAATCAAATGTAGGATCAGACTGTGCACACCGAGGTCAACTTTTCTGTGACAACCACAGCACTGAATTGCAACAGACCACATGAATTAACTGAAAACTTCATTCTTAGGAAAGAAAGGCCCACTTGTTGCTTAAATACTGTGACAAAAGAGGAAAATTGCGCACACACAGACAGACAGCCAGACTCTCTATTGCAAAAATGGTGAACTTATGTTTTTAGCAGTCTCACATTGCTTTTCCAGATATTCTCTGTCATTTGAATGAGCAGCCCTTTCTTCAAACTAACATTTACTAATTCTGAATTTTAGCTAGAAAAAGTTTATGATCCCAAGAATGAAGAGGATGACATGGTTGAAATGGAAGAAGAAAGGCTGAGAATGAGAGAACATGTAATGAATGAGGTGGGGACTGATATTCATTAGAGCTCGTTTCCTTCTGTTCGAGAAATACTGTTTTACCATGAAGTGTTGTCCAAGTGCAGCAGAAAGGGATGACCTGTCACACTGCATGCTGTTTGTGCTGGGATTCACATAAAGTAACAATTCTCAAGCCCTGTCCCTGTATTCTGATGTAAATGTCTGCTGACTAGTTTTGGTTTAAGAAGTTCCAGGGAAGGAATTGTGCAGTAGCCTCTGTCTCTTGCATACACTGAGATGCAGTAGAAATTCCCTGTGAATTGTGTGTCGAACAGGGAAGAATTTTAAATGTTCGTACCTCGAAAATGGTTAAGATTCTGGTGTGTAGAGCAACGGCTTCTTTCATACAGCTCACCTTTGTCCCTTCAGAACATAGCTCAGAGCTCAAGGTATCACCTATGACAGTGAATACCTTTAACAGGTCTGATGGGTTTTCAGCTCAGGAGACAGAGAAAAGGGAAGGGGATATTTTGAACCACCCTGTTTTCCACTCATAATTTTGTCTGTATTCAGCTATATTCCGTAAGCTTGAGGAACAGAGCAAGCCTGGTCTTCTGTTAGTCATAAAGGGAAGCATTTCCTCCCTTCCCCTTAAAGGATTCTGACACAATTCAGAACCTCCCCATCCAACAGTGGATATAATTTTGTGAGTCAGAGTAATTACCAGAAAGCTACAAAACATTTTTCTCAAAAAAGTCATACATCACACTGTTAGTCTTGGGGCTGTGAACACAAATGTTTCCAATAAAGCCAATGATTTTTGAAGTAAAATGTGAAGATTTACTTTTTTATTCTACTTTGGTTAAGCTATATAAGCTTGTGAGAAGTTTTCAGAAGATGTTGCGGGTGATCCCTTGAAAATGGGACAGTTTAACAATTAAAATGGTTATATTTGAGGATATTTGTTTGATGAAATTAAACATTAGCTCCACCAAAACCCACCCATTAGGTTAAGTTTAATTTTTTGCTTCAAATAGGTTGACATCAACAAGGACCGACTAGTGACTTTGGAAGAGTTCCTCCGAGCTACAGAGAAAAAAGAATTTTTGGAGCCAGACAGCTGGGAGGTAATGAGAATGTGTTCCAAGTACAACACAGAGTAGCATTACCAGCACTCTACCAGGAAACCAAATGGCATGTCTGTGACCTTTGCTTTTTTTCAGTTCTGTGTTGGTATGTGTGTCGTTAAGCGCCTTAGCTGAATGTAACCTACAAATGTAGCAGGCTAATGTAATGCAGATGTGAGCTTTATGGACCTCACACACACGGAAAAGGTCTGGCGCCACCCTGGGGATTCTAGAAGAGGTTTTCACACATGCTTTTCAAATGGAAAATGGACAATTTGTTTATAAATCACTTTAAAGGGAAGATAACAGCTCAGCTGGAAGCAAGAGGATAGTTTGCTCCTACTTCTAAATCTGTAGTAGAGTTTTGCTGACAAAATAGCTGATAAATTACTCTCTTGCTGTTTGCCAAGAGTGTACTAACCCTTTACACTGTCATGTCTGGATATCTTGCTCTGAGGGTTTTCTATTGAACTGTACAATTCAGATAAGAATTTTGGTGGGGAGATAATAAAAAATATCTCCCTTGTGTTCCTGGCTAAGTATTCACACTTGTACATATTTTCTTGCAGACACTAGATCAACAGCAGCTCTTCACTGAAGATGAGTTGAAGGAATTTGAAAATCATATTTCCCAGCAGGAAGATGAACTTAGGAAGAAGGCAGAAGAACTTCAGAAACAGAAGGAAGAGTTACAGAGGCAGCACGACCAGCTTCAGGCTCAGAAACAAGAGCTTCAACAGGTACATGTGTGGGAACAGACTATTTTTTTTCCCCTTTCTGTATCCTTATATGTGTAACAGCTCATGACAGTTCCCAGCTCTGGAGAATTCTTTACCTTGATTTCTTGTATGAGTCCCAGCTGAATTCTAAACTAATGGCAGCACAGCAAAACATAGTCTAGTATTCAGAATTACAGTAAACAACATAAGCATCTCAACTCAGCCATATACTCTCTAACCAAGACTTTACATAATGACTGCAAAATTTGTTCTAAGTGTATCTAAGACTATTTATGTCACATCAGAGAACGATGACGAATTCAAGTTTTTCAACCATCGTATTTTATTTTTCACCAGGTCGTAAAACAGATGGAACAAAAGAAACTACAGCAAGGAAATCCTCCTGCAGGACCAGGTGGAGAACTGAAATTCCAACCCCGTATGTGTCTTTCTGATAGATACACAAACTTTAAAATAAGATTTGCAATGTAAAAGTCATTACAACTATATTTTCTGCTGGAACTATTAACCTAATGCAATTGTAAGGTTCACTAAACAGTCTTTAAGAGGAAAGTAGATAACTCTTCTAAAGTATTCCTGAAATCTTAGTGCTTTTAAGTCCATAGTAAAGAAACAGAGTTTTAACACAAGGCGTCAAATAGGCAGAGAAGGAGGATTGTGTTGTACCGATCAGTCTAAAAATATTGAGATCTAAGGTTTCTAGGATTTCTGAGCATCCAAAGAAGAACAGAGACATACAGATGACCAGGTCTGTCTTATCTTCTGTGGCTGCATTGCAGTCTCAGACTGCAGAACAAATCAAAACATTTAAATATTCTCACTGGTCAATTTACCAGCAATTGGATGCAACATGACATGACAACTTAGCCTTAGTATGAAAGACCAATTGCTTCAACACCCTCAGAAGAAGGTAGTGGCATAATAAATCATTGCATTTGCTCATTGGTGGCAACAAAACAGCCAGATATATATTAGCACTTCTTACCTGTAACAGATTGCACAAGTTTCCTTTGTGCTTTAAAGGAGCTCTCTTGATATTCATCTCAAACACAGGCTTCAGATCTATCCAGGCAGGCTTTTGAATACTAGAAGCTCTTAACTGCCCCTGCAGGACCAACAGTGGGATTTCAAACCTCAAGTGCTGTATTCAGTGATGATAGCTTTGTTGGTACCCTGAAATTCTAACCCATTCAGTTCCATGAAGGGAAATGATGACATTTCAGAACCACTTTAATTTTGTCTTTCAGTTGCTTTGAATCAGCTTGTGGGTAATTTTGTTTTACGATCCTTAGTTCTGAGAGCCTAAATTCCCCTCACCACGTGATACATTGTTTTGATACTGGCAGTATTGTAGCAGATACTGTTCTTAACACATGTATTATATTATGTAAAATCTTTTTGCAAAGTCATTTAATCAGGTGTCATAAGAATTCATTATATTAGCCGGAACTGGTCCCTACTCATTCACTGAGTCAAGGAGATCCAAGTAGATAATATTTTAAATCCATAGGTCACTGGAGTTACTAAGGATACTTTAAGGAAAAAAGAATCCCAAAATGCAGCTACAAATTCATCAGACTATGAAAATTAGTATTATTCAAGCATAGGCAAAGGCAGAACATTGTAAGTATTGATGCAGCGAGGAGTAACATATATAGGAGCAAATTGTTAAGTATGTCTTTTTCAAGCTTCCCACGTTGGGATTAAAGGTCCCATGAAACCATGGTATATTTCCGAAAAAACAATCTTGAAAGAATCAATGTGTTGTTGTTTAAAAATATTTCACAGAAAGCAGAAACAACTAAGAGGAATCTAAGAGGAAACACTGAATAATAATGCAGTCTATTGGGTAATCTCAATCTGATATTCTGTTACACAGAAAATTTTTAATTCCATTTGTAAACCAAAAAATAGAAGATTTTGTTGATTGTTCCTATGATAGGAACCTTCCTTCAGAGACTTTTCACATCTGGGGCCAATTTAACTGAGAAGATACAAATGGTTCTGTTCTTATTTTACAGCTGGGGAACACAAAGTTGGAGATGCAGCAAAACATCCGGCAGGAGGTGATCAGCCTTTACCACCAGGACATGTCCAAGAACCAGCTGTTAGAACTGATCAAGTTCACCCTTAACCACTTGTGCCTCAACTTTATAGCATCTTTATTATTTGGGGTGGGAAAAGGGTGGGAGGGGCTTGGGGGTGGGGTGGGCAGGAAATCCGAGTGAAACAAGAACTCTCTGCTCTCTTCCTCAGACTGTAAAATCATGGGAATGTTAAAGTATCAGTCAGGTTTGATTTATAAATTAATTTTCTCTCCAGTGCATCAGTGAGAAACACAAGGGGATCATCTAGAGGCTATTATAGAGGAGGAAATTAGGGAAACCATTAATATTAAAGATTTTTATGGCCAGGGGACTGAGCTGTTGAACTCTGCTCTGACAAAGAGGGAAGAGATGTCTGCCATTCTGTGTTTAGGCGTGAATCAGAATCTTCTCAGAGAGGAAACAGGGAACAGGCCTGAATGTCAGGTTAGGTCTAGTTTTATGTAGAAACTTTCCAGAATGCTGAAAAGCAAAAGATAGGGAAACAAAGACCATAGATAAAAGGCCTGCTTTTTTCCAGCACTACCAAACCCTTTCTTCTTTGAGACCAAATAAAAATCAAACCTCTTAATCACAGAAAATTTGCACTTTCTAAAATTTAAACACGGCAAAGAATTATGTGGAACAGTGAATATTTTTCATGTTTACAGAAGCCTAAGAATTTCACTGTAAGCCTTCAAAAGGAATACTGTACTTCTAGTGCATTGATCTGAACCGTCCTCCTTGTTGAGACTAATTCTGTGTAGCAGTTGAAAGCTCAACTGGCTCTTGGGGCAATACATTTGTCCCTGTTTCTTTCATCAGATGCCAGCTGATCTCAAAATTTTGCATGTTAATAAATAAGCTTTTTATGTTGATGGAAATATTGTGCAAAACAGAACAAGACTCATTGTCTTTTTCTGTACAGATTATCCTACCTCCTACAATAAAACCAGATTTTTCAAAGTGCACCATGTCCTTCAGAAAGCTCTTCTCAGACATGAATCTGGGACTCGTTAAGGGTCTCGCTGTTAACTCCTGTGAGTTTACCAGCAGTTGGTCTAAGTTTATGAAGTGTCCTAAACCAGGGGTGCTACTTGACTGTACTATTTTGGTATTGAACCAGGATAGGTCCCTAGTATTGCAAGCCAAGATTTTACAAGACTAAGTTGATTTTCCTGTCAGTTTTACTATAATGCTGAAAAGTTGTGTGACTGTCCTTGCTTTTCATTCGTTGCAAACTGAAAGTATCCTAAAGTGTATAAACCTTGTTTGGATTTCTTTGTTTGCTTGGGTTTTTGTGTGTGTGTGTGGTTTTTTTTTTTTAAACATGGGTTGTTCTGATTGTATAATGCTGGCTTTGAATGGATACACACACACCTCAGCTAGCATCCTTTACATTTTCTTCCTGTTCTGTGGCTAACTGCTGACAGTGGCATTAAAAGAGGTATTTTGGGTTTTGAGCAAAGAAACAGAAGCATGCCTCTGTTATAGAAAGATGTTCTTTTCAGAATAAGACTTGAATATTTTAGGCAAATTGAAAAAAGACAGAAGGCAATTGCTAACATTCTGTGTTGACATTTGGGAAGTTTCTCACTCTGAAGAACTGTGATTGATGGAAGCTAGGCACATTCCTTCCATGTTCAAGGCTTCTTTCATCAGACCTGGCCATATTCTTGTGCTCCACACAGTATAGCAGAACTCAGTTCCAGAACAGATTAGGGTTCCTTATCTGTTTCATCTTGTTACATGTTCATCATGTCACATTTCCTTCATTTATACCACTCAAACAGTTGGACTTCTTTTACTTTTTTTTTTCGTTCTTCATGCAAGTAGCTGACATTTTTAGTTTCCAAAACCACTGTCTCCTCTGTTTGTCACTTCCATGCAGTTCTAACAACAGTTTGATTTTGTCTTTGTTAGGAGACTAAAAATACCTTTAAACAGCCTCATCTGTTTGCAGAGAGGTCCAGACGTAGTTACGGCTACATAAAGTTTCTCCATGCACAGCCCTGGCTTTGAGGATGTAGCCTGATAATGACTAATAGGGTGAGGAGGGAAACCAAGAAGGAATTATTCAAATGTCTTGGAAAAGGTGAGGGGAAATTTTTATTGTGTTCTCCCTATCACACATGAGAGTTTGTAGAGGACAAGTGATACAGCCACAGATGTTTGTAGAGAATCAAGGACTGAAACCTTTGGTGTGAAGGCTTTTTTACCATACAAATCATTCCTTCAGGCTGGATCTGCCTCCTAACAAATGCCATTATATGATCACGATATGCTTTGTAATGTAATGCTCAAGCTTCAATTTTGGTGCAACCTCTTATGTTTTGATTTTAAGATCCTGACTCTGCAGTTGGAGATTGGCCCCCTTATCCCATATACTTTGAAATAGCCAGAGTTTTGTAAAGAGTTGTTGTAACTCGGGTGCTGAACTCGTGAAGTAGAAGGCTATAATCACAGATAAATAAGGGACTGGAATATCACTGGCACAAGTGCTTTCACCTGTATTCTGCTTTTCATTTAGGAGGTGATTACAAGAAAACTGTATGACTTTGTTATACAGACACCAGTATCACCACAAAGATGCAGACATTTGGTTTTGTACTTGGCTGGGATTTCAGTAGGAGGATGAAGGGGTAAAATTTCATCAGCGTTGTACAAATTCATATCTCCAGTGCAATATATGTATTAAAAAAAAAAAAAGCCCCACTCTGTACTTTGTATAGATTAGTTTTTAACTGGATTAAACTGAAACTCAGCACAGTGACAGATGTTTAGTGTTTTATTTTTAGCGGGTGGGCAGGAGGCGGATTTGCATCTATACAGCTTTGTATTCACAGAAACATAGAATGGCCTGGGATAGAAGAGACCCTAAAGATCATCTAGTTCCAATGTCCCTTCCACACAGGGATACCATTCAATAGACCAGGTTTCTCAGAGCTTCATCCAGCCTGGC
>JAWWLV010000179.1:13308480-13323717 GCA_035041135.1 Platyrinchus mystaceus
TTGAGAAAAAAGTAAAAAATAAGGACTGGATGAGGAGGGATTTGGTTTCATCTCCTATGTAACTTGCAAAACAGAAAACAGAGTGAATAATGGAGGTTCAAATGTGAGGTTTCTACTGAAGATGAGACTTTTGTGGAAACATAAATTTTAAAATTTAACTCCACTTAAAAAGAAAAGGGATTCTTTTCAGTGAGGACAGATCTTGACAAAAGAGTAGATACACTTGTGATACCATTGAAATATCTTGAATGGTAGTACTGTAATTCAAGAGTTCTGACCACAGGTAAGAGGGTTATGACACACTGTGGAACTTTTTATTTTTCTCCCTAAACAGATGATGTTCAAGAGCGCAGCAGAAGTGACGTGCTTTTCAGATTATGTACAATCATGAACAAAGTAAGTGGGAAAAAAATTTGAAAGAAAATGAAAAAATAGGAAACACGAAATAACAACCTTTCAAACCAAATGCATCCATTTAGTAAAGCAGGTGGATTCTAAATGTAAAGACTTCAGTTATGAATATCCAGACAACCCTTGACAGAAGAAAATCTGTGAGAAAATAAAGTAATTTGTAAAGATAGATCCTGACTTCCAAAAAAATATCTCTTTATTGCCTATAATTCTAGATAAATTCTCAACAAGCATGAGCTTTCTCCCTGGTTGATGTAGCCAGCCATTAGTTCTTTCAAATCAAGCCATCCTGGTATATTCAGTGATTAGCATACACACAGAATGATAGACATCCTATAAAACAACCATGGGTAGGGTAGCTTCTTTACCCTCAGGTTCAAAATTTACCATTGTTTTACATAAGGAAGGTGCTCTCTGGGCACTCTGCTACACCAAAATCCACACATTTTGCAAGAACATTGCTCTGATCTTCCTGCTCATCTCACTGCTCCTCTTCTCCACCCATCCCATGAAAGAAGCATTATCTAACTTTTATTCCTCAAGTTTTAAAACTACAGTAGAACCAACACCTCCACTGTATGCACTCATCAGGAGACAGTGAGAACTTAGGATAAAAGAATTGTTTGGGTTGGAAAAGACCCTTAAGATCAGCAAGTCCAACCATTAGCCCAGCTCTTCCAAGTCTACCACCAAACCATGTCCCTCAACACCATGGCTTTTAAATACCTCCAAGAGTGGTGACTCAACCACTTCCTTGGGCAGCCTGTTCCAATGCCTGACCATGCTTTCAGTGATGACATTTTTCCTAATATCCAATCTAAACGTCCCCTGGCATATTTTGAGGCCATTTGCTCTTGTCCTGTCCCTTACTGCTCAGCAAAAAGAGACCAAAACCCACCTCCTTTCAGGTACGTGACAAACAGGACAAGTTGATTTAAGACAACAACATAAACATACAAGTCATTCAAGTGCCTTAGCATAGAGGATTGATTATACAACAGACACAAGGGCCATATTCTCTCATGCTAGAGAAAAGGAAATGAAACAAGATTTTTACTCACAAGGCACAGGAAGAAGTTCCCAGGAGATGCTGAAGCCAGAGAACAGTATTGCTATTGCAGCAAAGGCACCATCAGGAACCATTTGGGTCAGCTGCCCACTCCATTAACCTAATAATCCGCAACCCTAAGAGGGAAATCCTGGTGATAATGAACTTCTTGGCAACCTCTCTTGGATTTAAAGGCCCAGGATTAAAAATGGGGGCTGGATTGAATGGGGGCTCATTGAAGTCAAGGGTCCCTTCTGCTGGCACTGATGCTTGCTGTTAATTTCTGTTCTTCAACTCTGCTCAGGAATAACATTATTGTGACTATAACAACAACAATCCTATTTATATGCTGTGCCTACCCTCTCTTGGGCAGAGAAAACATAAAGGCAAAACCAAAAGCAGATATTGGCCACTTTAAATAGCAAATGAAAAAGGAAGAACTAGAGAAGGACAAATGTGGCTCCCACCTCCTGCCATAGCACGTGGCAGCCCTACTCCCAGCTCAGGGCCTCAGCTCCTGCAAGGGAAAGAAAGAGAAGACATGTTTCTCTGTGTGGCCACTGTCACAAGGCCTCTAAGCCCTCTCCAGTTCAGATGGGATTGCTTATTTAATGCTGCTGAGCTTTGCAATAAGGGAGCTGGTTAGTAAACCTCTCATGGGGCGTTGCCATTGGCATTCAAACTCCTAAGTAAGTCAGGCACAAAGGTTGACAGAGGCAAGTGTTGAAGAGGAACTGCAGGTGATGATTTTTGAAAATTCTCTTTAAACTGAGTCATTCCCCTGTGATAACTCCTTAAAGTCACACTATATATTAAAACAGGGGCGTAAGCCAGAAAAACATGCAGCATACCATCCTCTGCAGGCACTCAGCAGTGCTTAGAGCAGGATGGAGGCAGTGGTATCTGCAGCCTCTTAAGAATGTCTTCTGCTCTTTTAATAGTTCTTCTGGAGGGTATGGAGGTTTGTATCACGTATCTTTCTCCTGTTGCTGGATCAAAAATAGTGCACTGAGTCACCTGTCACAGGCAGTTTGACAGTCCCCAGCCACGCTGAACGCGCATCCCAATGCCTGCTCTGGTCCAGCTCACCCAAGGCCTCCTTCACCCAAGGGTCCTCTGATCTCAAACAGCATCTTTGCTTCAGTAATGTCTGCAGTGAAGGTTAAATCCCTCTTTCTGCTGCAGCACATGCTTTCAGTAGGTTGGCAGATTATGCCATTTGATCCAAAACCACACTGAAATAGGTGGAAATTTTTCTACTGCCTTCCAGGAAGCTTGGATCACGGCTGATGGGTTTGAAATGACCACCTTGGAATGGGGCAGCTGGGCCTGGATAAATTAAGTTCCACCCAGGAATATGCACTGCAAAGAGCACTGACCCTGCCCATTTTTAGTGGCGACACCAGTCTGACTTTAAGCATGAGAGGGAAAGGTGTAACCAGGGAGACTAAAATGCAGTGATTTTGAACCTTCTTCTCTTCTCCTCAACCTTAATCTGAAGAGCTAAAGCACTTCCCCTTCCACATAAACCTGCAAAATGAACAAGAGGGAATAATTCATGGTGGTTTATTAATATTCAGTTCGTAGGAAGAGGTATTTCCATGCTTTGTACAAATAATCACTACTAAAGTTGCAAGCTCGGCAATTTCACAGAGGTTTTGGGGTTTCTAGTATCTATTTAAATTTTGTATTTTATTTCTCAAAACATTCTTGTGCTTTATCCCAAACAATCGGTGCTAGTACACCTACGCTAATTACCTTTAGGGGACACTGATGTACAAAGAAAGAGTGGAAGAGGAAGGAAAACATGAAGAAACAAATTCAGTTTTCAAAGAACTATTAAATACTTGTTAGTTTGATATTATTAACTATTAATAAATAACTAATCACGAGGGTCAGATGCCAAAACATGCTCCTAATACTGCTTCCAACAGGGCTGTGTTGTGACTCGTACCTTGCTCAACACAGCAATATCGACCCACTGGATTGAGTAATGCTGATCATGCCCAGCCTGCAGTCTCTCCTGACAGGGCAGCCTGAATTTTGACATTGACCCTGTTGCTAATCTATGCTAGCATGTAAACCACGGCCTTCTTAAAGACTTTTATACCAGCCTCTCATAGCTGCTTTTTAGGCCTCAGATCTCTCATATTAGCATTGTCACACCTTTGCTGGTCCTTCAAAAGAAAAGAGTTTATTACTTCTTGACTGTGTAATTTCAGGATTTCAAATGTATTTATTTTGTGTCCCTGACTCGCTTTTGCCTTAATATGCCACCTCTTCCGTTCACTTCTGGTCTGTATCTATTTTATAGGGACATGTCCTACTGAAGTACTGTAGTTATCATGGCCTTGAGGGATAAAGAGACAAAGTTGGACCTTGTTATACTCTAATTTTGCACAAATATGTCCCTTGATTTCATTAGGAAACACAAAATGAAACTGATAAGTTCAGTGGCCCACCAGCAATCAGTACAAGTATTTTATAACTATGTCATAAAACATAAGTTTTTCCTATCTCCCTTTCTGATTAACCAGCTCTATGATCCTTCTCTCCATCCAAGCAGCTTCACAAACTCCGATTTGAATGCACTAAACAGTGTGACCTTGTGAGTACAAACTCATGATATCTGGATTCTGAAGCACATGAAAGACAATTCCCATGGTTTCAGTTGGTTCTGCCACACCCAAAACTCATCACTGGGTCACTACAAAACCTGTGCTTCCTTTTTCTTGTGTCTGTGTCCACACCTCAGCCAGGGCAAGCCTCTGGCTTCCCTCCTGCTGATTTCAGTGCAGGGGACACGTGGGAGCCACGACACACTCTCCCTGGCTGCTCAGCAGGATCCAAACTGGGATACCACCTACCAAAAAGCAGACGTGGGCTGAGAAAGAAAGTTCAAAAGCCCACTCACTTTGGACTTCAACTACGAAAACCAGTGTTTGCTCATTGCTAAGAATGAGGGCTTTTGTACGTCAAATGATAGCACTGACGCCTTCTTCAGAACCTTCCCACGGGGAATGGGGGCGGTCAGCACAACTTTCAGAAAAATTTCAGATACCTGTGCTCCTAAATGCTGTGTAAATGACAGAATGAAAGGATCCCCAAAAAGAAGTGGTATCCCTAGTGCAAAATAAATACACTTATTCTTTCTTGCTCTGCTCCTGAAATGCTTTTGAGTATTATCAATGGTGAAAGGACAAAAGGATTTTAGATCACAAAAGTCCAAGATTCAAAATCACCAGTACTTTGATTCAAATAATTCACTGTTTTAACAGAACAAATCCTGCCTTCCTCATAATATTATGATGCCTCTTTATTGCAAGACATGGAAGATCAGGCCAATTCTTGTAAAAGAAGTGACATAAAAGATGGTCCTGACAGCAGCCCAGTGAAAGCAAACTGTTTCCTTCCATCTTTTCCCTTCCATTCACTGTGAACAAAGAGAATTTTCTACCTCTCTCCTTCACAGATCTCCCTGAGGCAAAAAGAAGCTTGCATCAGTTCCTGAAAATAGTTGCATGGTATTGCTGCTGAAACTGCTTCACATTTAGGTCAAATTTTGAGAAGAGCTTTAAAATGCAACCAGAGCTGAAAATGTTTTATGAGAGAACCTTAAGGTGTATCTTACACATTGAAACAAGGCACTAAGGAGACTGTGGAGAAGTCAGGGATTTCAAGTCACTGAAAAGATAACTAATATTTTGTCTATGACTTTAATAAGAATAGAGCAGTGCTATTATGACAAGTGATTAAAAACGATGAACTTTCAAAGGAATGAAGGTGTCTGGGACATGCAGGCAGCTCTACTGTAAGTGCCCTCTGACAGGCAACGGGAGATGGCATAGGGTCAGCAGAAGGGAAAGCTGGAAAATAATGTGACAGTTCAACTCAGTCTGACAGAAGAAATTTAATCATCAAAGGCATTTAACCATTCCCTATTTTAAAAAATAAGGGGGGGGGCATGATTACAAATGTAAAATATGCCTTTCCAAATTTTCTTTGCTGATTACTTGTTAATGCTAGTTTACTGTCTTTTTGTTGTCAAACTCTTATCACAGTTTCAGAGCTGTTCACAGAAGAGTATTGGTGTAGTGGGAATTTGGAATCTGAGCAGGTATTTATTCCTGTAACAGGCAGTTTGATAATGCTGATACAAGACTTCATAAAATAGAAATACACAAACAGCAAAAATATAACTTAAATTTTAGCATTTTAAAACAACATTTGATTTCAGCCAAAAATTGTTCTGTTTCATTATAGATGCCTGAAAACATTACATAGTCACTATGGAAGTTTTCTTATACTTTTGAATGAGTTTGTCATATTGTTACACTGACAAGGCATAAAAAGTTTGCCATAATGTTGCCAACACAAATCATTTTGGGTGCTTGTTGTGAACTACATAACACACAAGACTTGATACTAGAAGCTCCTTTAAGTTGAAACTAACTTGGTGCCTCTGCACAGCTTGTGTAACCAGGCGTTGGATCAGTTCTGTAATACTTATTTTTAGGTTGTAGTTGAACATTATAGTTTTTTCCTGGGCGACTGGTTGCACTGTAGTTAATACTGGTGCTAACTCCTGATAACCCTGCATAGAAATAAAACTGCTGCTGTTACCAGTGTGCCCAGATAGCGGATTTGCAGGAGCGTTCTAAGGGGAATTGCTCCCTTTGTCACTGTAGAACCGAGTGGGTGAACATGGCTCCTTCATGTTTGCTGGTAAATGACAGATCTGGAATTCAGCTAAAAACCAAGGCAGGCTCTGGCTGTGTAGGGAGATCAGGATGAAATTGGAAAGGGAATCATTTCCTCAGCAGGAGTATATTTTGTGACAGAGCATCCCAGAAGGGGCCACACTGTCACACATCCCTCCTTCCCCTAAGCACAAAAACCTCAGCTTCTTTTTACAAAAGGGAAAAAGGAATGAAAGGTTTTGCCTACTGCATGCAGACATAATTTCAGCATTCAGCACTGCCCTTTCATTTAAAATACCTAATTCTATTTTTATTCCCTGATTATCTAGCAGAATTCACCATGACCCAAGAGAGGTTAGTTTTTTTACTGGGTATCCTATTGCCATGTGGCTCGGGGAGGGGGAGAATGCTGCTTCTCTTCATGTAGAAATTGAAATACAGAATTTTTCTGATTTATAATTAATTTCAACTGTATATTATTTGTTACTCCTTTCAAAGGCAAAGTATTGCTTACTATCAGAAATGTACAGTCCAAATAGGTATTCCTGAATGTTTTATTTTGGAAGTGTAAAGGTTTTTAAAATAAACAAAGGTAAATATTCGAATACATTTCATATTGCATCTAGTAGGAGTGGCTCCGTACAACACAATATGGATGATGCAAATCCAGAAGTATATTTCTTTGAGACAGAGAGTATAATATATAGACACTTCCAGATCTGGTCTTCTGTCATACATAACAGTGTCTGACCCATTTGTTATAATTAAAATCCAGCCTACTTTATCAATTATTAATATTTTATTTTGCTATATTGATTGTTCAAGTAAGAAAAAAAGCAGTTAAAAACTACTGACTTGCGAACACTGCAAGACCCTAAAAACTGCAATGTCTGAGGATAAATACACATTTGTTTTTTGAGAAAATGTGTTATTACCTGCAGTTGAATCAATGCAGAATGATCGTGCAATTAAATAGTCCGACCTGAAATTTAAAGCTGCAGACCATGATTTTCCTACACCCAGTTCTGCTTGAAATCTCTCACATCTTTAAAAAAATATGATTAGCTTTAGATTTCCCCACAATAAATAACACCAGAACATACCTTGTGCTACCAACCTGAATTTAAAAAAAAGTAAGAGGCCACCTCAGTGTTTTGAGTTCATGAGATCTTTCAGATACAAAGCCCTAACAGAGTTTTCCAGTCAGAAGGCATCAGGAAGGCTCTTCGCTTATGGTAAACTTGGGTTTTAGCTTGACAGACCTCCTCCTCATTGTGCCTTTAGGGGACAATGTCATAGTGTCCATAATGCTCTTGTCCTCCTCCAGCTGCCTCGCAGTGCAAGAAGGGGTGGGCACTTTCACTGTGTTGCCAAATTTAGAGTAGTCCACAGAGTATCGCCCATCTTCCTCTGCCACAATGGGCACAAACCTTTGGCCCCAGAGGATTTCGTCTGCCAGGTAGGAGGTTCTGGCTTGAGTGGTGATGCCTGTGGTCTCCACCACCCCTTCCAAGATGACAATGATCTCCAGGTCCTCGTGGTGGTGAAGGTTCATGGGGGAAATGTCATATAGGGGGCTGTTCTTGTCTATCACGTGGTAGATGATGAGTGGGGAGACGAGGAAGATGCTGTTGCCCCCCACAGGGTTCTCCATCTGGATATCGATCTGGTTGAGGGGCACCACCTCCCCCTCCAGGCTGGCGGTCTTCTTCACCACCTGCATGCGGATGGTGGCACTGATGATCATGCTCTTCCGGAGGTCGCCCACGCGCAGCATGAAGCAGAGCTTGCCCTCCCGCAGGGCGATGACCGCGTGCTTGCTGAAGATGAGGGTCTCGGCCCGGCGGTGGGCCTGCGAGGTCTTCATGAAGATGCAGCCCAGCATGATGGCGTTGATCACCAGCCCCACGATGTTCTGCACGATCAGCACCAGGATGGCGGCCGGGCACTCCTCCGTCACCATGCGCCCGCCAAAGCCAATCGTCACCTGCACCTCGATGGAGAAGAGGAAGGCGGAGGTGAAGGAGTGGATGCTGGTCACGCAGGGCACAAAGCTGGCCGGGGCCCCCGCCGCCCCCTCCCCGGGGTCCCGCTGCAGCCGCGTGCTGTGGTCCAGGTCCCCGTGGGCGAAGGCGATGAGCCACCAGACCATGCCAAAGAGCAGCCAGGTGCAGAGGAAGGACATGGTGAAGATGAGCAGCGTGTGTGGCCACTTGAGGTCCACCAGCGTGGTGAAGACATCCTGGAGGAAGCGTCCCTGCTCCCGGATATTTTTGTGGGCCACATTGCAGGCGCCGTTCTTGCCCACGAAACGCGCCCGCCTCTCCCGCGCGCGGTACCGGGCGTGATCCGGCACATCCTCCGCCAGCCGGGTCAGCACGTACTCCTCGGGGATGATCCCCTTCCTCGAGAGCATGGCTCCCCGCCGCCGCTCCGCCGCTCAGCACCGCCCCGAGCACCGGGGGCGGGAGGGACCGTGTGTGTGTGTGTGTGTGTGTGAGTGCGGCGGGGACGGGGGGGCGGCCGCGCCCGGCGGCCGAGCGGGCGAACGGCGCCGCCGCAGCCCCCGCCGGAACCGGCCCTCGATCGCTCCCCGTGCGAGCTGGGGGCGTTCCTTTACCTTTTACCCCTCAGGGTGGTTTTTTTAAAAATTTATTTATTTATTTATTTATTTATTTATTTTTCCCTGAGGAAAGGTTTCGTGCCGCGGTTTGTTTGCAAACATTTGATCCAGGAGGCATTTACTCCCCCAGCTGCCTTCCATTAACAGGGGGCTGCTTTGTGGGATGCTGTGGCTTCGGGTCAGGTGATTACTCCGTGAAATAGAAAAAAAGAAAGAAAAGAAACGGTACTGGGCAATTTTTTTTAAAACGAATTTTTAATATTAATAATAATTTTAAAAAAATCCTGAAATTCAACTGCACGTTTTTCTTTAAAAAGAGGAAGTGTTCATATAATAAATCCGGCAGTTGGTGGCAGGAAATTTGCCTCAAGAAGCTAAATCCAAGGATGTGATGGTTACACAGAGACCTGGAAATAAAGGGGCTCAATCCCACTTCTAGAAATTGTTTGAAGAAGCTAAATCCAAGGTTAAACACAGGCCTGGAACTACAGGGACTCAATCCCACTTATAAAATTTTCTAGAGTTATTTAGACTAAATAAGGATTTTTTTTTTTTTTTAACAAAAGAGCCCATGGAATTATGTGAGCTGTGGCTGCTCAGGAAAATGTCTATAGTCTAAATAGAAATAAAAATTGCAATAAAAATGACCCAGCTGCAAAGGGTTAACCCCCAGTGACATGAACCTTCAGAAGGGCATATCCTCAGAAGAGGCAACATAAGGAGGCAGGAAGGTAGAACCCATCTGTGGCACTATGATGTCTCTGTGCATGTAAATACACATATATTCATGCCTGTAAGGATATATCTTACTGAGAAGATGCATATTCAAAAACATTCTGATCTGATTTCTCTATTCTGTAAATAGCAATATTCTCATCCACGTGTTTACTTTAATTTCAATGTTTTGTTTCTATTTCAGTTTAGACACCAACATTGTAGAATTGCTAAAACATCCTAGGATATTCTCCATAAGGGGTTTTTCTTTGGTGCCAGTGGATTTGTGATTATTTTTTTCTAATTAGACATGTCCATGGACTTTCCCTTCAGTTTTGGCTCCAAGTGCTGTGCTATACACTGTAAACAGCTATTGGCATTGATTCCCTGGGCAAGGCAATTGTCCAGTTGATGTCTGGGAGTCAGCCAGTTGGGGCTGAAATTAACTTTCACCACCTACAGCTACTTACACGGCCCACCTAGGGATTTCAGGCTAGTATTTTGAAGTAATCACGCCGAGCACTCTGAGCAGTTGTTATCGGTCTTGTAATTAAACGTTTACTGTAGACTATTTCTACTTTTTATGCATGAATAGTTCCATGTCCTTGCACACAGCCATTCATTTTAGAGGGTCCAGTTTCCCAATACTGCATGATTTCTCCTGTTCTAGTTCCTCTTTCTTGCTTCTTTGATAGATAAAACTAGAAAAACAACACGTGGCTGCTAGGACACTGGGTGTAGCCAAAGGTGTTTTCCCTTTCTCTGTATCACTTTGCTTGGCTGTTCTTGTGTGCTTACTGTGAATATGTCACCTGCACCTACACTTTTATATATAAATCATGCCCAGTACATGATTTATATATACAGTTTTTTAAAAAGTTTATTTAAAAAAACCCAGCTTTTTCCTAAATATAAACATAAAAAAAACAAAAACAAAAACAAAAAAACCCCAAAAGGATGAAGTAATTTGAATATTTACTTGTCAAAAGTGTAGTTCTCTAGCTGATAGCAGCTCATACTTCCAGCATTTTGCAGTGAGCATGAGGAGGCTGTATAATACCATGCAGCTTGCAGGCAACATTTCAGAGTCTTTTGCAGAGATGGACATAGGAATTCAAGAGGTAGTCCTGACTTCTGTGCCGTTTTTCCTTACTCTTTTCTAGCCGTGTGCTTATTCTGTACCTTTTCCTCCAGGGGGCGGTACCTCCATGAATGTAGAATGGATAAAAACTTGTGTGGGAGAGTGTATTAAAGGGAAGAGTGAACTGCTGCATTGCCTGGTGCTAGGACCTACCCATGGAGCCCGCTACAGCAAGGGGTGTGGCATGAACACATTCACTGTGTTGGTTTTAGGAATCCTGAACTCTATAGAGCTAGAATGATGTCTCCTTGTTTTCACTTCCATTCTTTATTGGGACTATCACTGGCCACTTCTTTTTCTCTACCTCTGAGCACTTACGGGTTGAGATGGGATAGCAAAGTAAGTGGCTTCTGCTGAGGAATTTCTAGACCAGAATAAAAAGAAGCCCTGTCATTGTGGATCAAGTGGCAGGTACTTAAAAGAAAAGAAAGTGACAGATCTGAGTGAGCCAATATAGTTGTGTTAAGAGCTGCTGAACAAATTGGGCTCCCAGGAACGAACAATCCCACTCTGTAGTGTTGAATCACAGGGGGTAAGTTTTTCAAACCAAAAAATAGGGTTTCCATTTCAAAACCCCCTCCGCCCCAATTTATCTTACTTTTAATGGGTATAAGATCTTAGGATAATTGTTAAATTAAAATCTAGCTGTTGCCATGGTATTACTCTGCCTTTAGAAGCAGAGGCTTCCCTTAGAAATCAGAATGTGATGAAAGGGCCACATTAAGACAAGGGAATAAATACCATAAATGTTTTCATATAATGGAAGCATTTATAGAAAGGAAGCAAAAAAAATCCTGGTTACATTTCTATGGGCAGTTTATCGAACTAACACTGAACTGAGTCTGAGACTCAGTTGGGACTGCACTGACACCCATCCCAGAGGAGAACGGAAAGTCAGGCCATGGCTGTTCCAGTGCTTTCACCCATTTCAGTACAGCCCTTTGCTTAGCACTGTTTCATTGCCATGCAAACACATATGAGGCTGATTCAGTAGCAACTTCTGGACTGCCTATCTTGAGGCAACAAGGTTTATTGACTTGGATAAACGCAGCAAGCCTCTCACCATAGAATAATGTTCTTGGGTATTGCTTCTGACCATGGTTGAGACTCTAACCCTTTAGAGTTAGGGGCAGAAAATCCCTGGGGCTTGGCCCCATATAAACAAGACCAGATAAAACATGCTGAGGAAATGTCAAGTGTATCCTGTTCAAGTGGCAGCTGAGAGCCTCCCTGTTCACACGTATTTATTCAGCAGTGTGGTACCATTGAAAAGATATAAAATCATTGGATATGAACCAACTCACCCTACTCTTCTACAATACTGCTTTGTGAAATAGAAGTCCCATTTAAAATGGAAACATATGACACTTGTACTGTGAGTCCTAATTTCTTAATACTGTGAGATATAGCACAGTTTTCTTAGCAATATGCCGTGTCCTTTACTCCCCTGCTTTCCCTTCTGGGTAAGGTTGTCAGAAGCTTCTAGAATAGGAGCTAGTCCAAATTGCAGTCAAATCCCAGGCACTTAATTAAAAGCATATGAAATGTCACTTCTCTGCATCTCTCCTCTTGCCATTAGGATTTAGAATCTTCCACAGACAGCTGCAAAACCTCTGAGGATTTCTCTCTGCAGCACGAGTTTGAGATGTTCTGCAGAGTACTATTTTCCTAAGTTTTTGCAGGATGAGATCCTGCCTTGAACCAATACTGGGAAACTAGAAGACAGAGCACACAGTAGCTGCAGTAGAAACTTGCCCTGTGCCCTTGAAAGGATAGTCACCTGTCTCCCATTTCCTCTCACTTTACCCTAATGGAAGCCTGGAATCCCAGAGTAAAAATACTGAAATAGTTCTGCAGCCATTTTTTCTTGGACATTGCCCAGCAAATGATTCCCTGGAGGAGGAGGTATCTCCCAACTGCCCATTCTCTCTGTTCAAGTGTAGTAGGCAATGTCAGAGCTCATGCATTTCATCTGCATAACCATATCCTACACCTCCCCACTTTTAGCACTGCTCATACGACCCTCTCCTGCTGGTTATATGTTCTCAGGCACCAGTGACCTGCCCTTTGTTACAGCCCAAAAAACAGCAGGCTGGTGCTGCAAATCCTCTGCTGTGGCACTGGTAATGCTACTTAAACAGCAACAACAGTTCTTCAGTTTTCCTTGCTCTCTGATGCAGTGTTAGAAGAAATGCATTAAAATATCACCTATCCCATGAGAACATCAAGCTTTTTGTAGAAAATGAAGCCTTTAAAAACAGATTCCAAATTATTTGAGCAGATTAAAGAGAAAAAAAAAAAGAGTTCTCCAAAGTGTCAGGAATTCTTCAAAGAGGGGAAGATGACAAAACCCCAAAAGTATGTAAAGGCAAAGTTGTGTATAAAGAATAATGGTGAAAAATGCATAGTAGCCCTCCATTGGGTTACTGACATTTTAACCCCCTAGCAATAAAAAAAATCCTGAAATGATTCTTGCAGGGCAGAGATGAGCAGCCATCTAGCCAGATTAGGGTACTTTCAGTGGTTAAAAGTTATCTTAATAAGTATCCATAATATAATTCTACGGATCACAATGAATCCAGAAACAGCATGACAGTGGGTGAAATATGTGAAAAGAGGAGACGATGAGTCAAGTTCTCATGGCTCTGAGCTACAGTGAAAGGTTTAATACTGCTTATTTACCAGACTTGGAGGGATAATTTCCAGATGAATTGGTACGTCTGCACTGGTATGGGAACAGTGTGCATTAAACACTGATACTTTATCACAGCCTGCCTCCTCTCAGCTTCTTCACAGTTTGGGAAAGAGTCTGGCTCAATCCTGCTTGGAATCAGTATTCTATGGGCATAGAGATGGAATCAGATTGTGACTAATTTCTAGAAGGTATTAGAGAGTCTAAGACAACACAGGCACTATCAATAAACCACAATATAAAAAATGTTTTATAGATATTATATTTGGATATTAAAGCTTTACAAAGTCATATGATTGAAAGAGATACAAGCTTTTGAGAAATACCTTTGGTATATAATTTTTCCTTCTTCATTTAGTCAGTCATGAGCATTATCTACAGTAGGGCTATGACACATAGAAAAATAACATGTTCATAAATGACAGGAGAGGTTTGAGAGTTACATAAAAACTCCATGCTTGGCTATGTTTGTTTGGTGTGTATCCTGTTGCACTTCACCCATGTAGTTTTTCTCAACTATATTTCCTGGTTCTTTGGTAGCAAATAAAAAGAAGAGTAGTTGTATACAAAAAAGTAAAGTACACAGATAATTCATTAATGCTTTAGATGGAGAAAAATGGCTCATTTTATTAAAAAAGGAAAAGCTCAATTTATTATGAAATAATATTTATTTACAGGTATTTTACATTTATAGAAAATAATACAATTGTAATCTAAAATGCTTTATTTTTACTACTTATCTGCTTGTACAAAAGAAGCAAAGACACTGTCTTCTTGTTCTAGCAGAACCTCAGGCTTGTCATATTCCAAAATAACGCCTCTCTTCATTACAATAACCAAATCTGCATTGAGGATCGTGTTCACACGGTGCTGAAAAACAAATAAACAAAATGCCAGGTATATTCCGAGATAAGATAGACTTCCAGAAATTACTTTTCCTATCAAGTTCAAGTTTTATTCAGGCTACTTATCCTACTTTTCATACTAATTTACTGTGCAAATACTGCAGATAAATACACACACCAAGGGCCATGTGGGTATTCAAGTACCTAAACAGCACACAGGTGCTTCAGTATGAAGACTCCTGTAAGCTCACACTAGAATGTCTCCAGCCCACTGTCCTGCCACCAAGTGCTGCCACAAGAAGGTGGCCAGGCAGAGTAGAACAGGGCAAGCAAGTGTGGGAATGCATGTGGGAATTCTCCCAGTCCTGCGTTGCTTCTACGTCAGGGAGTGTTCCTGAGCTTGGTGTGCTTTGTCTATTTGTAAAACCAAAAAAAAATCAAAAAAAAGTTTTCTAAGAGTTTGCCCATGTCTTCTCTTGAGCTTTCATAAGCATTTTGCGTCCCTATCCTTTGGAAAAGATTTTTCCACACTTCCACCCCACTATATGAACAAGTACTCCCTCCTTTTGTGTGCTCTGGGCCTTGTTGCTCAGAGCTTCATCTGATGCCCCTTGACTCATGACTTTGCAGACCTCTCTCACATGTCCCTACATTGTCCTTCTTCCAGACAGAAGATCCCCAGCCTACTCAGCTGCTCTCCTTTCGGAGCAGTTCTAACACCTCCAATCATCCTTGTGTTTCTCAACCTTTTTCAGTTGTAATGTGTTGTTCTGGGAATGAGGAGACTGGAACTACACACAGTATTCAAGGTATGTGCTAACTATGGACTTATACAGTGGTATGATGTTTTCTTTTTTTTTGTTCCCTTCCCTTTTCCTAGTAATCCCAAACTTGATTGACTGATTAATTTTATTAGCAAGACACCTTCCCAGTTTTTTCCACTGAAAACAATTACTTCAACTTTTCTGCAGTAATGTTAGCTTTCATAAACTGACATCTTGCTCCTGGTGTGTTTCAGGGATTCATGGATTCTTTATTACTTTTTATGGCTCACAGACACTGC
>JAWWLV010000179.1:13323817-13353543 GCA_035041135.1 Platyrinchus mystaceus
CTACACACAGTATTCAAGGTATGTGCTAACTATGGACTTATACAGTGGTATGATGTTTTCTTTTTTTTTGTTCCCTTTCCTTTTCCTAGTAATCCCTAACTTGATTGACTGATTAATTTTATTAGCAAGAAACCTTCCCAGTTTTTTCCACTGAAAACAATTACTTCAACTTTTCTGCAGTAACGTTAGCTTTCATAAATTGATCATCAAATAGCCCTGTAAACTGACATCTTGCTCCTGGTGTGTTTCAGGGATTCATGGATTCTTTATTACTTTTTATGGCTCACAGACACTGCTCTCTTTTTGTTTTCTTTTGTCTGCATTACTGCTTTTCACATGTAACATGCCATTTTGATAATTTCTCTTTTCTTTATTTGGCTATGAGTTCAGTTTTCAAAAGAATGCCTTTTTGTTTCTAATAAACTTTTTTATTTATTTTACCATACCACTGTCTTTCTATCCTTACTCAAGGATTTCCTTATAGATACCATGCATTGTTTCTTTTTTTTTTTTAAATAAAATCCTTCAGTAATTTCCAAAATGCCTGTCAGATTCAATTTTCTTTGCTGCTTCCTTTAGCTTTTTTTTTTTCCCATTTATTTTTGGGTTTGGTTTTTTTTGCAAGCCTCCCCATATTGACAGAATTCCACTTTTTAACACTGAGTGTAACTGCATGGGATTTTTTGGGTCTGCATTACTCCTGCAGGGATATTTAATCTCAGAGTACTGTGGTTGCTATTACACAGTCGCTTCTCACCCATAAGGTTCTTTATCAGGTTTTGGCCACCCCCAGTACAAAAACACCTCTCATATTTCCTCCTGTGGCTTCCTAGCCAGATGTTCCATAAAATAATCACTGATGGCATCTACAAATCTCATTTCTGCTGCAGTTTCTGTGACATTTATCCAGTCCACAGGCAGCAGGAGGGAACTGAAATATCACATTCCGGTTGAACTTGCTGCCCTTGTTGTCTGATCTCTTTCAGTATAACACAATCAGTGCTGCTGTTCTGGTAACACATTGAGTAGCACAGAAGGTAATACAGGGCCAATACTATTAACTCTTCCCTTTCCTGTTCTTCCTTAACACAGTTAAGGAATATATGGCTTGCTCTGGGAAAAGCAAGAAAACAAACAAGCAAAACCAAACAAACAACCCCTCCAATTCCAAAAAGAAAAACACAAACAACAAAAAAGCAAAAACTACTACCCAACCCCCCCTCAAAACAATGTTATGATTCTGCTAAACCCACCTGCTGTAAAACACATTTACATTTGGAAGTTAAAACATTAAAAGATACTTTATTCCAAGATAATATTTTGTTTGAACTGTGTGGTTTAAAACGAAGAGAGTAAAAGACTAATAAACCTGTCCCCAAACAAACTGAAAAAGATACACAATTGCAGAATGCAGTGCAACTCTGAAGTTTCATGCAGAGAAATCAGGAAGTGTCATGCTTATGGTTCCTTTGCTTTTTTATAATGACACACTGAATGGATACCATAAAATAAATCAGGTTTTCTATGATACATGTCCTAGGTGAAAATAAATGATACTCAAAGATTCTTGAGCATAGATTCCTTGACTCAATTTTTAAGTGTTAAGAAGCATACTGACCTCATTTCACCTCCCTGTAATATGTGTATATTTTTACTTGTCCTTAATTAAATAATTATTTTAACTTGATGAAACTTATTCTTAGATTTCACAGTAGTCAAAGCACATTAGCCTAAATTAGCCTAAAATGATTAATAGAAGACAGACTACATACATAGATTAGGAGCCTTTACAGGCAATCTCACTTAGCATCATGCAGCACATTTAAGAAGCTGCTATTATGAATTTAAGTAAGAAAGTAGTTTAAATTGGAAAGGAAAACCTCCATTTAAAAACCACTTAAAAAAAAAGATAAATGGCCAAATTAGCACATTTATTAACATTGACAAGAACTGACTAATGGGGCACTTCTGATTCTTGTTTGCATTAGAGCAGCAGCAGAGACTGTACTTACTGCTATTGTAACCACAGTACGGTCAGCAAACGCAGTCATGACCACCTTCTGGAGTATGTTCTCCTATGGAAAGAAGAATATTTTATGCTTTTTAAACAACAGAAGTTACATGATAGACACAGACACTAAGAAGGCCTAAGTAACCACTGATTATCCCATGCGTTTATTGATCTTGCATGGCAAAAATGAAAAATTAACCACATGCAGGCACTATGCCAGAGGCTGGTCTCCAGTTAGATGGCCCTGCTCCCCTGCCACCCCCACTGCCTCTGGGGTTCAGAGGACACAAGAGCTGTGCTCTGTCCCCAAAACTCCTGCTATCCTCACTTCAGGTTTACAGTGAGGAAATTCAAGGTGAATTCAGGGTGCTGCCAGGCTGCCTGCATGCTGGCACTCAGTAGTGTGTTCTTCACCCCACTGCAAACACAGGAATGTTCCAGCACATTGGGGACATCAAACACCAAGGGGTGACAGAGATAAGCGAGGGAGTGTGCTGTACCTGGCATATTTAACAGTGGAGATGATATTTAAGATGATCTTAACATACATAGCTCTCACTCAACAAGTACTCATCCTTTGCTATTTAGGAGACATGTTGTTGCATTCCAAACTGCCTAGAAGTGTCAGTAACACAGATACCTTCATTTGCTGTTATCTGTTCTTTAGATAAGTATTTCAAGGGAGGAACTCTATCCTCAATGTGTCAAAATTCAAAGTTTGTTTTAACTGGGCTGCATACAGTAGAATTCCCAACCCTACTGACAACTTAACATTTTACTGAACTAAAAATTGTAGCTGTTGTAAACCATCCCCCCCCCAATACCCCCAAATATTTTCTTTACTTATAGCAGGAAGGAGACTGAAACATTTCTTGTAACAACCTAACAGATGGAAAAAAAATCCTAAGAATGTACCATTCTATTTGGTCACTGCACTATTATGGTTTAACATCTGCCTAGCAACTCCAGACAACTAATGCAATAATCCAGTACATCTTTTCTGTGTCTCTGTTTATTTCCTTGACTCTACTTTCAAGTCTTTTAACTTCCTCACTAGTCCTGTCCGCTGTGCTGGGGAAATTTGTTCCTTGCCAATTTACCCTTCACTGACCATTCCAGCTGATCTTCCAAAGCTTTGTTTACTTTAGAAACTGTCAATTAAAATAACATCCTTCATTTTCCTAATGCAAGCAGTTCCAGAATATCTATTAAATTCAGAGTAAAATGGTTTGAAAGGTCTTTAGATTTGTTAGCAATGACTCCCAACCACCTGGACTTGTGAACACATCTGCACTAAATATGGCATAAGCACACTGGAGAGTAGATAGAATTGCTTTCCACCTTTCTCTTCCCATGTTGTCAGTTGTCTCCCCTTAAAGGAAAACAAGAAATCAGAAACACTCTAAACTCACTGTTGCCATGTCAATAGATGCTGTGGCTTCATCCATGATGAAGATGCTCGTCTTCCGCACAAAAGCCCTTGCCAGGCAGAACAGCTGCCTTTGACCCTGGCTGAAGTTTTCACCCCCTTCTGTGACTATAGCATCTGCAAATGATACAGCAAAAACAGTAGTTATGTTGTGTGTATGTATGAGAAGGTCAGATCAGAACAGAGCATATGCTTGGAAAATAATGTCTCACTTTCAGGATAAAGTAACATTTCCTTGGTCTACAGGTGCTGGTGACGCTATTTTACCTGTTTATTTCCATTGTTCAAAACAACCTGTACTTTTGTCTTACTATATTTTTTATATCTGTTAGATATCAAAGTAGCTAAGGGTGTTTAAGAGCGAGTTTCTCCAGAACTCTATGATACTGCACCTCTCTGTCAAAGCAGCATCCATCAATTCTTTACCCTAAGGCTGTGTAACATAGGATTACACATTTTAAGGGGTTTTATTGATGGTTCGTTTGTCCTTTGTTCCATTTGGGTTTTTTTCTTTTTTTTTTTTTTCATGCCAAATGATCCACACCTTTAAGCTTTTGAAATCTTCCTCCCTGGACATGACTATTGGAAAATACAAAAGAACATGTTCTAGATAACACCTGAGTTGCTGACACCTTATTTGAATTTACGAGACCCATAAACCTAAATGCTTCATAATGAAGACATACTGAAATAAATGATTTTACCAGTGATTTGACAAGAAAGAGGATTCTGCCCCACAGCTACAATTGATAAAGCAGTTACATGGATGTAGGACCTTTGACTGGAGTCAAGCAGTTTTTGTCACCTTCCATAAACCTAAAAAGATCTTTCTTCATCAACTACCCTTTTAATAAATAAATGTGAAACAGGAATGTTGTGAATACTGGAAACAATATTCTGAAAAGGAAGTCTTATTACCTAGACCCCCAGGTAGTGCTTTCACCACGTGCTTGAGCTGTGCTATTTCCAGTGCTTCCCACAGCATGCTGTCAGTGCATTTCTTCTCAGGGTCCAAGTTAAACCTACAGTCATGGGTAATTCAAGAACATCAGTCAATAGAAACTTCTGGAATGGATTTCTTCTTTTAGTGTGCTTAGAAACAAAACTGCAGATAATCAGAACCATATGCTAAAGATCTGTGTCTGACTCTGATCAGTCATTGGTATAAATCCACTGAATCTTCCACTTAGTTAACATTTACACCAATGTGATTAAGAAGACAATTTGACACTTTCAGTTGAGCAGAAAGGAAAAAGCTTCCTGTTTTGCAGATATCTTTATGGTTTTAGAATTATTTTGTTCTGAATAAACTAAAGAAATTCTCATGTTTTACTAGAAAAAGCTATGACTATACTCAAGTTTAAATTGACATTAATTTTTTAACAAAGGGCAAAAATCTACCCTCTCTCCTTTTACATACAGTATCTCTTTGTTTTTCACTCCTACAGAAACCTTAACAGAATAATCAAGCTTCATACTGCATTATGAAATGCAAGTCTTCACTGCAAATGAGCAAATCTTGGATTTATGAATAGATGAACGTTATTTTAGCTTGCTGTGGCCCAGAAATGATAGCAACAAATGTGAATCTCATATTACATTAGTATATAGAATGATAATAGAAGATTCAATGGTGCATAACACTATTTTTATGTTTTACTCCTGCTGCATGTGTTGTGAATGATAGATGCTGGCCTAAATAAATTTTTTAATAGGTTAATTAGCATAACAAAGGTATACAGTCACATCATCCTCTTGATAAGAATGAATTGTGCTCTATTCAGGCACGTTCAGGAGATAACCATGAGATCTGTATTAGGATGGAGTCAGCAAACCACAGAAGCCTGTATCAATTTTCAGTGAACTCTAATGACTTATGTAGAAACTGCAACTGCATGTGATATAACTGTACACTGAGGACTGTAGTGTTCTTTTCCCTAGGTAAATGCCATGGACATAGGGAAGGATATTTGTTGGAAACTGTGGAACTTTTTGCCATTGTTTCTACTGCATCATTTTCTCAGAGAAGTAGGAAGAGAACAAAAAAAAAAAGAACTAAGGTGTTTGGTGTCACAGATGAGAGACCAGTTCAAAGACTAGAGAACAAATGTGGATAGAGGCTCCAGGATAAAACAGACCAGTCTCCCAGTATTTTTCATAATCTATTGCTTTCCCTCTGTCTACATCATTTTCTAGTCTGCATTTCTTCCATCTCCTATTTTAAGGCAGATAGATCAAAACAGGGTGAGTGAAAAGCACAGATAGAAGGCAGTGATCCTCCCTGCTCCAACTGAGAAGACTGGAATTGAACAGCTGGGCATAAAAGTCATTATATAGTATAATTACAATATATAATTCATATTATATGAGATATAAGCAATTACATGTTGTTTTATTTATTGACGGTGCTTAATACTTACCGGATTGTTCCACTGAATAAAATAGGATCTTGGAGAATGATTGACAGCCTGGATCTTAACGTCTGTAAGGGGAGCTTAGCAATATCTATGCCATCAATGATAATCCTTCCTATTCAAAAGAAAATGGACAGTCTGTTTATTGTGCCACACAGCTGCTGGCAAAGACACGGCTCACTTCCAGGCTGAAATGCAGGACAGCAGGAACAGGCCTTGTATCACATATCCCCTTCACTAACGAAACACGCTTTGGCTAACCAGCAAACACAACTGCCCAGAGACTAAGCCTCAGCTGGAAAGAACACGGAGTATACCTGTAGTATCTTATGAATGATTAGACACACTACTTAACTGCTTGACCAATATAAACATTTATCAAAGAACAAGGTCAGACTTTACTTCAATGAGGGACTAATTATTGGAGGCAACAAGAGTTTCAGAAAGCCAAATTACTGTTGGGCACCATGAAATTTTATCTCCAAGTACAACTGTCTGGCTCTGCATAAGGGCTCCGTGGGTGACGTGGCTGGGAAATGGGCTAACATCTTTTTGAGATGCATTCCGTGAGGCCCATGGACATGGCACACGGAGCAGGAAATATGGCAGGAAATTCCAGGGCAGCAGGCCAAACTGCAGTCCCCAGTTGCTGACTTTTCTGGGCCCAGCGGATCCCATCTGTGCCTTGTAGACAGATCTTTCTTTGTGCTTGGACACCTTTCCCTTATGTTTTCTTCCACTGTAGTGATTTAACAGCACCAAAGGCTGTCATCTGTCACTCTTGGATTTTTGCTTCTGTCAAAGAGAATTTTTATTGATCCAGTTTAGGAATGGCACAGCTGTTAGGTGACAGATGACATTGGATTTAAACAGGGCCAGAAAGTGTTGCAGATTCAAAACCCACACTTCAGAGCTGCTGATGTTAAGAAGACAACTACCAAAGCATCTTCAGGTGCTAAGCTTGACTGATACATGAAAGTGTAAACTTACCCTCAAAAGTGTCAACCATTCTGAAAAATGCAAGAGAGAAGGAGGATTTTCCACTGCCTGTTCGGCCGCAGATTCCAATCTGTGACACAGAAAGCAGATGAACATCAGGCAAGAGGAAATGGATAATGTCTGTACTTGACACTTCAGAGGAGTGGGTGGAGAAGCTGTTCTGATCCACATAATACTCTTGCCATCCTGACAGGTCAGTCAAACTGAACTGGCTATAACAGAATCACTATATTTGCTTTTTGTCTTTATGGGTCTGAGCATTTAAGGATAAATTGAGGCCAGTCCTATATACAGGAACAATAGGAGAGCAATAATTATGGGGATAAAGGCAAGATAGCCACATGAGAAAGATGAAAAGTAGGTCTAGCACAGTAAGAGCTCACTGTCACTTCTTTTGGCCCAGTTTGGTGAAGGCAGGGCACTGGGATGCTGAGGGGGGCTGTGTATGCTTAAACATACCAAGCTAACAATCCCCCACACCCCTTTACAGTGCACTACATTTATTGAGAGAAAAAACCCACTGTAATTCAGTCATCAAAACATTCTGTGATATGTTTTTTTAACTCTGATGTATGTGATGTGCCAGTCTAAACAGCTTCTCAGAATCACTGCAGTTCTTTACCTTTTGTCCAGGTGAGATGTGGGCATTTACATGCTTTAGCACGGGCTTTAAGTTGCTGTCATATCGGACACTGAGGTTCTGGATTTGGATTTCCCCTCTGTCTGGCCAGTTCTGGGGAATCTGTGAGGAAGCTGTACCAGGAGCACAGCGGCAGGGAAAAAAAAAAAATTAATCAACCCTCTTGTAATAAATTAATTGGTCCATTAAGTGATTTATCACATTTTCCATGGTAATACACTACAGAATCATTAAAATTTCAGTAAGCTCATTCTGCATGCTGCACAAAACTGCACTTACAAAGGAGCCCTTCGTAATTTTCAGCTTCTGTTTTGAGAAGGCCATTGATTCTTTTCACTGCACCCAGCTGGATCTCCATGTCAGCCAGGTTACGAACCATCCAATTCAGATAGTTAGACACCTGATGTAAAGCAAATACATGACTAAATTCCAGATTTTTAGTAGTTTGCATCATTTGACCAGCATGCAGCTGATACTCCTACACAAGAATGCCTCAATAAGTGGAAGGTTGTGAACAAACTGCATGGTGCACACCAACAGGGAGGGAACAATGACTAGAGGTTAAATTTCCTAATTGCAGTGCACAGATACTTTGGTACTATGGAGATCTATCTACACTCACAGAAAAGAGGGGGGGAAACAATTAAGACAGGTGAAAAGACATCATTTTGGTAACAAGGTTTGACAATCTAGAATGATGTGCCAGGGCATAATTACAATTGATGCACTGAAAATGTATTCTTCACAATGCAAGACAGTATAAAAATTATGAAGCAACTTGGCCATGTTTTGTTGACATATTTGAACTAACAGCTTGATGAGCATTTTATCAAAAAACTGAAGATAATATACACTCAAATATGTCAAGCATTAAATGTGAACTGATGTAAGCACATGGTTTCAGTGATGTTACAGTACCCACTATAGATGTACAGACACCTTCAATCTTCCTGTTCATCTTTGTGCCCTGAAGAATTACAAAAAAATGTTTGGGAGAGACAGAAAGGGTCCCGAGATTCTTACCATAAGAGCATAGGTTAGTCCCAAGCCTACAAGTCCTGAAGTGAGTTTATTATACAGGCAACTGGTAATAGAAGTGACAGCTGCTATGAGTACCACACATGCTCCAATGTACTCCTGAAGGAATATGAATAAGCTCCATCACTATAAGTCTATAAAGGATTAAAACATTCTCATAACTTTGAATACCAAATAACAAAGCCATTGTACAGTTTGAAATACAGGCCAAAAACCCCACGTAACTCCATACAGACCCTGCCTAGGAAACCATTCTTACTGCCTTTAGGGGGGCCATGCTGTTTGGAAATGCTATTGTAACATCTTCTGGAGAAGTCAACACAGGTGTCTTAAGCATGTAATGGAGGTGGCTGAAACCTTGCAGCTGATGTTACCTGTTCACATGATCCCATCTGTGAGCAGATCTCTCTCTGTGGCCAATGATGAACCGCTGGTAGGCTCAGCTGTTGCTGCTGAATTGCTACCATCCATATTTGTCCAAACAAGCTGTTCTTGCACAGCGTGTACCTGTTAGTTGGACTGTGTCCACCCATAATGGGCTTTTACTGCTTGAAGTTAAATCACTGGTGATTTGACTTCCCACAGACAGTTCTTTGAGTAAAATTTTGTAACAGACTAGAGAACAAACTCTGTAGGAGGGAAACTGTCACTTGTCTATGTTTGTACTGTTTAGTGATATAGGCATTGATAAGAATTAGAGACTTTGTGTGGTGTAGGCCTGAATATAAAAGGATAATAACGCTTTATTTAAGTCATACTCAATACCTGAACTTAAGTAGCAACAGGTGCCAGATAAAATGGCATGAAAGATGAATTAACATATATTTATTACCTATAAATGGAGTCCATGTTACCAGAACAGCGGTACTACATCTGCATCTAAA
This sequence comes from Platyrinchus mystaceus, assembly GCA_035041135.1. Lineage (NCBI taxonomy): Eukaryota > Metazoa > Chordata > Aves > Passeriformes > Tyrannidae > Platyrinchus > Platyrinchus mystaceus. The sequence continues at coordinate 13,333,233 of JAWWLV010000179.1, forward strand.
AACCTGATATCACCATCTACAACATAAAATTCCTTGATTTGCTTCTTAGAGAATTATTTTTAAATAAACCATTTCTCACCCCAGGCCACTTGGCATTCTTCAGATGACCCCAAAACAGGCACAAACCTATCTACAACCTTCTGCTCATTCAGAGAGCTTCCAAGATGTTGCAATATTCCTAGGGAGCCACAAGGCAGGGACCTGCTGACATTCACTGACATGGTCCCACAATGGCATCCTGGCTGGCAGCACTGCTCAACTAGCTCTGATCACTGTTCACACACAGAGGAGCCAATGTGACCCATAAAAACTATTCTTGTCTTGGAAAAACAGCTGCAAGCTATGGGGAAAACTCATACTCCATTCAGGTTCCAGGACGGGTTTGGCACGTGCTCATTACACTCAGAGAGACATAGAGGGCAAAGGTACAGCTTTGAAACTCAGATAAGGCTGTTGGATGCCTCATCAGATTACTTGGAACAAAGTCAATAATTCACTGTGTATACACAATAATAAATGTACTTGCCATGCGAACTTCCAGCCAGCGATTGGCAGCTGTAAGGAAAAGGGAAGCAATGTTGTTGGAATCTGTGTATTCAAGAAGTTTTTGTCGAAATTTGGCTTCATACCTAAAAAAAGAAATAAAAAAGAAAGGAAGAAAATAAAAGACAGAAAAAGAGAAGAATGAAGAAAGAAAAGAGAAAGAATAAATGAGTCAGGCCTTGGAGTCTTGGAAAAATAAAAAATACAGTTCAGTTTCTGGGGTATACGCTTATGGGCAGCTTGACACAGGGTCTAAATGAGAATATCCAGTCTGACATAATCTGTAGACTCGCATTTGACACAGGCAAACTGTATTTGTGCAGTATCTTACTGAGTAAATAAATGTTATTGCCTTGATGAAACTCTATGGGACTTCGAGATCCCACTGGACGTTTTCTGAATGTATTTTATTACATGGTAATTGTGAGAGATAAAAATCTAGAACTAAAAAAAATTAAAATAGTTATAACAGAAATAATACTCGTGAAAAAAAAGTATTAATGCTGCAGAATGCAGTTTCTCTTCTCAGTCATATAAGCTAAAGTTTTAAAATTTGTATTACTGCAGTGCCTAGGAATTGTAACAATTTGTAAGTATAAACTCAAAGTACCTGCAGTCATAGAGCTCCCATATTGGACAAATATATTTGTCCTTATCACTATAAACAAGCAGAGCACTTTGGAAAACAGAAGTCCGAGTACATGGTGCAACAAAAAGTAACAGGCTGCAAAGAACCCTTCCCCTCAAGGAATTAGCCACACTGTACAAAACAGGATTAATGGCAAATAGGTCTGTATACAGTTTCTTAAAGTGGATCTGCACCTACTCATCCAAACAGCTGCATCAATGAAATCTTCCCTGAATTCAGCATGTGTGCAAGGTGATTCCCTGCTTCACCTGACTAGACTGGGGCAAGCCAACAAGTCACCCAGTCACCCCTTTTACCTGGTCATATTTATTTTTATATGTGTTAATTCATGTGATGTTAATGATAAAGTGTATCAAGAGTTAATGGCTTATAGTAAACAAGTCTGGCACAAGAGTCTTTTCCAAGGTAGTAACAGAAGTTCGAAGGCCTGAAGATTTGGTTTGTTTGCATTTTTCTTCCCTTTATTACATTAGCAAGTTTAACAAATTTCTCATGTCTCCCTATGAAACTTTATCCCATTTATATCCTTTAGCTATTATGGCTGCAACAAGCACTACTCAGCTCTCCTTATAGTGATATGAAAAAATAGGACAATGTGTAACTATGAAGTTACTTGGAGGCTTGGAGTAGCTTTCAAATTTGTTCACTGCAGAGTACGTTAATGGTTTTTCTGAGTACAGTATAATAAAGTTACAACTTTACATAAATCATTTATGCATTTGAGGAAAAGAAATATGTGCCTCTTAGTGGAAATAATTTAGCTGTTCACAACTTAGCCATGTTGCAAGACATAGGAGACATGTCTGCTGTGTGCAATGGGCAAGCATAGAATGGCCTGGGTTAGAAGGGACCTTAAAGATCCTCTAGTTTCAACTCCTCTGCCATGGGCACTGACATCTTTCCCTAGACCAAGTTCCTCAGAGCTCCATCCAACCTGGTCTTGAACACTTCTGGGCAATCTGTTCCAGTGCCTCAGCACCCTCACAGTAAAGAATTTTTTTCCTAATATCTAATCTAAACCTACTCTTAGTTTGAAATGATTCCCCTTTGTCCTGTCACTCCATGCCCTTGTAAATGGTTTCTCTGTGTTTCTTGTAGGCTCCTTCAACTACTGAAAGGCTGCAATGAGGTTGCCCCAAAGTTGCCTCTTTTCCAGGCTAAAAAAACACAATTCTCTCACAGGAGAGGTGCTCCATCCCTCTAATCAACTTGGTGGCCCTTCTCTGGACTTATTCCAAGAGGTAGATGTCTATCCTGTGCTGGGCTCCAGAGCTGGATGCAGTACTCCAGATGATTTTGTCCCTCTACTCACCAGAGTGGAGTAGAGAGGCAGAGTCACCTCTCTCAACCTGGCCAGGCTGCTTTGGATGCAGCTCAGGATCTGAGCTGGCTCTGAGCATGTCAGTGTGTTTGCACAGCCTAGAATGGCTGTTCCTGAAAGCAGGCATTAGTGTCACCATGTCAGACCTGGCAAGCCCTGTCTCTCCTCAGGGCTCATTACCCTCAGTGCCCTACCATATAGAAGTGGCTGTGCTGCTTCTGGAACAAATTCAGTCACACTTAGCTTTCATATCTCAACACCATGAAGAATTATGTGATGCAGATACACTCAGAAGACGTTAGCTACACATCATGAGTCAGTCGTGCATATGCACGTGGAATGAGGATCCCAACAGTTACCTCTGTTGCTGGAGCCCTGCAGAGATATCAGAATTTCCCTTCAGAAAGTTTCCTCAGATTACCAGGCCTTCCAGAAAACAGACCAGTCTTTGCAGAAGCCTTCACAGTTACATTTTGTTGCTTATTTAGCACCAACACTACCTGAAGTGTCAGACAGCAAACTAAATCAGGCCAGGGCATCTGCTGAAGGTGCACTTGTAGGCGCAGCAGTAGCTGTCCTTCTGATCTCCCTCTGGACTTTTTTAATATTTCTTTCCTTATGCATTTTGAGTAAATCCAGGACAGAGAGCTACCAAGGGTAAGGACACTTTGGGAACAACTGGCGCCTCGTAACAGAATGACTAGATTCCTGAATTAGTGTTATTTTTAGGGATGCTCACGCTAGCAAGTCTAAACTCCACTCCTGCTAATATGTTAGGCAGCTGAAAAGCTACACAGACCTAAAAATAGCTGGGTTACCAGCTGATGCAGGAGGCTGGCAGGCAGATGGAATACAGAACTTACTGAAGGCACATGGCTGTCTGGGTCAGAGACACATCAGTTACTGCAGGATTTAAGAAAAAGGGGGCACCAAACACAATTCTTTGACAGGGGAATTCATTCCAAAGTGACAGGAAGAATCAAGAGGGAATGTTCTGAAAGACTGAAAATATTAGCTAGATGACAATAAATACTATTTTCCGTATCGACGACAGCAAATGCGCAGTCATAATACTCTAAAGATCCTCTTGATCAAGTAGAAGAATATATAGATAAATGAGAAAAGCAACAATTAAAAGAGAAATTGATTTTTCTGAAAATTTTACATAGACATAGCTACAAACTCGGGAACACTGTTGGTACTTAATGGATTAAATATTCAATAACAGTAATTAATAATGGAAAACACTACGCTTTTCTACCGCTCTTGGGGAAGCTACCTTCAGTCAGTCTTAAACTGGTTGTCCTTTCATTGAGCTATTTATGTCCTATTTAAAACAGTTTAAGAAAAAGTTAACGTTGTGCATTTATTACATAAAATTAAAATTAGAGCTTAGGAGAAATAAGCACTAGTGTTCCAAAGATAGAAGGGTAACAGCAATAATTAACTGAAAAAACACACAGACATTATCTAAATCAGATGGGTGTGGAAAACAGTTGACTGTATTCGAGTCAACTGGGAGAAGACAAGAATAGCCCTAGTGCAGGGAAAGCAGCTGGTAAGATCAGCAGTAGTTTTATTGGTACCTCTGAAGTATCAGCATGACTTCCAATTTTGTAACACAGATACACGACCCAGGCACATTATCAGGTATTCCTGAGCTGCTCTCCTGTGAGCTTATGTGGACGGAAAAATGAACCAAAGGAGGCAAAGAAACACTTTGTCTCCAGCTTTTGTATTTACAAAATCAGTATAAACACACACATTTTCAGCTAGCAACCTGAAAAATAATGTGGAGTGCTACTGCATTCTCTGAAGTCAAGCACATGCACAGTTTATCTTACCAGGATATCAACTCCTACACAGATTGCTCTGGCATAACAAGTTGGTGCATATTAGTTATGCCATTGAAATTGTCCAAGCCCATAGTCTGCCATAACACATGCTGTGGTAATTGGAAGCTAATTTAGCTTCTTAAATCACATTTGATCGCAAGTCTTTTTTCAGGCTTCATACAAGTTCTGGACAGTAGCCACAGGGCAAATGACACCCATTAATTTGTTTTTCTACAGTAACTCCTTCAAATGCAAAATACTTAAAGTTCTTCAATGCTTTACTGTAGCCGTTACCCATGTTTTGGGGACTCTGGATTTCCCAGGTGATCCCAGTAACAATTCCTTGTAACTGCACAATTGCAGAAGAGCATCAGAGATAAATATTCAAAAGTGAGGTTATGTATGTTTCTTAAAAAACATACCTGAAGGCTCGGATGGTGGTAAGACCTTCAACAGTCTCTGAAAAATGGGAGAGCAATGGTAGCTGAGTGCTGTCATCCAGCTGCTGCAGGTCCCTGGAGAGGGTTATGAAAAGAATTTTGTAAAAAGCCAGTTTTGTTGTGCAGTTATTCTCTTGAACCAGGCCCAGGGAGTGAAAGGGAGTATCATCACAATAATTGTAAACAAAAGGTTTAGATAAATTGGAAAGCAGTGCCACATGTCCCCAAGCAGGGAACGAAGTCCCCGGGAGGATTTTTCTTTTAACATTGAACTAGCTGGAGTTCTGAATGGGCCTTTTCCCTTCACTGCATTCCCTCCCTTCTCCTATATTCCTGTTGGTTATACTCCGTTGTTTATTGATTTAAACACCATTCTGGCTCTATGCTGAATATAAATTTGATGGGATACTGCAAATAAGAGCTTGAGTTAAGCAGAAGGCAAAATGCATTCCCAGATGACAGCACAACTTCTCACTGAGCTAACAGTATAACTCATACACTCAATAGAGTAAATGAGAACACATTAGGTTGCACTTCTTAATGTCAAATTTAGTCATCATATCAGTAAAAGCACATGTAGGGTGAAATTCTATTTAGTCTCAATTTCTTCCAGCAGGAAGTAAATTGGTTGCAGACTCCCTCTCAATCTGTGCATACATGAAGGGGTATGCATATTTTTGCATTGCTGCAGACGCTTCTTGAGTGCCACAAGGGGAAAGCTGTTTGACCTTAGAAGGAGATATGGTTAAAATTTTTCATCTTGTTAAAAATTACAAGGGACTCAGAACAGGAGAGGTTGCTTGTGCATGTTGGATTCTTAATGGTCAGCTGTACCACCATGGTTATCCTGCATTCTGCAGCCTCTCCCTGGCTTTACAGATTTCCACTTCCACCTGGACAGGCAGACATCGGTTTCCCCGTTCTGTCACCACGTTTTCTTGGACATGCCCAGATTGCAGCCCTTGGGGACAACAGAATCCAACTGGGTTTTTGTCTCCTGTGAATTCCAAAAAACTGGTCATGCACAAAGGCTCTGCACGCCTCCCAAAAATTCTAAGAGAGCTTGAGCTCTTGAAGAGCTGCCAACAAAGACACTTGTACAATGACACTATAGTGGATTTGTCCCACTTTCAGACAGGAACATGGCTTTGACAGGACCAGATTTAAACACAAAGTTTCTCTGCACTGTAATTCTGCAATGCACTGTATGCACTGTAGATGTTTCTATTGCCAGAATGACACTGGTTTATGCTCTTACCGTGAGGCGACTCGGAAGTATTTCTGGATGAAGTAGCACATGATTGCGAGGGGAACCAGGGCAATGAGGAACATTGGTGTGACATACGAGATGACAGCAAGAGCAGATACACACAGCAAAGTGGAACGACTCAAGCACTCCAGGGTAGCTGGAATGTGCTGGATAAAGAAGAAAAACCGCACAGAAACTTCCATAACGTACCAAGTTTAAACCATCATTATTTCATCTTCCTTTCTCCCACTTGCAAAAGGAATAAAATTTTTGAGGATTTGAAGCACTAAGCATACAGGTCTGCTCTTGAATTTACTGCTGGGTTTTGGGAACACCTGAATGGATTTCTGTAGGGCTGCTTCACATGTCTGTATTGTGGAGCACAATCCTCATGTCAGACAATTACAGATGGATGCAAGAGACAATTTTAGCACCGGCATCAATCCTATGAACTGGCAGTGCAGTCTGGAGTAAATAAGGATAACCTGAATTTCAATAATTTCTATTTTAGTCAATAACATTTGCCTTCTTCTCATTTCATTTGCTCATATTGTCACATGAATGTGTTTACTCACTTTCAAAAATAAAAGTAGATACTCTTTAATTTGGGGATGTCTCTATGGATCTAATTTCGCTTCCCCTTTCCATATAGGCATCTTAATAAAATAAATGTTTTTCCAAAGTGCATTTAAGATGAGGAACTCATTCAGAACTGAGAAAATCATGATGCAAATTGATATAGTCAAAAATATAGTTAATCAGTGAGCTTCATCTAATTAAGTCTATAATAAATGAAAATCCAGTCTTTCAGACTGAGAAAGATAGGATAACTTGGGAGCTTGAATATATTTATTTGGTACCTGGTCAATGGTATTGCAGTCAGCTGAAAATCTGTTCAATATACTTCCCAGAGGTGTTGTTTCAAAAAACCTAAAAAGCCACAAGGAACAGCAAAGATTGCAATACTGATATTAGAATTGGCTTAGTTTTTTGTCTTACTTAAGCTTGGTACTATATCACAGAAACAAGCAAATAAATTGACAGCCACAGTAAAACTTCTTATTCTTCCCAGTAACCATGGCTTTCCAACAAAATAACAGTCTGGAAAGTACCACCACAAGCATGAACCCAAACACCTAGAACCTACAAGAAACCTACAACTGCAAGCACACCCTCAGCTCCCTCTACCGCTTAAGCTATGCACATCACATGATTACACTTGAAAAAATCCTTTCAGATTTTGATTTGAGGCTCCTTCAATTCATGAAAAATGCCTTGCATTTTTATGGGAACAGAAATGCATAACTAAGAACAACTGTTGGAATAATATATTAAAAGGCATTTGGATATGCAAAATGCAAATTAAATTATCGCTCTGTAATTTTTTACTGTTCCATAACTCATGTTGAACCTGAAGTCTAATTCTATCTTGGGGGGAAAAAAAAAAGTGAGGTTTTCCATGTATGTTATTTGTGATTTCTGGGTCAAATACAGTTAGCATAGAAATAAGATGGTATTTTTCCTAATGCCCAGTAAGAGCTGCAGGTTTGAATCAAGCTGCAACTTTCCTTTCATGCACAGGAAAGAAAACTTCTGGAGGACGACGAAGGCTTTCACTGGTATCTGTGCATCCCAGTGTCCTCTAATGATGCTGGTAATGACACTAGTCTAAACTCATTACCTTTCATAGACTTGCACAATTGCTGCCTGACAGTAAATATTTCCAGTGACTAAGCTGATCATGCAGGCTATGAATTTACTGTACAACATATTGATCAATAATTGTGTTTTCTCCCTAATTAAAACAGCAAAGAGAAATTAAACAGTCAAGGAAGTAAATCTCTGAAGTCACAGTCAGGCAGGAGAGACATTTGTCTCCATGTCTAGGAACTCAAGCAGCCTGGGTACTATTTTCAACAACTACTCAGGAATTTGATACCTGGTGATTTTCAATGCCACGTTAAAAAAAACTTGATGCACAGTTACTTCTGAATAAAAACTGTACTTAGACGACTGTCTTGAAGTAAAGAAGACAAAATCACTACAATACAATTTGTATAACAATCAGAGAAATACCTCATTGGAGCCAAAATAATTTTATTTAGTAAAGCAGAGTGTAGCTTTTTGGTGACTTTCAGGCCAGTCCACTCCACTGCTATTGATGTGACAAGACATAATACGATGCCAAGGCAGCAGAGAATGCTGAAAACTTTAGAATATGGAGAATGGTCGAAATCCTAAGAAGCAAAGAGTAACACAATTATTCACTTTAAATTATGTTTTAAAATTTATTGTAAACACACAAGCACAAGACTGAAAAAACATAAGAAGTAAATCTTTTTTCCTCCCTAAATTAAATCATCCATGATTTTTACCCATTTTAACACACAATTTTTTATCCTTTGGAGAGGGAAGTGTCTGCATGAAAATAAGAGATTAATCAGAAATTTAAAATCACAGAATACTACAAAAAGCCCTGCTTGCAGTGAGAATGCAACAGTACAGGAAAAATAAAAAAGAACTATATCAAAATTACTTTAGAGACCAGGGTTTAGGTATATCAGCTACGTGACAAAAACACAACAAATCTATCAGAATGAGAACAACACATCAAACTTAACTGTTAGTTTTACTGCACCGTGTACCCAAAACCGTATTGAGCTTCAAAATACACTGGGGAGGCTCTTTTACTAGAAATATAGTGCACCACATCCATATCCTGGAGCAGAGGTTGACCGTGGGAGAACACCACCAGTTAAATCATAAGAGAAAGGTGAACAAGGCATTGCATACCGTGCACATAGAGCAGTTTTTCATCTCTGGCTCCAGCTTGTTAGTGATGACAGCCTCGGTCCAGAGTGCCAGGCAGTAGTCGATGGCCACCATCACCGTGTGCTTCAGCAGCTGGGACAGGAGCAGCAGTGGCAGGAGGAGGATTCCTGCTGCACTGAGGTACTTGCCACAGGCTCTCCAGGGCATCTTTGCTCTCTGATGCAGCACAGAAGACAAGTTGTCTTCATCATCACTTTCTGTTACTTCTTCTGCAACGTGCAAGAAAAAAGGTACAGCCACACTGACTTATTCGTGTACGCTTTTCATCAGAAGTGGCAAGTGACGGCTACAAACTGGGTCTGACAATACAGGATAAAGAGTGGCTTTAAGGTGAAGGTACCTGCTCAGGCATGTATGTAGTAACCTGCTAAAGTTTGTAGTAATGCATGCTAAAAAGATGCTAAAAACCTCAGAAAGTGGTGATCGATTTCCTGAACCATGTTTTTGCAATTTGAAAGTACTGACTTTAATATTATTCTTTGTTCATTATTAAATCATATTCACATATAAGAAAAAACTCAGAAGTTTGGAGGAAGCTATGACTTGTGCCTGCAATCACTGTAAAGGTAAAAGGTAAATGGCCAGTCTTCGCGAACGAAGATCTGGGAAAGGTGTTTTTACCTTTCAAGCCTGCGCAATGGATTTTTTAGGTGAGACACAGCCTGCGCTGAACTGAGCCCACCCTTTAATCCTAAGGTGCCTGCAATCACTGTAGACCAGAGGTAAAAGCAATGGAAACATCACTCTTACAAATCATGACCCACATGGAAAATTATTTGTTCTCTTGCCAGTTTGAATTACATTAATTCATTCTAACATAATTTAACTGTGAAACAGCAATATACTATCCATGGGTTCAAAGGGTGCCCTTTACCTTCATCCTCTTCATCATCTTTCAGCAGTGCTTCACGGGAATACATAGTCCTCCGGAGATTTGTTCTTTCCAAAACAGGGTTTTCCTCAACAGTGGTTTCCTAAAAAAAGAGACAGTTCATGTATTTTCAACCAGAGGAAAAAATTACTAGCTGTAATAAAATTGTTTCCATTTAGTAAAAAATAGAAGTGAGAATCTCATAGCAGGCAACCATAAGTGAAGGATTTGTTACATCTGTGTAAAACTGAAGGACATAAATTAAATATCTATCATTAATTTCAGGTTGTCAGTCCCAACCCCTTTGGAATCTTAACTTTGAAAATTATCCTTGACTTAATAAGAATCAAGATTAATATATCATTCTTCCTGCGTTATAGGATGAAAGGCAAACCATCTTGATATAGACACATCTGAAAAGCTTCTACCCAGTGCAATGAATAAATTCAGGAATATAAAAACAATTGCCCGTATTAGCAATGCTTTTCCTAAAATGGCCCAAATTTAATATTCCTTAGATAAGAATATTTTGATGGAGCTCCCTATCAAAAATGGATTAGACTATAATCAAGGAAGTATGAGGTGTCCAGATGAAGGAACTTATCTTAATAGATAAATTATAATGGTAATAATAATAGGACATTCATATTAAGTTAAATACCACACATAGGATATCAACCCTTGCTAATGCTTTCAACCTAAGCAAAAAAAAAAGACACATTTTCTTGTATATATGGATTGCCCTTCCCATCAAAAACCTTTTCCAGCTCTTGGTCTTGTCGATTCATTAACGTCTTCCAGTGTTCAAAAAGCTCAGTCTCTGATTTCTGAATGTCCTTGAGTGTTCCTTCTCTCTGGATGTAACCATCTTTCATTGCAATTATCTAAAAAGTTAGAAACACAAGTGGTGAGATAAATAGCCAGGTATGCCTATTTATTTTAAAGTTACATTGCTGTGTCTTGACAGGATTTTCTCTTAAATAAATAATATTTCTGAAAACAAATCTGTCTTCTAAAAAGACAGTGACATTATCTCTTGACTCTACCCTTCACTGAAGGTGCTGCAAAAACCCAGAAACTTCCTGCACTCCTTGTTTTCAGAAAAGAAGGCTGCTTTTTAGAAAGAAGAATGGGATCTCTGTCAGCAGACAGGGGGGTGTATTACTCTTCCTAAATACAAGTCATTAGCAAGATAAGATTTTAGACTTCTCCTACCTCCTAAAAGGAAAAAAGCTTTTAGGAACACACTGTGTGCAGTATGCTTTGCCCTCATTCAGGCAATTAGACATGAGCATGCTGGCTCCCTCTCTTTGATACCATGGACTGATAAGGAAGAGCTAGGGAATTTGAATCCGTAAAGCTTTAAAAGCATAAATTGTGGACACAGTTTGAAAGGAATTATATATACAAGACAAAGCCTGAAGAGAATGGTTTCCAGGTTTGTATCAGTGTAATTACATTATATTCATGGTGTAACTACCTTCACTTTAGATCTGACAAGGAGAATTGGAAAATGAGGCGTGCAGATTGCAAACCCACATGACATCATTAAAAAATAGTTAATACAGCAGTTATTTTTCTCTCTCCCTGGAAGCTCAGAAATTTCCATGGGTAGAGTGTGGGGAAATAATCTATTCTGCTTGTTGCTAAGAATTTAAACCAGAGCAAAGGTAAAAATGGAGCAAACAAGGATTTTTTTGTGGTCAGTTTATTCAGGAAACCTGTAATTGGACTGGATCTTGAATTCTTCTGAGGGTTTTGCTACAAAGATTTAGGAGGCCATCACATATACTTCAAACACTATTTTTATTTAAAATGCCTTAATAAAACAAATATTCCTTCTTTGCTCCATTGGCTAAGGCTTAATGACACCTGTACTTAGGAATAAAACCTGAACTATTTGTTAATGAGTATCTTTAAATGATAAAGTTAATAAAAATCCTTTCTGTCCTACAGGCTTCTTGGAACAGTAAAATATTACTGAAACACATGTAGAAAATAAAAAAAATGAAGTAAGAGTCACAAACTTCCCAGAACACCAACACCTAGAAATGGGTCTGACATTCACAAAAAAAATTAAAATGATTATACTGACACAAGGCCATAACTGTGTATATTTTTAAAAAATGCAAATATTTAACAATAAAAAAGAAGTTAAGAGGGACTTCACAGGGAGGGGAAGAAGGCAGAAAATGACTGTATCCTGAAAGACACTAACCAGAAAACCAGACCTCTGTTGAGAACATAGTAACTCAAAGGTGTGCAACTGAGGGACAAGGTCACAGCAGACACCATAAAGGACAAATACTGGCCACCAAAAACATGGTCAGAACAAGATTAATGTCTCTCTGCAGCTTTATACCAAGCCAATATGAAGCACAGGCAGCAGCTGAAATACAGTTGTTTCTTGAGACCGGTAACTGCTGCTGTAGTCTGTGCAAGCTGCAGAAGAGAGAGAAGTCCTGCTAGGAGCTATAACTGCAGTCATCAATCACCATGGGCAAGGAGTCCTGGGATGCTGCAGCTGGATAACCATAGGAGAACTAAGTGCAAGGCCAGTGCGTACCATTGCAATAAACCCCCCCCAATCTGAAAAACCAAACTTCCTTCTTCATCTTTGACATTTCCAATTACAAACCTTCTTTTTTTTCCCTGTAAACTACAGGATATAACAAAGTAACCTAACTAAACAATCATACATTATACATTTCTTAAAATCTTACCAATATACAAAGGGTAAAGATGTTCTTGATACATTATATATTACTACTAACCGCAAGGAAACACTTGGATTTTCCTTATATTTCCATGTACTTCAATTTCCATAAACGCACCTTCTTCTGTGACAGCACAAATTCCTAGTAACATCCCAGCTAAGGCAAATGCATTACTCAAACATTTCATTGTTTTGAGATTAAAAAAAAAAATGAGCAAAATTTTTCAATATAACTTAGGGTGTTGGATACTCAATACTATTTTAAATGCAGCTCGCTTTCATAAGCATATTAAGCATCAGCTCTATGAAAATACAACCTATTCAGGTGTTCGAGGATGGGAATCTCAAAATTATGGCACCCCTAACTCACTGGCTAATTTACAAAAGACCTTTATTATATATCTTCTCATTAACTATGAAAGCAGTATTTGTAGCAAGACATGCTTGTACCACGTTCTTGCCTCCTCAGAAAAAATGGGAAGAGCTTTCTTACCCAGTCAGCATGGGGCAAGTACTGCAGCTTGTGAGTTACCAGCACAATGGTCCGCTTGTCCTCCCGCAGCATTTTCAGGATCCCTTCTTGCATGAGATGATCACTCAGGTGGATATCCAGTGCAGAAAATGGATCATCCTGTCATGAAGATAAGGGGTCAGCTTCTAGACCTAGAGCCACAACTTCAGGGATTTAAGGAAACTCACAGACTTCAACCAGTAAAACTAATCAGATCAATACATACAAAGGAAGCCATCAGAAGATCTAAATTGTGCCGAGGAATGGTTTTCTTAGGTTACATAACAACAAATCTTGAACTGTCTTTTTGCAGTGAGCACTCACACATATGGTAATGCCACGATTTTGTAAAGGCTTTCTGGAACCTGTTCCTCCCCCCAGATGTGTTCATGGCCCACACCACTGCAGCCCACGGCTTCTGTCAGGCTCGAGGCAATGCCCCAGTGTGGGTCTGTGGCAGGTGTTGCATAACTGCTCCAGGGCCAGGGACAACGAACATATTTTAGTTTCCTTTGTACATAATTGCCTTCAGATTTTTTTTAAAAATTCATAAATCAATACACTATTAACAAAGAATCACACACAAAAAAATCACAAAAAGGAGCAATATTGATTATTTTAATGCCTCAGCTCAGACGTTTGATTTCTGACCTAGATTACCTTATTGAATCAATGCATTATAGGCAATTCATTTAGTCATAAGCTAATCTGTACCATCTTTTGCGGAACTTGTTTACCTAATCCTATTTACATGGAATCACAAACCTTGTGATTTGATTTGATATTTCTGCTTCCAATAGTGATGCTGGCCATAGGATTTATTTAGTATTATTATTTCATACTAATACATTACACTAAACCCAGGATTTCTTGAAAATCAAATTTTGGGGTTTTTTCTCCAAGTGTTTGCTGGTAAAGCAGGGTTGAATTTTAATTAATTCTGCTTTCTGAGTGACATCGTTGCCACCAGTTAGTTAGAGAGAGATATAAGGAAAGAGGTGAGTGCTTTAGAAAATCCCCTTAAATTTTTATTCCCTTAAATTTAAAAACAATTTCTATCGTGACTGTATCAGACACTTTAGTATTGTTGCCTTCATGCAGCTACAACCCCAAATATACCCGAAATTGACAGTAAGATAAATATGACCACTGAAATCTTAATAAATCAGAGCATCATAAAATAAAGCACCTAAAAAGTGCTTTTGAAACACAGTAACTTCTAATTGTGATGCACGATTTACTCTCAAAAATGTATGTGCAACTGTGTGTCCACTGAGCTCACCGAGCAAGGACGCACGTTGTCAGCTCTGCTGCTGCACTCTTCCAACCTAGCACTGCACTCTTCCAACCTAGCACAGCTCTAAACATCATTCTCTCAGTCCTAAACATCATTCTGCTCACTCTGAGCCCCGGGTCTGTGCACAGCCACCTCGAATGTGATGCTGCACCTCTGGGGACGGGCACTGCCAGCTCACAAAACACAAGACTGCACTGTGCAGTCAGGTGACGCTGCTCATTAAGGCAGCACTCACCATATATATGCTTATAATGATACACTGATAGCAAGACACCTGAAAAGATTCAGTTCATACTACAGGACTAGTCTGATATGGACTAACAAATAAATATAACAGTGAATGAACGTAATTAAGAATAAAATATGCAATGAATTATCACATGACCTTTTCTCATATCTGCAATTATCACAAGAAGTTTAACAAATACTACATTCATGCTTGTGAGAGAGAAGTTTCATAAGCATTTGTTTACAAAATCAGTATTAAAAGAACCGACTACTTGCAAATACTAACATAAAGGATTCCTGACTATTTTCTTAAAGTATTAGGAACTGGAAAAAAGTTTATTTGTAGGTGTTTTTAAATTATCAAACCATAAGAGAACCTGCTATTATTAGGAGGTATTGGGTGTCCTTCACAAAAAGGGCAAAACCAAGTTATAGCCTAAGACTGGATCTGCTGATTTGCAGCACCAAAAGCTCTCTGCTCTCCTGCACTCTGATCATTGCCTGGAAATACTCTACACATGAAGCAAGCACATCGTGATCAGCCTAATAACAGGGAAAGGTCTAAATAACCTCCAAGACTTTTAGGGATGACCTCTAATGTGCATAGCTTTTCTAATCCCACTGTCATAACAGCCGTATTCAAATCTCCTAGAAAACTGAGCTAGAGAAGGAAGTCCCAAACTGGAAAGCCATCAAGCTCACTACTCGTCAGTGTGTAGGATGCATCTGTTTTCCCGCCTTATGAAGCTGCTAGAGCCTGCTCTCACTCCTTTTTCCATAACACATCTGCTGAAGCTGGGACAGGATATACAACATGCAGTTCAAGGTGGAAAACCAGCTTAGTTTGCTGCAGAAAGGAAACACCCCAGACACAAGACAACATTAATTTTAGACCTGAGACAGCTTAGGAATTTCATGAATACAGTTGAGAGTATTAAATTTCTAAGTACCAAAGATAAAAACAAGGGTCAAAAAGAATTTTCCATATACTGAGAGGGGAAGCATCAGTATTTTAATTTGTAATACCTACCTGTCTGTCTGCAGCATTTACAAAATGCTTCGTACCTGCAGGCTAGCTAACAACAGATACAAAATAAACAGTGCACATTTGGCTTGGCTCAGTGAAACACAATGTTCGGTGTGCGACCCATGAAATACTCTAAATGCTTGCGTCTCGTGCCTCTGCATGGAGCATAAACATAAGGGCACCTACTCACCAGGAACACAACATTTGTCTGCTGGTAAAGTGCTCTTGCCACGCTGATACGTTGGCGCTGCCCTCCAGACAGATTAATACCCTGGAGATAATCAGGAGAAAAACAATCAGACAGTTAAAAAAGCATCAACTGAATATTCATACTCTGACTGGAGTACCCATAGCAGACTCTCTGGGCAAAGAAACCCAGAGAAATTTTTTGAAAGTGTGGGCCTGTAATCCAGCTGGGAACACAGGACACAAACTGCTAGAGAAGCCAGAGCATCCCGTTAGGGGCTGTACTTCATACAGAGGGACAGGAAATGTTTAATGGTTGTGGTGACACAATGCTGCAGGTGGCATGGATATTCTGCAGGCAGCCTAAGCTACACTTCTGCTGAAAAGTTAGCCTTGTGAGTCTGGCTGTGTTCTGATTTATTTTTTTCAGTTTACATCATATTGTAATACTAAATCAGCTTCATTATATACTGTAATCAGTAACTGCTACGTGGGAGGTCAGACCATGCTGACATGGACATATGGACATTATGGACATTACCTGGTTGCTATTGTACTTCTTTTGTCCTTCAGTGCCCTGCTACCACCCTGCTTTAAGTTACTTATATTACCTGTGATACACCTGTAGTTTCACAAACACCTTAAGCTCTCATAAGCCAGCATTGCTGCCAGAAGATGGTATCCCACCTTCTCCTTTCCCTGTCAAAAACATTTGTTTGGCTACACAATGAGCCTGGTTTGGAGCCACTCCTTTTAAAATTAACATGGTCGCCAGTGCAGAGACTAGGCATGGAAATGTATCCTTAATTTATCTGTGTGTGGGTGGTTTGTGTGTTGGGGTGGGGTGGGGGTTGGGTTCTTTTATTTGTTTGTGACAGTGCCAGTATATGCTAGAGTAAATTATTTACAAATTTGTGACTTCTGTTTCCTTTTCTGTCACTCCTTAGTCTTCCCTGATGTGATAAAGCTTCATTTGCCGCTGATTGAACACCTGCCCTTTTGTAAATGAAGGGGCTCTAAAAAAATCTATATATTACTTATTTTTATGTTACTCCTAAAGAAACAAAAAAATGCCCTGTAAAGTCAGGATATCTGCAAGAGCAGCTGCAGAATAGTCAAACATTCTGATAGCACCACATTTAAATCATTGCACCTCACATAAACGAGAGAGTTTCCATGTTTACTGAGCAATGAGCTTTCAGACTAATGACCCAAACATACACTTAACTAAAAGATTACCTTTGTTGCCAAATAACCCGTAAGATTTTAAGAACACCACAAAATAATAAAATCCCCTCTATATATTTATAACAAAAATAGATGCCTGTAGCTGTTTACTGACCCTCTCTCCAATCTGGGTTTGGTCTCCATGAGGGAGAATGTCAATATCAGGCTGGAGAGAACAAGCATCAATTACTGCTTTGTACCTGCGGAAACAAAAAAGGCAATGCAAAATCCACACAGATACTGCTAAAGAAGCACATTTCCTACCTGCAGAGGAACAAAAATTAACCAGCTGGAAAAATCACACGGTGGAAAACATATTTGTTACCCACTAATTGTTCTAATGGGATCTCTTTCAATCACGGGTAAGTAAATAATATTTCAGCTAAGAAAAAGGATCTTAGGTCAGCTTGCCAATTAAAAATGTTAAATAGTTAAACCTTGGAAACACAAACACAACTTCTTTCAAGGCATATTGCTATTCTTTACCATTTAATCTTTTTCATGCTTAGGGCCTTTGTTTCTTGTTTCAATATCCAAGGATGACAGAAAAAAATGTGTCTCTGATGTGAATACATAGTCAACACTTCTTTTAAGGATGAGGCGGGGGATGGAATATGACAGCACTTGACTTCTAAATATTTTAGGATGTTTGGTGGGCATTTATACTGAGTAAAAAGACAGCCCATGGATCCTTTACAAACAACATTCCCACTCCCAAACACCTAATGTCTGCCTAGGTGAGTAAAACTAGCCAATTAGGTGTGGGAATACTGCCTGCTAGACAAACATGGTTCTTGGAACTGAAAACATTCGGACACTCAAGTTCAAATGAGACATTCAGGAAAAAACATGGTCAAAGGGGGACTGTCATATTCAGACAGGTGCAGTATGTTTGTTACTCAGATGGATATGGGGACCCATGCTTGACCCATACAACCTCAATATTTAAGGAGAAGGGGAGTAAAACACATAACAGGGTTGGAACCTGTTACCTCTGTTTGTTAAAAGAGCTTTCAAACGTGATATTCTCTTCCACTGTGGCATTGAGCAACCAAGGCTTCTGGGATGCATATGCTACTGAGCCTCTTTTCCTGGAAAAAAACAACCAAACAAAAAGTTGTTCCCAGCTTACCAGTGCAGTAGGTGTTTTTGGAAACCATTTTCTTGTAAAGAAAGAAAACGGTAATTACTCTTAAAAAATGCTGGCTTTCATTTCTTTTCTTTAAGACAATCAATAGCTCTCCCATTATAGAAATACATAAGATGTTAAATTTCCAACAGAATACTGAAATTGTTCACCCAACTGAATTTCATTTTGTTCCCTCTTTTTCTGCTGTGAAGTGGGTTTTAGAGAGGCCAGCTCAGTAAAGCTGCCTCTCGAGTAGTGTGGATGGCAGGAAGGAAATTATGAAAGACTGAACCCCAGCTGTTTGGATAGATTAATTAAAAAAAAAATATGGATAGCAGATTACTAGTTAAGCAATACATTTCAGGGGGGCCATTCTAAAAAGATATTTTTAAAGCATTTGAAAAGGACCCAAACAACTCCACACATGCACAAATACAGTTCCCACCACTCTAAACACATTTATTTTCCCCATTCTATACAGAGAAGTACAGTAACAAAGTAAATGGGTCAAATATTTCTACACCTATAAAGGGTAAAAAATAGAACACAGACAAAAAATATTTCCTAAATTTCCCTGCATGGAATTGCCCTCAATATGTATCATCAGAAAGGGACAACTTACCAGGTATAGTTAACAGGATCTCACCATACACGTATTGTTTCATAGGAGTTGGTATTATTATTGCTATTTAAAAATAAAAGTATCTGCCTACTAGTGAAGTAGTAGTGCTTTTGTTGGCCATGGTGCACTAAGCACCTCAGTAAGACAGAGCTGGGAGAAAGGCAACATCTTTTGTTAGAGCAACTGATACTGTTGGAAAAATCATTGGCATATCACCATTTTTCCAGAAAAAGGCCAAAAAGGGGGATCATAAGCCTAAAAGCATATCTGTTTCCTTTCTAGCTGTATCAGCTAATCCAATAAGAAGATAAGATCTCTCACTCAAACATGGCCTTTGTCTGCTACACAACCATTACAGCAGCCTCCTTCTAGTCAGACCTGAAAGCGATTGAAACCACGAGCTGCCAAAACAGACTTTATTTTTCTTTATCAGTTAAGGTCACTTGCCCTGCTCATTTTTTTTCCAGGCTTTTACCAAGCATGCTTTGAAAGTAGTGAGAGGATCCAATTTTCGTTGATGACCTGGAAGGACACATAATGCCACTACTCTGCTAACGTGCTTCCAAGTTCAAATTTCTGATGGTTCATTAGAATTTAATTATGTTTTATGAATTTTCTTTAGTGAAAAATGAAACAGAAATAACAAAAGAAAAAAAAAGACTGAAAAAATTCCCTTGGCAGCACAGCAGTGGCAAAATCTAATGCAAAGAGCATTCAGCTCTGCCTCAAGAGGGAAGCATTTTTTCAATTAGTATGAAATTTTCATATCGATAATTGAGAAAAAATTGCTCTGAGCATTCCAAGATGAAGATTTATTCCCCTCCCCTCCTTTTCATTGCCTGAAACTGTGCCTTTGCAGCTCTTAGTTCTCAAGGCCATCAAAAAGTTACTTCTAATTTAGTTTTTGAAAAATAGTAGTCAAGTTTTGAGAAAAAGTCTTTTACAACTTTTGTAAAAAGTGTTTTTTGTTTGAGTGAACATACAGGCACTGCCCAGTATGATGTACTCCATACTGAAAACCAGCACAATGCCTGGGAATACCAGGAATATATTCTTGGAATACATTCTGCTTGTAGGACATCAGTGAGCACTGATTATTGCAAGGAACTTGGGAACAGGCAACGAGCTTGGCAAAATTGATTATGGACTTAGAATTTAGTGAGTTCCTCCAAATTAATCCTAACTGCAAACTGACACTACAATGACATATCAGGGCAGATCATATTTTGACATTAGCAAAAAGTCTGCAAGTGGGTGACCACATGTGAAATCGACTGCATGTCTACAGTGCTGCTTACAGGAAAGAGGCAAACACAACCGTTGCTGCAGCTGCGAGAAACATGTGGCAAAAAATCCAGAGAACAAAATATTCTGAAATGAGGTGTGCAAGACTTGGTCTGAAAGTCTGCCTTGAACCTACCTAAGGTTTCAGACTTATAAGACTGAATGCAAATAAATGGCTTAGGAGGCAAAGACTTACGAGGGATTTATTCTGCAAGTAGAAGCAACTGCTTCCTACCCCCAGAGTGCATGAACAACTATGTGTTTTCATCAGTAGAGTATAATTTTCTCCTCTGGTAACACAACAGACTAGCCACAGCCTCTTAATTATCACAAAGAGGCAGATG
>JAWWLV010000179.1:13353643-13401821 GCA_035041135.1 Platyrinchus mystaceus
GGAATCTCCCTCACTGGAGATATTCAAGAACCATCTGGATGCAGTCCAGTGCCACGTGCTCTGGGATGACCCTGCTTGAGCAGGGAGGTTGGACCAGATGACTGTGGTCCCTTCCAGTCTTACCCATTCTAGGATTCTGTTGTTCTGTGAAGACTGTTTGCTTAAAGTTCTTAATCTATCTCTATCTTCACAATTCATTTTATTAACTCCAGTAGGGTCAGTACACCTTCAAGATCACTGAAAATTCAACTAGTTAAGGAGCATTCATACACAAATCTCAGTACTTTAATAAATATAGCAATTCTGAAATGTTGTCAATTTAAAAAAGAAAACAGATGCACTTAAAATGCAATGGAGTTATGATTATACTGGTAGAGGAAATAATACATTGCAAAGCATTTCCTGTGTGTTTTGGGTTTGCTGACTACAGTTTCATTTTGCTTATTTACATAATTCATTAATTTCTAATACAAGTCAACAAATCAAATTCAAATGTTTTCCAGATATGAGAGAAATGTGGACTGCTCTGTCCTGTATTATCACTGCAGGCACAAAAAATATGGCTCTCTTATTTTCAGCCTGATGGTATTACAGCATTCTGGTATTGCCAGCCCTGAGCATTCAGGAGTGTATTTTTTTTGCCATTATTTAACTGCAAGGGTCACTTCCTTGTTTTTATTTTAAATCTTGCAGTAGCTGCATACAGACATCCTGCTTGTCTTCTAAGGAGGAATAACTCATTAAATGCAGAGGCTTCTGGACAATATTCACACAGTCACAGAATGGCTGAAGCTGGAAAGGCCCTCTGAAAGTTCCCATTAGTTTTTAAAATGTTGTACCTGAATTCCACATCAACAGGACATTCTTTCTCTGGGCTGCAGAAAACAAACACAAGGATTTTTAAAACAACAAAAAAAAATATTTTAGACAGTGCAAATAACATCACAAAGTACTATCACAATGCTATAATTAAAAATCCAGCAAAACATCTGCATAATAGAAATAAAAGTCTCTTTATGCTAAAATTCTGTGCTGCGTGATATTGACCTAAAATGGTATCATTAAAGCTTCTGTTCTGAGAAGTGCTAAACAACCTTGTAGAAAGCTTTCAATAACTATGAGCAAATCCTCCAGACCTCACAAGACTGGCTCAAAATGCTCTCTATTTTGAGAACACCAAAAATGTTCTACAGGTTGTTAGAGCAACAGAACCACCTGAGATATTCTTATTGCACTTAACCAACTAGGATTAGCAGAAAATAGGATAATGTAGTTAATTGCTTCATACAGTCTAATATTCTCTCCTAGTTTTTAATATTCCATACTGTTGTGCATGTTATCTCATCCTTTGCTGTCCATTCCCATAACAGTTTCAAATATGTGAATGTCTAATTCTGATCATATTTCTCTTTTATCTTAATGTATCTTTAAACTGGCCCAAAATTTCATTCTCTCTTATACAGACAGAACAGTGAGATTTCCAAGTATCCTTTACCACGAGGGCTTAGTCATTAGGTACATGAAACTCCCTCTTATACTACACACAGATGGCAGCAGAAGTTTTGCAGGACTCAGTCTGACAACCAGGTAATAAGTCTGCAAAATAAGGTAAATGGGAGAGAAGATGCTGATAAATTTAAAGAAAAGGCAGTGGAACAGTTGGGGAATCACAGAACCAAGAAAATATTCTGGTCAGTAGAAGTTACAGTTTAGCCTAAGTCAAGAAAAAATTACATTTTTCCTTTGCTGACTTCAGGAACAAAGTTCTCACTGACATCAGCAGGGACAGGATTTTCACTTGTATAAGGTTTATCTTTCTGGAGATGCCACACTAGAATGACAACCCAATGAGAAAGCCTTGTTCTTAGTTGATTTGATAGATACTCCCAGAGCTGAGCTATGTAAATCAGGCAAAAATAATTTCCATTCAAGGATCCCATGCCAACAGATGGACTAATCTGCCACTCTCCAGACTTCTCAGTCTATGTGTGCCTGAAGAATGCTAGGTGAGAAAATAAACTTATGTGACAGGATGTAAAAACTGTAGGGTAATGGGGAGAATTTGCTTTAATAAATGAAAATACTTAATACTATTTTTAAAAGTGTAGCATTAGGGAACAGTCTGGTTCAGACTTCAAGAGAAGGATTTTCAAAGACATACAGGAAAGTTACAATATGATTTTCAAGCTCTCCAAATGGCCATGGAGATAAGAGCTGGATTTCCCTTAGGAAAGCATTATTTTCATAACTTGCATAGGTGGTTTCAAAAATGGTATTCTAAGATAATTATCTTATCCTAAGATAATTAATGCAGTTAAAGTTTCATTGATTTTAGAAACCTTTGGTTCCTTCTACTGCAATCGATTTAGCAGGAAGACCGATAATCGCGTACAATACCGTACCTGAAATCTTCCCCCGTCTCACTGTCAGAAGTACAGCTGCACCACAAACAGAAAGCAAAGGCTGTTTACTTAAGTGAGCACAGGCAATCTGCCCCAGAAAGAAAAACTATTAAATTCCACTTAGTGCACAGGCTGCAAACATTACTTATCACAGAACTGTAGTGCAGCATCTGTTCCTTCTACATAAACTGACTTAATTTTAGGAGGCAAAAAAACCAACCAACTCTGTTACTTTTTTTTCCTTACAAGCATTAATTTGGCTCTACAAATAAAATCACCTCTACCCTGTCCTGGAGGTGCTAGCAGATCTCAGAAGTCCTGCTGTGACAAGATGGCAGTTCCATTAAAAAAACTAATTTTCTGGAAAAACAAAATGATAATTCATAATACTGGGGGTTTTTTCCATGACAGTAACTGCACCTTTGCAGCATATAATGGGTTAGTGTGAATCCCAAATCCCACCTTCAGTTGACTTGCAACATACTGCTTTCTGTGTCAGCCCTATCCTTGGGGGGATGTGCCAGTGTAAGTGTGGGCAAGTCAGGGGGACAGACAGGCTTTGTTTTTGCTATTTTTGAATGTGTGCAAAGATGTTCACAGAGCTGTTTTGACAGGATGACTGGCCATACTTATTAATGATGCTAAATTCAGTTCCAATGAAAAGAGTGAAAAATCTGTGTGTCAAATTATATAAACAAAATCAAGCAGGAACAAAGTCTTTCATGCTTTAAAGAGGACAGTCTCATTAACTTTATGCCAACACGATTTGCTTATAAATATCCAGGAGAGAAAACTATACCTGCAGTTTTAAAGGTTGGCTTGAGACACTTCCATAAAGTTCGTGCATATTAAGCAATGACCATTATCTAAATTGAATTTATTGTATAATTTGAGAGCACCAGCGAGCCACTAGTACTTTTATTCCAAAGGTCAGAGTACCAAATCAAGCTTTTCCACAGTTACCTCGCAGTTCACTGGTCTTTAGTGACTGTGTGAACTCAGTGGCACCTTCTTCAAAAAACCTGCTGCACATCATTAAGTAGCAACACATTCTTTACAGAAACTATGGATAGACTGAAATACCAAATATCTTTTCCAGCCCATTTCATGCACAACACAAGGACCCTGAACCACAAACATCAGTTCCTGCTTCACCTTGAAGAGGGTCATTCTGAATTACCCAAGGGAATACGTTGGTAACTTACAACATGCACTATTTATGCATGACAGCAACTCCCTCTCCACTGTGCCCTTTTCCTACACCAGCCTGTGAGGCAGAAAGCCGTGAGTTCATATAATCCATTGCCGTAGCTCAAGTAGCAAAGATCAGCCAGGGCTCCTCACGGTGAGCACAGTTTACCTGTGCTTATGGCAGGTGTGCCACTTTGCACCAGTTTCTGCTCAGAAACCAGGGCCAAGCACCACACTCACAAGGCACCAGTGATTGCCAGTAACAGGAAGTGCAGCAGAACACAATAACATCCCAACTTCCTCTGCTCAGCTCTTTTGCTATCCACCCAAAGGTGCCACCATTTTTGTGTCCAAGCATTGGTATATCAATTCTCTGATCTGTGTTTCAGTTTGGTAGCTGGGAAAAAAATATTCTCCATTTGGAGTTTTAGCTCAACCTTTTCAAACCTCTTTTCCCCACTTTGTTTTAGCCCCCCTTTATCCCTTTTCCTGCATACTCCTACCAATTAAGGATGCCTTGATCTCCTAACAGTGCTGAAATGCCAAGGTAATGTATGTTTGATAATGAGGTCTAGATCTAATTTTTCAGGGCATATAGATGTCTAATGATGCAAAGATGAGCCTACTGAGATTTTCAAGCTTTCAGATCTTCATTCCCAATTTAAATTAAATTAAGTACCTGGATGTTTCTTAAAACTTCAGTAAACATTTTCTAAAAAGCAACATATTTTTTAGGCATCAAAATAACTTTAAAAATTTTGTCATTTGATAAAAACAGTCAACTCCACATTGAGAAGAAAACCTACTTTAACAACCTTAAATTTAGCACTTCCTTCACATTATAAGGACTCGAGATTCACATGCGAGTATATATATGTATATTCTGTTTAAAAACAAGTGATGTAATTTTGATTGGGCAAACTATTTCTCATTTAGGTCAATTTTTTGCTATTATTTACTTCAACAGGACTTGAAATGGGACTATTCAAAGTGAGATACTGCCCAGAAGAAATTAGCATAGCATATACTATAATTATTTACTCAACCAGTCAAATCAATACCTGTTCAGGATGTAAATAATGATTTATCTATTTTTGATAATCTCTAACCATTTTATACATTATTTATACTGAGATGTTCTCAGCCTGCTTTGAATAAGAGGCATTAATCTGAGCTGGATCTTCCGGACACACACAGCTTAATACAAACAACAAAAAAATCACAAATGAGCCATGGCTTACTTCTGATTATACCACTCCTAGCCCAGAAATAAATCATATTACTTTTTAAGGTTTTGAAATAAATAATTTTTATGAGAAGCAAGCAAAGATGATTTGCAGTTAATCCTGTTTTATTCATAAAGCATGGAGCCACAGAGGGGGGAAATTACTCGTGCAAGGTTATCCATTAGACCAAAGGAAGGGTCAGGAATAGAATCCAGATTTCCTGACCAGTGAGAGACATGCCAGCAGGATATACCCTTCATCTTCATAGCTATGACC
This sequence comes from Platyrinchus mystaceus, assembly GCA_035041135.1. Lineage (NCBI taxonomy): Eukaryota > Metazoa > Chordata > Aves > Passeriformes > Tyrannidae > Platyrinchus > Platyrinchus mystaceus. The sequence continues at coordinate 13,358,739 of JAWWLV010000179.1, forward strand.
TTGGAGGAAGGGAAGGGGAAGGAAATTTGGAGGAGCTAATTCAGGTCTATTCTGTAACATGAATGAAGCATTCCCCATGAAAGAGCGAGCTGTGACAATGAACTTACAGATTATGGTGACACATTTCATTGCCTGAGCTAAGGCTGTCAGTCTGGTGATTACTTGATAAGACTACTCTCCTTGAACCTGGGATAATGTTGCATGTTCCTGGTCAGGCATTAGTATTTTCTTATCAAATTAAGGGAGCTTTCATCTGATAGCTTTACAACACAGGTGTGCAGCCCACACTGACTGCATCTATCACTCTGAATAGACCAGGGCACATGGCAGCAGCTCTGAAAGATGAGACAAAACATAATCTGTCCCAGTGCAGCCAGCACTTACAGTGCTCAGATTGTTTCAGCCACAAGTCCCTTTACACATATCTGACAGATAGCAAAGCAAATGTGATAACAACTGAATTTCACCTTGTGATACTTTGGCACACATAGAAGACATGAAAACCAGTTCTGACCTGTGCATTGTTGTGAAGCACAAATCTCTAAACAAGTGCTATTTGAAAAAACAGTCTGATCAGAACCATCATGTCATCTGTTTTAGTTTACCATCAGACATTCAAATTACACTTCTTAATCATGTTATGTCATCTGTAAAAAATTACAGCCTTGCTGAAATTAAATTAGTTCACCTAATAAGGCTGCAGGGATTCTGTATGGTTCCTCAACATACTCTGATTTTCTGCTTAGGAAAGTTATGTTCTAATGGATAGATCACAACATTCTGGACCTTTGGCTTCTGCTCTTGTCTCCCTTATCAGCTGAAAGGGTCACCTTCCTATGTTATATTTTCCACACCTACAAAATAGAGAACCTTCCCTCCTTGTTACTATTAAAGCACGTGCAATTCTGAGTAGTATGACTGGCTTACACATGAAGGCTGGATATAAATAGTATTTCTCTACAAATGCTCAAGAAATTTGAGAGAACTATTTCACAAAATCAGTGCAGAACCCACTGGGTAACAGTGACCCTCTATCCATCATAGTGTGTGGATTTGACTTACAGTTGCACCGTTGTTCCTTCATTCCCAAACAGTTGGAAACAAAAGTAACTGTTTCTCTAAGTTCTTGAGCAATTTCTTGAGCTTTGCCTAAAAATAATCATATCCCAAAGCCAAAGTGAAGTCCGTATGGCCAGGAAGTCTAGTACTGTAAAATACACAGGCCTAAAATGTTCACACACATTGATCAAACTGTGTAGTAGAGATGGCAGCAGTTTACCGGAAACCACATACAGGAGTTGCAATACATTTTACCATCTGTCACGTAGCTTGAGGGTCAAGAGACCAAGTCCCAGCAGAAAAGCTGCTGGAGTTCAGTACCATTTTTTCCCTTCCCTTCATGGCTAGTACAAAAGGTAGATACAAAGCAGAATCTATAACTGGCTGTCATCAGAGCACAGGTGCTGTGATCCCTTGGGAAAGGAGGGAAGGACATGACTGACTGACTCCCTCTTGTCAGATCAGGCAGGATGCTGGGGGGAGGACTGTGAGGTCACTGCCACTTAAAAGAGACTCAGAGGGAGCAGACATCTAAGCCAGGGACTATTCCTAGTGAGCCAGTACCTCTTTATAGCTCCATGCAAAGACACAAGCTCAGGCCTGAAAGTGCAAATGCCATTCTGTAGCAGCACAACACTTCAAGCTAAATACTCGATTCCAAATTAGTTACAATTGCACTCAGCTTATGTTACTGGAGTGCAGAATGCCCAAGTATGGTTATCCCTTCCTATTAATGGAATAGACAGCTTGTTTCACCCTGGCTGATGATTCTTTCTGATGCGTCCCCCTGTCACTTAGAGCAAGGTTTTTATCTTGACTGTGTATCTAGAAAACCCCTGACTCCACAGTTTCCCTGGGTAGATTTTAGGTTTTTTCTGCACTCAACTCAAGCTGAATTTTTAAATTAAATTAGAATTTTAAATTAAATGGCACTACCTGCTCCAGGATATGTTCCCAGAGATCTTCTGCATCTCACCAAGTATGGCCAGCAAGAGCGATGACTTACCACAGCCCACCTGTCCTACAATCATTGTTAGCTGACCTGTGAGAGAGGAAGGCGTATATATAAGATTCCGAGCTACCAAATGCCTATGGAAAACATCTTATTCTATATATCTGATGTAATGTTGTACCTTGAGGGATTCGGATGTCAATGTTGGACAACGCTGGAGGACCTTCAGGTGTCCAAGTGAAAAATCCATTTGTGACCTATACCAAGATGGAGAGAAATAAGAAACAGAAACCCTGCTTTAGAGTTCACTTCTTTTTTTCAGCATCAGAGACTCTTCTATATTCATTACACTGAGCCTAGGAACAGAATTAGCCTTTGCTCAATACAGGAAATGGATCTTCAAGTGACTGATTTTGTAGAGACCTTTATTCTGCTGGCAAGAACCTCTGAAGTCAAACAAACACAACTATTAGAAAATTACTGAAAGTTCATGAGGGGAAAACGAAAGGTTGTGGTTTAGGGTTTCTCTTGTTTTGTTATTATGACACAATTAAATTGCATACATGGTCACAGTTTGCTCTCTGCAGAGCCCTGAATGTCACTCTGGACACAGTGCAGCATATACAGCAATTACACAGTCCAAATTCTAAGCAGATTTGCAGAACTTTCCACCATCCATTGATGTTGCTGCCTAATACAATATTTTCCTTTGTATTTCTGATATGATACTCAGATAACTCACTCTTTGCTAGATACAGAAATCTTAATTGAAAAATACTAAAAACAGGAAACAAAGCCTGTTCAGACTTGAAATGGAGATTTCCATGGATACTGTGAAAAATAGGAAAGAGGAGACAATTATAAAAGGTCTGGATTTATACAGGACCATCTCCTCTCACTTTTTTAGAGCCATTGAAGATTTCAAAGCCTTTCAGCTATACAAGGTACAATAAATTTTGATCTAAGAGTGGAAGGGAACAATTCTATCCTATCCTTGAGAAAAATAGATACTCTTATCTTGGGAAACTACTTGAAAAAATGAGCAAAGCAAGTGTAGTGCTCCTCCCTCTAGATTCCCAAAGGCAGCCAGAGGATCCTCTCTCAAAAATGCTCCTTCCTGGGCAACGAGCTGCAGACAGACAGTTCCTGCACAAGTGCCCTGACCCAGGGGCACCGGTGACAATGATGTCAGCAGATGGAGCCAAAGATTATCACTGGTCCTGCCTTTTGGTTCAAGCCTTATAAATCCTGTCCTTACAGAGGTTACTGCAATGGCCTCTCCTTCATGACAAACTCCTCTGTTGTCACTCCAGGCTATCTTTTGATCCAACACTGCCCACCTCCAAACCCTCTCTCTCAAATATTCCTCTTATTTTCCTGGAAATCTATTCAAGAAGGATCTGCCACCAAATCAGCGTGTCTAAAAAACCCTAAAAGCACTACCAGTTGTCCGACTTAGTCCCATGAAACTGAATTATTCATTCTCTTCTGCTGGAAATGCAAATGTAATAGCAGACTTCCTCAATAAACAGCATCATCACTATAACAACCATCAGGATTTTTATTACTTCTAGTCATTTCCACAGCAAATCAAGAGCATCAGTCTTCAAAGTGGCACAAGCAATTTTAATTTTTAATTCAGAGAAGTTAGGTCTTTGAGTTAGTTTTTAACTTCATCTGGAAAGGCTACTAGGAAATCCAAAAGAGGAAGGGAAGATGCATTACAAGATTATTTTAGGAATGTCCAGAACAAATTATTTTCTATTTTCTTCATACCATTATTGTATACAGGCACTGGAAATGAAAGGAGTCTAACATACATCTGGTTGGGCCAGATGATCTTTTGAGGTTCCTTTTACTTGGCTGTTCTATGTTCTAGTAGATTTTAGTTAATTTAGTTAATAGATCCTAGTTAATTTTTTGTCATGAGAACAGGACTAATGACTTGGAGACATCAAATGGAAAATTGCTGAGTGGAATCTAGAGGAATAATTGCAGCTAATCACAACATAGAGGTCAGTAGTTAATTCTTGAAAAGGAATATAGAGACAAGAAAGGTGGAGGTTAATCTCTGACAAGTGCACAAGTGTCTGACAGTTCACATCAAATGCTGGTTCTTGAATTGCAACTGCCATAAGAAAACAAAAGTGGCTATTAGTGAGCTAATATAAGTGTTATTAGAGTGACCTTCATATCACCTTTACACAAAAATCATCTGCTTCTGTGATATTAATGGGTCTTCTCATGTGAGAGCTGTAATTGTTCCAGTCCTCCCTGGCAGGCCTCTTGCGGTTAACAACTTTGAGTGGCTGTGCAAAATCAGAAAGACAGAAATCAGCAGTAATTGGTGGCAGTATCAGCAAAATGTCCTAAACACAAGCAATCACAGTGTGGATGATACAGTTCAGGTTATTAAAACAGAGGTTTTGTAACTGCAAGGAAAAATTAGTAGGAAATGAAAAAGTAAAAAATTTATTCTGGGTACAAACTACTCCAGCCACTTCACCTGCAGTGAAACAGCTTTACTCACCACTGCCTGGTATTTGCTGTGATTATCTGCACTTCTCAGCTCTGAAGATTTATCATGTTCTTCTCCAATTTCTTCACTGGACAGGAACTCACTCAGTTTCTGCACACTGGAAGGGGAAAAACCACAATCACACATCAACCTTGAAAGCAAAACTTTTGTTCACTGCAATGTTTATTGTAGACCACCCTTTCTGGCACTTCAACTGCTGTCTACTGCATGGTTTGTTTTCATTTGGTTACAGGTGTATGAAAATGTGCAATGGGAAGTTGCAAAGGAAGTTTTCAAACCCTGTCCTGTTGTCTATTAACAAGGATGACATTTTAACAGTTTGTGAAGATGCTTCTTAAGTCTTGTCTCTTCTGACACCAGCAGAGACACTACACAAAGGTTTTTTTAGGCATCTGGTGGGACACAGACCAGCACAACTGTGGCTTGTTTTGAAGCCATATGTTGAAGTGGAATCGATGTCATTTATGTTACTCAAGTGTGGCATCATCAGTTCTATTGAACAGTGTTATGAACACTAAGTCTGATGAAATTTGTACACTGTGAGCTAAATTCAACCAGCTATGATGAAATATGAAGTGCACAAGGTAACATGATAAAGGAATATACCTTAATAGAACAGTGTTCAACAGATGAGATATAAAAGGAATCCTGACAACCAGCAACAAAGAAGAAGGCATAAAATCTTCACTAGCTGCTTAAGATTTAATTAGTTAAGAGATAATGTGCCTTTATTAAGACATTTAACAGATCAGGGCATCAATTTTATCTCTGTACCTGACTTTATAAAATGTACCTCTAATCTACTCACGGGGACAGCAAATGAAATTTGTGAAAGAATTGGATTGAATCATGAACTCGACATCAAAGGAACTCAATTAGCAGGAAATAAGTTAAATATCAGTCTTGAAAAGGATAAAGTGCCAGAAGGTCTTAGGTTCCTAAAAATAAATTTACGGACAAGGAGTGAAATAACTGATTTCAATATCAAGCCTTAGGCTAACTGAGAAAAAAAGGCAAACAATGCCACTGTAGCATAGTGATACGTGGCTATCTGTTAGGAAGCCAATCTTACAAAATAAAAATACACCCACCCCTCCATTTGTTTTGCATTCCACTGACAGGGTTTTCTTCTTCGGAAGGAGAATTAGTTTCTTTTAAGTAGCACTTGAAATCCCCCCTGCTGCCAAAATGGTGTCGGACCATGGTGTTACAACACTACCTAAGGCAGACTCCCTGCACAGTTAGCACTTGTCCTGCAAGCAGAGATCAAAATCACCTGAGGACTGTCTAGGACAGAACTGGTTCTACAGTTTTTCTGTCAACTTGCCTAATTGCTAATGGCAGTTGAAGACTAAGAGAAATACAGTGGAGTGAATTTAGCTAGAGTGGGTGCTACAATCTTAGCAACAAAAGGGGGGAAAATAACTATTTGGGATGGGATAAGAGGAGCAATAATTAATTCAGGCTCAATTTTGGATCAAAATTCCTTAATGGGAAAGTCTATTATCTCAAAGAAGCGATTAGAAACTCCATCACTAGAGATAGTTATAGCTATTTGCACAGAACTCTGGAAAACAGAGCTAGGAATCTTACCTTTTTTGTCCGGTGAACCAGACGTTTAAAAGAACATTTTAAATGCCTTTAAATGACTGACTGATGGTTGAGATGCTGCCTATATGGAGTTGATATGCAGCTGCACCTATATTACCTAAACGAAAATTACACTGATAATTGAATAACTGCTCTGAAGGCAGAAAGAACAGAGAGAAGTCTCCTGTGTATCTGCTCCAGGGGCCAGAGGGGTAGGAAAAGAAGACAGCAAACGTACTTGGACCATGCATAATCAAACAAGGATGTGTCTGTATTAAGCCATTCAACAATTTGATTTTGCTCTCTAGTTGTGTGTCAAGGTGGCTGTATCTAAGTGCCAAGCCCTCTGCTCAATGCATAATTCTGGAATCACTGTTCCCGTGGCAATTACTGAAGAAACATAGTCTAGCTGTGAGAAGATCTTTTGTTAGAGGCAACAGCTCATATTTCAGGATGCCACACTGTTCTTCAAGGATAAAAAAAAAATCATGTTCTCTGCAGAGCTCTTGCTGACAGCGCAATTTCATTAGCACTCCAATATCTCCACGGGGAGATTATTTTTAAGCCACAGAACAGACGTATTGATTAAAACATGGTTATTTGCACAGCTGACTGAAAAGGTGGTTTGATATTAAATCCAGTCAAATACATAATGCCACTCTCGCTGCTTAACCTTTGCTGACAGAAAATTTACACTGGACCCTTTGGACCTGAAGACCTCTCATTTAAGAAATACATTAATTGGTTCCTCAGTTTTAATTTTCAATGGCAGAAACACTCTAAATATTAAAAAAAACTAAACAACCCCTCCCACTTTTCAAAGGGATACCCGAATTTCTCACCTTCCTAAAGACTTTCAACTCTTCCCCCTCTTAGAAGCAGACACCCAAGCCCCATAACTTGGAAAGGTTTTGGGAGTCCTACATGGAACAGAAGCTTTAAGTCTGTGTTGCTATTGGAATCCATCACGCAGAGGTTCTGATAATGTCAGTGACAATCCATAAGGATGCTTTGCACTTGGGCAAATGTATAATGATTAAAGATACTGATGAGGTTATTGGTCAGTATTATTGTCCTTGATACCATCTGTCATCAGGGACTGTAGCCAATATTAAAAGAGCAGAGTTTTTGAAGTGCCTGAGATACAAAGCCAGTAACACCCTCATATTGTCCTTTTCACTGGTTTCACTGCTGGATCATCTTCTTCGTCACTTAGTCCCTTTCCGTCACTACAGAAGAAGTTGTTTTGCACACTTGCTAAAACCACTTAGAATATCTTAGCCTAAAGAAAGCTGAAATACAACTTTGCCAAGTTAGGCCACCTTTTCCTTATCTTACTGACCAGTTATTTATTAGCAGGAAGATGTAACAGCAGGACACAGTTATGGCAAGCAAGTATTAGTTGTGCTCAATTGGTGCAAACTTGACTGTCTGCTTTTCCACATTTACCAAACAAGTTAAGCAAGCACATCTTTGCATGGGTTGAAAATATCTGGCACATACTTCCAAAACATTGCTCTGAAGGATAAGGCACTCTACCTAGAGTAGCACCAGCAGCACTATGGAGCAATGCACTCTGTAACACCACCCAGGCAATTGTCATGCAGACACCCAGGAAGGCAAGGATCAAGTCAGCTTTGTTAGAGTTTGATTCCTGTCTGGACTACAAATGTAGGGCAACAGCTTGCTAACAACAAGGTATCCACAGAATAACTCATAAAGAACTCCTAGCTAGCAACAATTAATACTTAGTTAATACTATTTGCTTTAGAGTTGTTCCTGTGGCATTGACAGACACAATTAATTTAAAAAGAAATCCTTAGAGAAGCAAAATAAACACCCACTACCAAAGCAGGCCCCCAGATACTTTGCTGGATATAAGCTTTGCATGACAATTTGTCGTGACTCTACAGACTACCACAGTGGCTCAAAGCATTTCCTTCCAGCCACAGATGCTCTCAGATTTCACACTCCTTAGGAGAGAGGACACAGCTGTGACTTTGCAGTGTCAGGGAATTTTGAAACAGCGAGGGCAATCTCAGCCTCCTGCTGAAGTCTCCTTTCCACCTCCAAAGCAACACAAAGGCAATTAAGCAAGGGCTGGTGTCCAGTAGCTGTCCCATAGTTTAAACAAGCTCTTCAGACAGCTATATTGGATGTCATAAAGATGTCCTAATAAAGCAAGAAGCCCAAACTTGCCTCCCTTGTCAATCAGATAGAGTTACAATGCACAGGAAAAAGCATTATGAGGTTTTTGCACTAACCTGTTGGTACTTAAGTTAAAACTCCCAGTGAAACAGCAGTTCTATGGCAGTTCTACAGCTGCTCTACTGATTGTTGTTTTAGTTTTTAAACGCTCAAACTAACATGTTCGTAAGAAAGTAAAAATTCATCAAGCTCTTAACTTGATCTCACACTTCACAGGGATTTTTAGGGTTTTTTTTGTTTGCTTATTTGTTTCATCTAACTTGCCACCAATGGGCAGTGTCTCAGGTAGAGGGGTGGAGGCTTAACACAACCCAAAAGACACACACAGAAACACGTGCTTCCGTGATTACCTTTCACCCTTCTACGTGCTTGATGGAGGGAAAACATTTGGGTCATTTACAGAACTAAATCTTCAGTAAATTTTCACTTCCTTTCTTGTTACCACACACCTGTTGCATGCAGTACCATCATAGCTCAACCCATTCTACACAACGAAGCACCAGCTGTGCACCACAAAATATTGCTTGTGACAATTGTGTTAGCACAGAACTTGGCCCACCTGCTACAACCAAGGAAATCAATCAAGATAAAAAGTTGGGAAGTACTTTACAGAGCAGATAAATATTCACCAGGCTATTTCTAAACTTGAAATTGTAAAAGAACAACAGACACATTCTCAAAAATTAGAAAGGTGGTAGCAAAGAAATTAATTTTACAGTTCTCACCTCACTAATGCTTTGACAGTGGATCTAACCACACTGGAGAGCAGGAACAATGGAGACACAAGAATATGAAACAGGGAAATGGAGGCAAATGCCACCGATGGGAAGAAGTCAGCCTTTCTTGTCAGATGAGCATGGACAACAAATGTCTACAAAGAGACAAACATCATCATCAGTGCTTTGCCATAAAGAAGGAAACAAAAAAGACTTCATATTGCATAAGCATTTCATTTACAGAATCGTAATTTATACTCTACTCTTTTAACATTTTGGGAGTGTGCTGCATATTTCAGGATGCTTCTGATCCCAGATGACAAGTGGGCATTTTCCATTCTCTCCCAGAGGAACCACAAATGTGTAGCAGGTTTGCATCCTGTTTTCCTCCTTCCTCATTTCCACATCACTTACACTTGAAAATGCAGTCGTAATTAACACTACTTAGAAAAGTCCATACTTACTATAAGTACAGCTGCAATTGGTATTGCTGCATTCATAAAGACTGTGAAGGAAAACATGTAGGAACATTTAGAAACAATTTCCATTCAGACATGCTAAATGCTAAAATACTACTAGTATTGGTTTATAATGGTATTATGTATGCTCAAGATAGGAAAAAATGCACAAGTATCTACCACATGAATATACTGTTTTAAAATGCCTACAGTTCACTTTTTCTTCATATCACCAGAGTTGGGGCCCCCTCAGGTTTTGGGATGTAATTCAAACGATAAGGAATGACTGGCAACTCTGCACTGTATTGTGGATTTAACTTGGAAGATTTAGTCATAATTACTCCTGCTTTGTCAGGTTTGGATACTTTATAGTATCCTCAGGAGCTCTATTCAGCTTCTAATGGTACCTAAGCGTGGTAGAGCTTAGATTTCAGCTGGGTCTTGAGTTATTAAAATGCAAACAATGAACCAGTTCCCTCCCTGACCTTGAACAGCATCTGTCTTGGTGCCCTGGACTCCCTTCTATAGCAACCCATACACTATTCATGCAGCATTCTGAGGTTATTAAACAGATGCATGGGGAGAAGTAAGCAAACACCATTTCTATATAGGGCCCTCTCTTAGAACAGGCAGGAATATGGGTTAAGACAGTAACAACCAGTAATAACTCCGGGAGCTTGAGTCAGAACTGGAGCTATGATCTTACCCTGCACATCTGTCCCCTCTTTCACAACCTGAGGATATTACTTAGTCATCATCTTTTAAGTTTTGACCTTCGCTCAACTGTATTTCATGTAAGTAAACTATACAGAGAAAGAATATAGAATTTATGGCTAAAATGGAATTCAAAGGTCAGTAGAGATGGAACAGAAAAGAAAAGGGCTAGCTGCTTGTTTTGTGTTTGAACTGTGCCTGTCTTTCCTTCCTACTGGGTATACCAATGTTCAAACAGTAAAAGCTCTTCCCAGTTACTTCACCTGAAGCAAAGTGTCATCATTAGACTCACAAATACTGTTTGGCCGTCCTTTTCTGGGCATAAGCCTCTGAAGGACTTTACATACTGTCAGATGTTTGTTAGTGTGTGCAATTCCAAAATAAAAGCTTAGCCTTTGAAAACTAATATGTATGAAAGCCTAGAAATTAATAGTTTACATCTCACCCTAGGGAAAAAAAAATCCTATATTTTTCTGAGGAAAATATTCTTTCTGTATTGGAATACAAAGCAGCTTCAGGCCAGACTCTCATTTCTCCTAATGATCCTACTTCCTGTCCAGTTTTCACACTTTGTAGCAACTTGAGGTGGTTACAGTACAGAAATTTTGAAAAAGGGGAATTTGCTGCCTGCAACTATGTCTTTCTTAATTCCATCAAATCCTTGCCTTTGCAATATGCTTTTGAGACTGCTGCAGTAAATGAGTTTGCTTTTGGGAATGAATCTGATGAGAGAATTTAGCAAAGCTGGTAAACTTCTCAGAGATGGATGCTGTTCTTCAGTTCTGCCTACAGTACAAGATCATACCTGCCAAATATGAAGCCGGATGGATTAAATATTCTGTAGGGTTGGCAAAGCACGTGCAGTTAAGGCATCTAAGGTACTTGGTGGCTCTCAAGAAGCTGATCTGAATTTTGCTATTATGTGAGATCACAAGTACGTCCAAGGACTTCACTTCAAACTTCTTTCAAGCAAACAAATAAGAGTCACTGTAATTTGGGGATTGTTTTCCTTTTATTCTTTTTTTCAATTATGCAAGTGTCCAGAATAATAAAATATTTTCTAAAATTAATTTGTTTTGCAGCAAAGACTTTTTATTTAATTAGATCCAGTCAAAAGTACTTTGTTAGTGGAAAAAGGCTGGCTGAAAACTGGGAAAAATGGTCAGCAGGTTCTGAATATTTTAGGATAGTAACTAATGTTATTTTCCTATGAGGAAGTCTGGAGTTATTTTGTTTCTTACAGATGAAGCAAAAAATCATAGAAGTAGGAAAACCACTCCTTTCTTTCTTTTTTTTTCCCCCGAACAGTCTATACTAAATCCTGTAAAGCTGCAATACATCTCTGACTGTGGAGGCTGTGTTTCATTAAAATATAAGAAGAGCTAATTTCTATTATAGCTTTTTTAGCACACATGAACAATTCCATAGACATACAACCTGGATCCAGGCACAGGGGTGAGGCACATGAGATCCAGTTTCCATGCAGTCGTGAAATGGAATTTTCTTTTGGTCTAGCCAACATCACCCTGAAACTTTTAGGTATATTTTCTGTAATCCAATGTAATTCTATTCCTTATGAATAAAATAACTCCAACCACATTCTTTCATTCCTGTTAATAACTAAGTGTACTTAGAAAAGAATTCCAGATTCTATTCAAAACTATGTGTTAAAAAGGTATATATATAAATCTCTATTCTGCTTTCTTAGTGTTCCACCATCTGCCTTCCTCTTGATCACAAATACATAAAATCTTGGTCCTCTTCTGCCTTTTATTATTTTTTTTTTCTTAACATACGTCCACGTAATATTAGCTAACAAGTTTTGGGCTGATTATGCCTCTCATTCTAATTATGGTAAGGAAAAAGGGAAGGTTCTCCTGTATTTATGTTCCCTTTTTAGTCTGCTAAAGGGCAAGTTTTTAAAGATCAGCGTAATTTCTGCTCAAGTCAGAGGGTGTAAGGAACTCCTAGATTGAAACAATAAGAACCCTTTATAAGCCAAAATTATATGCACCATCAACATAAAGCTGCACTGCTTTACCCCAAGCCGAGAAGTTATCTCCTGTGTCTTGCAAATACATAAATATCATATATAATACAAAACAAAAATGGAATTGAAAACTCAGAACATTTCAAGAAGCATCAGTAAATATTTAGAATTTTTTTTAATAATACATGTCCTTATTTATGTAATTACTTCTTTACAGAATAGTCAGTACTCCTGGGATGAATACATCTTTTCCTAGTGTTACAAATGATACTGTGAGGTTTTAAAATCTAATAAGCCTCCACAGCTCCTTCAGTCCTACAGCTGAACCCATGGCTCTGACTATAAATAGATTTTAATGCCACATGAGGCACTGCAGACAAAGGGAACCCATCTCTGTTGATCTGGGTGCAAGATGAAGTTTCCAATTTCACAAACTCCAGATAAAACCTGGTTTATGACAAAACAGAAACCCCTCTCCAAGACAAGAGAGATTAGGATCCCCAGAGGGAAATTCTGATCTCAGAAGTCAATGAATACCTCAACTTAATGTCAGTTAAATTCAGTGGGATCAGGATCTTTCCCTTAGAGTGTGATAATTTTCAGTGAATAAAGTTGGCTGTTCGTGTCTTGGGTAAAATAAACCAAATAATACTAACCAGACTGCAAATTATTTTTCTAAGGACTAGTCTTCCTTATGATTCTAGAAGGTATTTGTACAAGTACCTTGTAGCATTTGAAAACTTCTTGCTAAAATTTTCCATTTCATTAATATCTCACAGATTATATGAACAGCATTCTTCAGTGTGACTTTACTAATTATTTCTAAAGTATTACAGTAGCAATTATATAGGTGTTGCATATAATCTCCTCAAATCCAGAGTTCAATACGCCATAGGTCTTTTTAAAAGCATAATAAAATCTTAAAGCACTTGAAAAATAATGTGAGAAAAGAATCTGGGTACAGAATGATGGAATTGCCATGATGCTCATATTTTTTCTTTCCATGATGTAGAAATGGTTTTAATTTATTTTAATAAGAAATCCATATTTTGAATAAGAAAGTGTAAGAAAGTACCATCTGCTGGAGTTTCAATGTAAAGACAATACCTGTCACACATTGTGATTTGCATGCTCTATACTGTGCAAAATGCAAGAAAAAAAAAGAAATGTCAACAAAGGCTTCCTCCTGAATGCTGTGTTATAGAGGAGAATATTGCTTGCTGCAGCAGTGAAACAGTCCCTTGAAAGCTTTTCTCCAGAAAAAGTCAATGCTCTGAAGTATTGACTTTCTCTTTTAGGCATATTTCCCATACAAGCAAAATTCTACTGAATTAAATGGAGAGTCTGACTAAATGGGAAGTGAGGAGTACAAATCAGAGCCTAAAGCAACACAAATAATCTCAACAGAGGAATGGTAAACTCATTAGTAGCTAATAATGCAGTAGCACTTAGCTGAGCAGTGGATTAGAATGAAGGAAGAGACTTACTGGATATGGAGGTATAAAGGGCAAAAGACTTGAGGCTAGTCATTTCTTTTTGTCTGGTTTCCTCCACACTGCTGTGAAATATGTGTTCCCAAGCATAGAGTTTAAGTAGCTTAATGCCTCGAAGCATCTCATTTGTCTTCTTCAATCTTTCGTTGGAGTATTCCTGCAACATTTACGCACACATTTACTTGAAGAGTACAATTAAAACACCTGCTCCCCAAGAATAAGGATGATACAAAAATTGTATGCAGCCCCTTGTAATCAGTAAGGTATGCATCACTAGTTCTGTCCATTCAGATGCTCTGTTGTAGTGTTTAACAAAGATGAGCTTCCCTAAAGTTCAAGGGAAAAGACCGTTGGTTTGCACTTCTAAATCGCATAGTTTGGACTGAAAATGTTACTCCTCTGTCAGGTTTCTGATCACTTGCAAGGCTGCCTCTCAGAGCTTACACCACTGGCTGGATTTTCAACTGGGATGATGATATCCAGAGGAGACCAGAACATGCAGACAAGCTATGATCAGGCACTGCTCTGACCAGCCAACATGATATGGAAACAATCAAAACAGTCTGGCCACATTAGCAAGGAGTTGTGATCCTGTCAGGAACCTTGGCTCCAAGCAGGGACAGCTGGCTCAAGCACAGTCATACACTGGTAAAGTTATACTTCCAGTAAAGTATAACTGGAAGTTACACAGTTTCCATTTTTCAGGCTAGCTCAAGGATCTTTGTACCACACCACACAGCGCATGCATTTCTATCACAAACAGCACTGCTCCCATCTGCAGGAATTTCTAGGTGACACAGAATGTCTGCTTGGATGCTGTGGGGATGAATGCTGTCCACGTTTCTGGAAGGGTGCATACTGTTGATGGGAAGGCATTACTTGTCACACAGGAAGGTGCACAAATAGCTTATTACCACCCATGATTTGTGGTGGAAGAGATTTCAGCAAGCTCTCTGGCTCCACTACAATTTCCTACGGCTTCCTTGGCAGTGCAACTGTCGCTGAAAGTGGGAATAAGGTTCAGAGCAGCTGGTCATAGTAATTCCAGTGAACCAAAGTAACTTTCTCGGCAGTGATGCAGGCGATTCAAATTATAGACAAGCCAAATGTGGGATCAAGGAACAGCTTGTGACTTAGCAGACCTCAAAGCTCCCCAGTTGAGGCCCACGCTGTGGGAGTTGGGATGGCATGGAGTTAGTTTAAATAAATCCATTTGATAGATTTCCACATCTGGGGTCCAAGTTTGGATGCAGCATTCCTACCTCCCTTACCCTTGGACAGCTTGCCCTTCACGATTCATTTATTTCTGCACTGCACAAAGCCATCTCTGTCAATGATTACTGACCATTTACATCTGCAAGCTAGAAGACTCTTAAGATTTTTTTTTTCCTCTTAGGAAAACATATTTGTGAAAAATATAACCCCCAAAAATACATTTTTACTGCTTACGCTTATCATGTTTCCACATTTTTGAACTTGACATCCTTGAGCATTACAAAATATTTGAGAAGCAGTTCTGGGTCAATGTCCACAGTTAGCTTTGTAATTGCAAACACAGACCAGTGCATAATCACCAGAGGGGATATTTATATCACAAAAGAGTTTGAAGACACTTACCAATGTGCTTCTCTGGGCCTGTGACAGTTTTGTTGCTACAAAGTACTGAACAGGTGCAAGGACTATGATTACTGCTGCTCCAATTAAGGCACTGATTCCAAGAAGGTAGTAGAGCAGAAGAATTCCTACAATTATCTATTGGGAGAAAAGAAAGCGAGGGAAAGGTCTTGGCTTTACTTTGGGTATGCACCACAAACACCAATTATAGGGTAACCAGACACCATGTTCAAACCAACAGCCACTGCAGTTACCCTACCCCAAATGCTGCACGTTCTGCATTGCTGGCACAGTGAGTGTGATCAGTCAGATCTTCTGTCAGAGGACCAGACACCCACCCAGTGCTCCTCCCCAAATTATGCATTCTGTGTATTTCTGTTTCACAGACACTCCATTATGCCCAGCAGAAGGTTGTACTAGGTTTGTATATCTTCTATAATTTAACTCCCACATCTGCATTAAAAAAAATACTAAACCCCCTTTTAAATAAAATTTTATTTAAAAATACTTCCAAGTAACACATTGAGGTATTCCCTTTAGAGTCACTATTAAATATTTTGTCCCCATTGGCTGGATGACATAGCACACATTTTTAAATGTTTTATATTTTATTTATATATTTACATATATATCCTATTTTATTTTTAAATATATATGCACATATATATAATTTATATTTTTTATTTGTGATTTTTTTCTCCTTTGACATTGCAGTATTTTTACATTAGAGAAGAAATTACATATCCCAGTTTAGTAAGAACTCACTAATCTGCAACACTGGGCTTTCACAAGAAGGAACGCCTCTTTGATTACTATAGAAACTAATATGAAATATTATCAAAAATACAACTGATCTTGCAAACTTTAAGATTACATTATTGCTGACAAGCACATTAAAAACAAAGGAACATTGTAATTACACCACTGAGAACCTCCCCTTCAAATAACGTCTCACAGAAATTGGCAAGGATATGTTTTAAGGATCTACAGTGCCAGACTCGCAATGACTGTTAAAAAAGGGTTAAAGAAACAGCTTAAAAAACAAAGGTTTGTCTGTGGATATGTAAGAATCTAGAGATAAAGCAACAGTCTGGATGGAGAGGGCTACTGTAAGCAAATCAATAAACACAAACAATACACACAAGCTACCAGTGTTAATTACCACTATTCTAATGACTGAGTCCTGAACATTCTGCAGCATTGACACTCTATGTGTTTAACAGTGTAAGCTGATAAATTAATCAGAAGACATAGTGATAGAAAGTTAATTTCATACATAACTTCCCTTAATTAAAAAAATAATTGGAAATTTCCTTGAAGTGTTATCTACTACTCTTGCTATGTTTGCACAGTCTCATAACCATCATAGAAGCACTATCTTCCATCATTTCAAAGCTCAATAGTTATAAGCCCATCTATTTCCACACAGTTATGGGAATTGAATGTTTCCATGAAGAAAAGGAGACCCTAGTTTCCACATTTCTATATTGATATCTTCAATAATTTAAGACACAGAGAGAGAAAATACAGACTTCTTTTTCTCTTAAGAACCCTTTTATGCCTCTCCAAAGCTGAACTAAACTAAAATATGACTCTCAAAATGAGCCACAGTATTTACTTAGAAAATACACAGTAACATGAAAGTAAAATCCTATTGTATACACAACCCGAATCTAGTAAGAGGCAAGGTTAATCGAAAATTAAAAATCTTTTAGTGACTAATCTGCTTCCACGCGAAGTCAGGAAATTCATGAGTGTATGAAGCCAAACCAAACACACAAGGCCTCTGTCAGATACCCCCGGCAGGGCTCTCCTCCAAAACACAAAACGGTCTTGGTCTTAACAGATCAAGATATTCATTCCCAATGGCTTCATCATGGATAGACACTCCAGACACTAAAAATACAGGAAAGCATCGAACAGTGTGCAGCCACTGCAGAATACTGACTCTCTGCTTTCCCTCGCTACTGGTTGATTGTCAAGGAAATTATGGGACTGCCTGGTTCTAAAAAGAGAGCATCAGCTCCTCACATAGACAAGGAGAAAGCTATTCCAGCTGGATCTTGAGGGAGTTAGCTGCTAGCTCATGGCTGCTTTTCCACCTGTCATCCTGGCTATTGAGAGGACAGTCTTTGCAATAAAAATTCCCTGATTCCAATAGGCTAAAGTAATCCCATTTTATCTTCTTTAAAATGAGATAATAAGGGCAAACTTTTAAAATATATTCAGCATGTATGGAAATAAAAAAGTGAGGACTTGTATCTGAAAAGTGCTGAAATCTGTACATCTAATTGAATATAGTTCTATTTGATATCACAAAGGACAGAGTCAAGAATAAATAGTACACAGATAATATCTGAACCCTGGAGGACAGTGTCAGGCAGATAGGAAGGCTCTTATTAATATTCCTGAGAAGGTAACAATCATAATATAAAAAACCCTATCAGTGTAATGGAAGACTTTGCTTCCCTTTCATCAAAATCACAAAGCTCTTCCCTGCCAGAGATATATATCAGGAGCAAGAAGCTCACCAATAGCTCTGGTTATTTTGTCTTGATTATTTACTGAGGATAGCAAACACTTTCAGCCAAAACCTGCTTTGTGGGCAGTTTTGAAAGAGACAAATGACCTTTCATTACAAGTGTAAGCTATCCTTACCAATGAGCCAGAGATATGAGAATACAGGATTTCTTAATAACCACAATGAATTCAAACAAGAGTGTTTATAAGATGGAGGCGTGGGGAGAAAGCCTTTATAGGGCCTCATTTTGCTCCCAGGGTCTGAGCCAAACCTACTGAGGGCAGCTTTCAACTGATTGGCATTCCTGGGCCTCTTCCCATGGATTTCAATAACATTCAAACAGTAACTTATGTCAGTGATAAAGCTTCCATTGACTCCAGTCAGAGCAAAAATGGGGCTCAAATTATCAGGACCGTATAGAAAACCTAACTTGTTATGAATGGCTACTACAAGATCCACAGCAGATGCTGAAATATTGTTACATTAAGAGCTACAAGACAATTAAAAATCTGCTTTAAATAATAACGGAGTTTATGCAACTTATTATTAGCCATCTCTCAAGCAGTTGTTTTAACTGCCTCATTAAGCAAGGTACTGAACGAATGTTATGGAAAAATGGTTCGAAGAAACCTTTGTGACCAGTGTGACTCACTGATTTTGGCAATGCGTGCACCATCCACAAAACAGGAGCACGCTCTGGCACTGATCGTCCTCATCTGGTAAGAACCATTGCAGGGGGAATTTTAATGCAAACATAATCATATTTTCAGCAGACTGTCAGGAAGTCTTTATGAGTCCGTGACTTCTGGCACATTAAGGCAAAATGTTGTTACAGAATATGCAATGAAATTGGATTAATTCTCAGCTGCACTAAAGCGCTGCCTACACTGAGGTACCAGAGAGGACTTATAAAAGAGGTGTACATGAAATTGGTATGTTGTTTGTTTTACTAACAGACTTACAATGGAGACTAAGCTGAAGAGATAATTGTACCCTAACCATTAACATTAAAGGGGTGGACTCTTCTTAATGCCTCATAGCTCTTTCAGCACTATCATTTTAGCAGTATACAATCACTGGCTTCTTACTGCAGGGTACTTCCAGTAAGCAGAACAAAAATACCCTGCTATCCTAACTGTTACTAACAAACTGCCAATATGTAGCCATATTTAATATGAAATTTCTTATCAGTTTCTTTTCATTATAGTTGTCCTCTCTTTTGCAATTAGACACCACTATTAGGATACATTCATTGATCACCTTTTTTTCCCACTTACTCTAAAATAATCTGGTCCCCATTGCCTCCCCCCCTCCCACTCCCACCCCACCCCCTTTAATTTCAGGGAAGACATCCTGATGCTAAAAAATAAGTCAGGTTATGAAGTTAATCTGGCTGACCATGCAATCAGATGATTTTTAGACTTGCTTTTAAGGAGGACGTGCTTATCTGATCTATAGAAAAAGCTCTTATTATCTGACCAAAATATCTTTATTTTTGCAGGACCAACTACAAAATCAACTCAATTCTAATATGTATCTTTATAATCAGAAAGGAATCCAGATCTCCTGATGGCCAGCACACCTCACTCTTTGAAATCCATGCAATTTACATAATTACCAGAATAATAATTACCATGCTTCCATGTTGGACATCATGCACAAACTCCTGTTTTTTAAGTCAGTAGGCTTAAGACTGATTTAAATCAGTCATGGAAGTACCCTCTGAAATGGGACTTGGCTTTCCTCATCCTAAAGACTTGATAAGACACAGTTGTATCTCACTGGGTATTACAAAAGGCTACAGGACATGGAGCCAGGAGTGACAAGGCTATTGGGTGTGACTCAGAACAGTGATCTGCTTCCTGCCATCCATGTGGGAAAGGGGACTGATGGGATAAGAGTGGTATTTAGAGACAGGAGACCAAAGACACCAGAAAGAATAAAGTAGCAAAACCATTTCATATAAGATATATGTTATAATAATAAAAAACCCCCCAAACTGTGGAATTTGTCATCCAAGAAACAGCAGTAGTTTTGAGGGATGTCCAAAGGATCATCTCTAATCATCACATTTGTGAATAAAGCATTACTTCTCTCACTTCTGCTGGGATTCAGAAGACAAATGATTGCAATAACTTCCAGTTAACCTCCCTGATGTAATAAATGAATGGACTGCAACCTGCTGTACCCTATAAATTCTTGCAACAAATGCAAAGCATATTTGGCAGTAGTCAAGATTCTAATACAATCCTAAATACCTAGAATCCAGTCACAGATGTGAAATCTGTTACATTCTATGTTTCTAGATGCTAATAGCTTGAAATCTTATTTCCAATTATTCTTTAACTTTTATAACATCTCTACTTTCATAAAAATCATACACAATGAGGCAGTACAGACTGACGCGCATTAGGAACAAAAGCACACTCAATCACCTTACCTGTACTGGCATAGCCCAAAGGTTAGGGCAGAGGAAAAAGAACCACATCAGCTGATTTGTGTCTATGGCAACCAGGTTACAGATCTGGCCTGCTGTCATCTCTCCCATAGACATGTTAGAAGTTGAAAGCTGCATAATTTTATTGTATATCTTTGTCTGGAAGAGATATCAAAAGGTGTTAGCATATAGAAATGAGTTTTCTAGCTCCATCTAAAGCACATGTGCAGCATGTTGAGGGAAAACAACATTTACAGTAAATCATATGAAGAACTTTGAGTTTGGCCATTTATGTTATGATGCAAAATTTTAAGCTACTTATTCTTCACCAACACAAAGCACAGTAGCTGCATCATGGTTGTCTAACTACTCCATTTTTGCAGCCCTGTGCATCAATAAGAGAATGAAACCTTTACTGCCCAAAATGCCCAAGAAGAACAATAGCAACCATGACCTCCAGCACATCCGTGGAATGCCCTTGCTGTAACTAGCACTAATAATGTATTATTAGATTCAATATATAATCATCAATATATTATAAATCTTGTTATTTTTCTCTGGCAACTGATTGTGGTCCCATCCAGTTCCCAGAACAATGTTCCTGGCTGAGAACATTGTTTATTTTGGCTAGAGAGCTCAGTCCCATTACAAAGTTTAATTCACAGACAACTATTGTCACAGATACAATTCTGTACTGAATTAAACAGGTGCCTCAGCACAGAATCAGGCACGAGGTAGGAAAATAACTTAATACACAATAATGAAAGTGTACTTTTACCAGCTGCTTTGGTAAAAGGCTACACAGCAATGCTTTGCCATCACTGAGACTGAGCTGACAGAAGGCACCTTCATTCAGTGAGTGTCTTCAGATCAAATGTCCATCACAAAGCACAAAGTCATAAAGGGCACATTGAACAGGTGCAGGTTTACACAGGAGAAGAAGAAAGATAAAAGATTTAAAGAAAAAGGTGTGTAAAAATACTGGCACAGCAAATGCCACTAAAATTAATCTACTGCTTAGAAAGATGGATAAAAATTTTCCATTTTCAATAGTCCAACTGGTATTATCTGGGCCTCTGTGTAACATCCAGTGCAGAGAACACAAAGCTTTTCTCCAACAAAATTAATTCAACAAAACTAGTGCTATTTTCTGACAATTTCCGTTTTACACTTGCCGTGGTTTCAGTGGGTTGCAGCTCTTCCACTTGATACAAGACATGCAGTTTTCTTTTTGTATCTTTTGGGTCAAATTTTATTCCTTCAGGATTTTTCTACTTCACTGTAATAAGGGAAAACCAACGGATGGAATGGAGAAGTCTGGCAGCCGACAAGTGCTTCCAAGTGTAAGATCAAAAGAGATTAAACAATTAGGCTGCTATTGAAAGCATCCATCCATCACAGACTCCCCACAGGATCCACGTAGCTCAGTGGATAAATATTACAACTTATAAGGCTGTCTTTCAGGCTGTCAGAGGCTAGGTTTCAGCCAGTGCATTTGGCAATCACATGTTGTAATCTTACACCAAATTCTCTCATTTCCAGGCACAGAGCTTTGTATGCTACATAAAACTTGAATTTTGTATGCTGCAATGATTATGGACTCCACTTTAGCAATCTTACTTATGTTCCGTAATTACAGGTCCTGCAATGCCTGGTAAGTTTTGTGACATGACCCATGGAATAAGAACTACTCTATACATTGGGAATACGACCTATCCTTTTGTCCAAAGGTTATTTACAAGAGATTTTAAAGCTGTATTATTTGCAGGGGATGTGATGTTACAAAAAAAATGCCTTTGAGTTGGGTGAGGTGCAGTTCACATCCAAAACTCTTTCAAAATTTACATTCAGTTTTACTATCAGCAAATCTTTGCTTAAAGGTAAGAAGAAATACAACATTAGTTATTACAAATAAGTGTTTATATAAAATCATCATATAAGATGCAGAAGAAACAGAATGCAAGTCTAAGCTAACAATTTTTAATGGCAATGGTTACATTCAGTACATTTCAGGAGAGAAGAGTTTCAGAACTTAACAACTATAATTATAATTTTTATTTACAAACACATGTATTAGTGTATGAAAGTGTTAATTAGTAATATACTGGGTACCTGTATTGCGCCTCTCAAGTTGATTCCTGTTTCAATAGCAACATAGTATGATGCTTGGAGAAATGTCCTTTGCAACAGAAGTGCAAAAAATAATAGTACAGCCAAAACATATGCATTGGACAGGAACTCTTGAGATGAAATAAAGAAGACACCAAGAATTTTGGTCTATAAAAAAAAAGAAGTTAGAAATCAGGTGTAATGGTAATTTCATTACCTGCTTTGTATAACTAATAAGCAGAGACAATCCCCGTTTATTACTTTGAAAGTTCTCCCAACCTTGCCTGAAACCTCACAGTTTATCAATTCAAGGAAACAGTTCCATAACGTGCCAACTCAGTAAGCTTCATGTAAATGCAGAATGACATTTATAGGATTTCTGATATCCTTCCAAAACTCTAGGACACTGAGTAACTCCATCGGTCATTTGTTAAAAGATGTGCAGTGCTCATCATCACAAAGGAATAGTTAACATCCTTTCAGAGAAATTACTCTCACTATTTTAACACCTCAGATTTCTGAACACTAAAAACAACCTTCAGAACTTCTCAAAAAAACCTCCTGGAACTATGCACATTATTTTGGCCTGCAGCACCTTGTTCAGAATTTCTGTTTATGGTCATTACCTTCTAGCAAGTTCACGAGATAACCCAAGTGCATTTTGAAGCACGTCTACAGCTTAATGGGAAAACTGCATTTATTCCAGATTATATTTAACAAGCCAGTACCTTTGGTGCCACAACTAGTTGAGAGGCTGGCCAACCTCTGGAAGCCTTCTGAAACTAAAATATCTGTGTTCCTCTTTCTTCTCTTGGCTTCTAAACTTTGATTGCTGGCTTGTGCTTCCATTAAAGGTAAAATTAGGAAGAGGTCTCTTTCTATTCCCTTTCAGAGGGCTTCTTGCCATTTACACTCCTGCTGTATTCCTTGCCCAGCACATTTCTTCTTGCCTGCATAGTTTCTTTGCTGTTGATGTTTTCACACCTGCTATAACACTTAATAAACTATATTTCACAAACTCTCACTGTCTGTGCATTTTATTAGATCTGATCTGTACCTTGCAGTTAACTTCATAGAAGCCCCATATGGCAAGTTCATACAGAGGCTAAATTTAGTTTTTAAAGCTGTTCTTTTGTAAGGTGAGGCTGAGCCAACTGGAAAAGGAAAAAATTTCTCCCTACCCCTTCTTACACCTGGGATTCTCCAATCTGCACAATTCTGTTGTTCACTGTGCACTAGTTAGGGAGCTAACTGGACCTCTTCCTGAGCCAATTTGAATCACTAACATAAGAAAATCATTCCAGGAAAAAATAGTGGGCCAAATCAGACCACAGAAGTGCCCATTCAGTGCCAGAGATAGAGCAAAGGAGAAAACAGGAGCAGAGGTGACAAGGAATGTGAAAAGAGGAAGAGCAAGTCCTTTCAGCTGTGGTGACCTAATAGGTCACTTCATCTTCCTGAGAAACTGAAGTCTTAGGGTATTTTTTCCATCTCTTTTTACTCCATTTTTTGGCATTCATGATTGCTCCTGCCAGTGCTGTAGTGGGAACACTATCTATACCCTTGAACTCAGTAGGGAGATTTTTAGGTCTTAAGCAGAGAAATGCCTTGATTCACAAACAAGTAAATAAGATAATGAGCAAAACAGTTTTTTGAAAGGATCCTCTGTTTCACTCCAAGAGAATGAATGCTTACAGTAACATCCAGGGCACCTTTCCTGAGACAGTGTCTCCCACCTCACTTAGGAATATTCCTTTTCATGAGAAGAAACCAGTCTGATCTGTCCACACAATGGTCTAACCATCTGTTGAGGTGCCTGGGAGCTCATTCATCAACATGAAACAGTCATTCTCCATAAATACCTGATCACTTCCAACTGTGGTTAACTCTTTCTCAGATGTTGGCCAAACAAAGTGGTTGTCAAATTACTTTCGTCTATTATGCAAGACAAACAAACTTGAGTAGATTGCTAATGTTTACTGCCTTTTCCCACTTATGTGGCATTTGTTACAAGCACTGAGATTCAGACCAAGGCTGGACGCAAACAAAAGCAAGTAATTATGATTCCATTTCTGTAATTCTTTGTTTCTTATTTCCATAAGGAAGCATCTTGATAGTCATATACTACTGTTATGCAAGTACGTGCAAGAACACAAAAGAACATGGAAAATTTCCAAGTGATACTTAACAGTGCCGAGTTTCACGCTCTGAAAACAGGGAATAAAAACTACTTTAATAATTTATTTCTTGATTTCAAAGGTAAATTGTCAGGTGATAATATTTCAGCTAAGTGCTTTGACTTCAACCAGACGATGTACATAACCATTTCAGCAGTCTGTAGGGCCACTGAACTCACTAATGAATTAGCTCTCAGAGAAAGTTATTCAAGCATATAGTCTCCAAAGTCAAATCAATAGAATGTAAGTAGTCACTGGTCATACCCACTTCTTTAAGTCTGTATCAGCTGCAAAACTCGGAACAATTACAGGATATGGCAGCAATTATGTTCAGACAAAGACACATTTAACTGCAATTTTAGTTATTTGCACCTTAAAGGGATTTTAGAGTCTTAAATTATTACTTATCCCATAGTAACTCAAATAGGCTACAGTAGCATTATATACTACAAATGTCTACACTACAGTGAAAATGAGTCTTTCTTCCAGATTATTTACAATCTTACAAGTTCAGCTTTTCAATTCAACTTGCCTTTGACCCTTGCAAGATCTAAAGGTCCTTGTAAATTTATTCTTGCTGTAACTCTGATGAATAAGGAGGAAGACTCAAGGCTATAAATTTAGCACAGAAGCTTTAGAAAATATACCACATCTGGAAAATATATGGAAATACAGGGGAAAATTCTAAGTACAACCAAGTCTTCTCCCATGCTACCTGCAAGGCCCCAGTACTTAACTGTACCAGTTTAAGAGCCACCTATAGTTTCCTGTGCAGCACATATATATTCAAATACTAAATAGAAGGTGAAACAATAAATAACTGAAAAACTTGGAGGTTTTACAGAAAAAAAAAAGAAAAAACCCAAGAAAAACAAAAATCACATTTGAGGAGTTATTATTTTAGCAGTTCTTCACTGGGAATTCTTTTTATTTCAATACATGATCATCCAGGAAAAAATGACACCTCTAACACATGAAAAACTTTAAAATGCTTCTTATGATGGCAAAGTTAGAACAACATAAAAACCTGCAACACTGAGAGGTCCTGACTGTCAAAACACTCATATAACAGCGAAGAGAAAGGCCAGAGCAGTATTGGTCATGAACCACAAATATTAGAGATTGTGCTGTATTCTACCAAAAGGAGCAATGGAAGCAACATGATTTCAGTGCTGTCCTACATATACCACTGGCAAGTACTGCTAATTACTGCAGCCAATACTACTTTTTGCTGTATGTAAAAGAACACAATTTTTTCCAAAAACAAGTTTGACAAATCATGCTTTTCTAGCAATGAGATTTTGGTGCAGCATCGATGCCCATCAAAACTTCATATAATAGACAAAGAGCAAAAGTGAGATGAATATTCTCATTATTTCATCTAATGCTCCCTTGAGAGAAAAGGACAACAAATATATATACAGAAACATCACACACACACTTGGTCAAAGCACCAAGATGTTTGCCAAGTCTCAGATGCATTATCAGGCCATTATGGTTTACAAAGTCACTGAGCACTTCTGTGTTTAAACTACAATAGCTGTCTACCTACACTTTTCAGCCTGCAGGAAACAGAAATCACTGAACCTTTGGCATCCAAGGCAAATAACCTTGTTTGAGAAGGTGATGAAACTAATTAGATGTTTTATTTTCAGCAATCTCTTTGGGGACATTCAATGTCCCACCTTCCTGACAACTTCAGGAGAACACTATTTTTTATAAGCGCCCATAGGCTCTAACCAGTAAAAGGCTGAGCAAAAGGTCACTACTTAAATACCTAAAAAACCTAGAGTCACACAGTCTTAAATGTCAGTTCTGGACTTTTTGCTACACTGGGCCCTATGACTTCCAGAGCTTTTAAATAATGAGTTTGGTGTATTCTTTGAGTGTGTTATGTCAGCAGATACTCCTAATACTGGTACTGCTAATCCTAACATTGCAATGTGGAAGATGCTACCAGCAAAATATAGTGGTTATCATTCTTTCAGTCTCTTCTTCGGTGTGAAGTGATTAACACTCAGAGAAATTCATGTCATAAGAATGTTCTGGGGTGTGCATAAATATTGATACTGGAGTTATAAATAAACATGAAGAGCGTGACAGAATTTAAGACGCTGTCATGTTCTGACTAACTGCGGCACTAACTAATGCAGTTAATACTGCCTGTGACACCCATGTGATCTCAGAGTTCAAGCTCCAAGGTGGTTTATATCTGTCATACAGGGCCTGAAGAATAGAGCAAATTTTATATTTCTTTGCCTTTGGTTTCACAAAGAGAATTTTTGTTTGAAAGATACATCACCTCCTCAATCTAGTAGATGGGTAAGAGATGCATAAAAGATGCCCTCCACTGTAATCACAGCTTACTTTGCTTGTCCAATTCTGTCCCACTGTGTGGCAACTCTTTCCAACACCCTCAAACTCAACAGCACATCAAGCACAAAATGTTTTCCCCAACTTGTCTTTGCCTTCATAAGACAGCGTGTCAGAAGGCTTGTTTTTCACACCTATGAGGCTCTTGAGCAAACAATAAAGCAAGGTTCTCTTTTTTTTTTTTTTTTTTAAAATCATTACAGGTAAGGATACATTACTAGCAGTACAGCTGGTGTATTTCTTTCCAAAGTAGACCAAATTGGGCAGGTACGTGCATACATGTGGGAGTTTTCCTGAACACCCACTGTCTGTTTACAGATAGTTTGAATAGAAAGCCTTCATTTGGAAGATATTTCATCTAATCCAGCAAAGGCAATTTTCAAACATAAACATAATTAGCCTCTTAACAGAAAAAACAATGTGCATAAACCAGGTCAAAACAGAAGGAAAAACTTCTTGGAGACATTTTAGCTAAGCTAAAATTCACCTTGTGTCACTCCTGGACTATCACCATCAGTGAATAATGCTGTCAGGTGATCCAAAAATAGTGTAAAAGGCAATGATGAGGTTACTGCTTGGCTAGTGAGTGAGGACGCCAAGGCTGGATGAGGCTCTTGGGACCTATCTGGACCAGACCTGAGTTGTTCTCACAGCAGCACTACCAGACACTTTTATAGGAAAATTAACTATGACAATCTGTAAATTGTGATTTGATACAATTTCAGCTGAAAGAATATCCCAAACAAATTATCAAGAAGCAGAGCTCAGCAACCTCCACAGTACTTTGCTGCAACACAGCCCTAGAGTCTCAATTTTCTCATTTCCTGCTTAAACTGGTTTCCATTGAACCCAATTGCTATATTAAAGTTCCAAATATTAGGATAAGGATTGTAAAATGGACAAACAATTAATTTTAGCCTGAGGCATTTGTTAAATTTCCTGCAATGCAGCTGATTTCTTTCAATATTTACAGTGCACCTAATCCAAAGTGTACTTGAATGAATGGGTGTATTTCCATTAGCGTCATCAGACTTTGGAAATAAAGTCTTATATCAAACACTAAGTGAGCGCAGAAATAAAATAATCTATCTCATAGAAATCCAGCCTGAGTAACCTCAACTTATAATGAAAAGATGTTTCCTGAGTTACATTTTTATTTTTTGTTAACTAAGAAATATATCTGCTTCTTCTTGGAGAACATTAATTTAAATAGCATCCTTTAAAAATATGTTTCAGTTGATCTTTCAAAACTAACCTCCCCAAAGACACTAGTGGAAATTCTTTGTCACAGTTAAATTACTTGTCATTTTATTATGATGACAAAAGCCCTCTTTAATCCCCTTAGACATCACTAATTTTTGGAAATAAAAAGCCAAGCCTATTAAAAACACACTTTCCTTTCTGAAAAGCACTCAGTCACATATTTGATTGAATCTCTACTCAAGACTGTACACCAAGGTTGTGGGTTTTATCCCTTTATGGGCCATTCACTTAGGAGCTGGGCTTGATGATCCTTGTGAGTCCCTTCCAACTCAGAATATTCTGTGATTCTGGATTAAATACTCATGATGTTAATGAGATTCTGGATATGCTTCACTGTTATCTTGAATGAGGTTGTTTTCCAGAATGCAAGGCTGATGAGATACACGGGTCACATATTTTGCCCCCCCCAAAGAATCCCAGAATGGGTCAGGTTGGAAGGGACCACAGTGGATCATCTGATCCCACCTCCCTGCTCAAGCAGGATCATCCCAGAGCACATTGCACAGGATTGTGTCCAGACAGTTCTTATATACCTCCAGTGAGGGAGACTCCCTCTGGGCAACCTGTTCCAGTGCTCAGTGACCTGCACAGTAAAGAAGTTCTTCCTCATATTCAGGTGAAACTTCCTGTGCATCAGTTTCTGCCCATTGCCTTTTGTCCTATTGCCTGGCACCACTGAGCAGAGCCGAGCTCCATCCTCCTGACACTCTCCCTTCAGATACTCATATACATTGATGAGGTCCCCTCTCAGCAGTCTCTTAAAGCTGAAAAGGCCCAACTGCCTCAGACTGTAAGAGAGATGCTCCAGTTCCTTCATCACCTTTGTTGCCCTCTGCTGGACCCACTCCAACACAGTATAAAAGTGGATAACAGGCAGTACATTCATACTGTCATTTCTAGCATTCAAAAATACATTGCAGAGTCACTTTCTTTACTGGGGCCAAACAATACGTAGTCATAGCACTGCTTTTTGACTCCTATATTTTTATGACATGTTGACAGTACCTGTGGGCGGATGGTGTTATTTCCTTTTCCAACATTGTGAACAATCCCAGAGATGCAGAGTGGCCCAGCAAATCCAAGCAAGTCAGCCAGAATACGGAATGTGCTACTGAGAAGTAAGGGTCTTCCAAACGCACAGCAGAGAGCACGCCAAATGGATCTGGATCCTTGTGGAGATGATGATCTTTTGTTCTGTTCAGAAAAAATGAAAAATTATTAAGAATTATGTTATACATTAACCTCAGGTCTGGTAAATGATTGGTATTTTTATTGCTGCTTTAATTCATTGAAAGTAATTTGCAATATTTGAGCTAGAAAAGTATAGGAACTACAACTATTGTTTCATTTCTTTTTATAGAGTCAGAACAAAGCATTAAATTGCACTCCCCTCCACTTCACAGAAAGAACCATGATTTCTTTCCTACCCTTAATAGGGAACAAATAAGTGTGTTGCTTGTGGCCTGCTGAGGGAGAAAGAAAAAAAGAGGGAAGGAAACTGATAGTTTTTGTATTCTGGTGAACACAGAGACTAGAAACCTATACTTGTTTTACTCAGAATGCAAAAGAGTTCTCTCAAAATCTTGAATACGCTCAGCTCCTACCAAGGAGTCAAAATTAATTTGAGCTGAGGTAGTTTCAAACCCGAATTCTCCTACGAACAAACTGTAATTGAACTTACATGGAAAAAAATAGACCTGCAAGGCTTCATTAATACTGGCTGTAACTGAATGTTTCCAGGGTCTTATTAGGAAGAAAAATGGTGTTAAGTGAACACAGTTCATAATTACTTTCCACATCAAAATAGAGGCTGTATGCATTTTGCACACATTTAACCAGTAACGTATTGGACATGTGTGTTTAGGTAGAGAAATTTCATTATTCACCAAGTATGTGTTCTCTTTGTATATAGAAAGCTATGCTAATGGATACTTGATTTGCATCATGGTTCTTGATAGAGTATCATGCTTATTCCATAAAAAGTAATCAAAAATGCAAGCACTGAGTAAGCAGAGAGACATAATTCCATGCTTTGCACACCTTCTGTGCTTCAAAGGCCTCATTAAGACGAATGTAATTGGTCAGAGCTCTCATAGCAATGGGAAGCTTGCCTATGGTTTTCAAGTCTATCGGCTTTTTATGGGCAGTCTTGATGAATGTATTCATCCACCAGTATGTTCCTTTGGATAACAGATTCACAAATGGCTGTAAGAATCGAACACCAAGGTCCTGGAGATCCTCAGGAGGTTTAACTTCTTTAGGAGTTTTGAAGAAAACATACCTCTGAAATTCAGAAAAATACCAACAGAATAACACTAAATGCATAGAAAATAAAAGTGCACAAAGAATAGATAAGGACATTGCAGATAATCAGTGAATAAGTCTTGAGACTTCTGAGAGTGTATACAGCAATAACAAATGTTTACATTGGCCTAAATAGAGAAAGAGCAAGGACAGACAGCTGGTGACTTCCTGTTGTCAAGATAAAACTTTTTCAGACTTCACTCATTTTTGGGAATGAAAAGCCAAGCCTCTTAAAAACACCTTTCCTTTCTGAAGGATCCTCAATCACATATTTCATTCAATCTCTACTCACGATTAAAAAAAAATACTTTTAATCTTAGTAGGATTTCTGGATATGCTCCAACCAGAGAAATAATTCACAGATGCTAGCAAAAAAGGTGATGGGGTTGGGAAAGGCCACCAAGAACAATGAGAAGGGCTGAAAGAAGGGAGAAGGTACAGTTGGGATTCAAAGTCAAACAAGTCAATCTTCCTTCTTCTAGAAGAAGACTGCAGAAGGCAGGAGAAAAAAAAAAGTGATGCTAAAGTCTGCTGGTTTTGCTATCATAGGGGCCTCACCCCCTACTTTTATTTTCTTTTTTCTCCCCTTCCTCAGCAGTGGCCAACTCTCCATGCAACCCAATGCCTTTCTTCAGCAGCTGCAACAAGCCACAGAACAATAGGCAGTAGAAAAAAAAATTCATACTGTTGACTAGTTTATTCAATCCTTTAATAATTAAAACCAAATGAATAAAACACAAACAAAAAAGGTGACAATAGGCAGTGACCTTCTTTTATTTTTCTTTGTGACCCATAATTTCACAGAGATTAAATCTCACTTAATGATACAGTTCTATTATGAAGAGGTTTATGGGCAAGTCTCTCTGATGTCACATTTGGATTTCACTTTTCACACATCCCTGGTTTTCATTTATTATATAAATACGGAATATCCAGCATTGAGCTTTTTATTCCTTTTTGTTTTAAAAATGGTACTACAAAGGCTGCTTTTAGTCATATTTTTTGCCCTAAGTTATCAAATTAACATACACAATCACAAAAGAACAAATATATGATAGGTACAACTCACGTAGCTGAACGCATTATTGGAAAGAAATCACATGAGGAAACCAGCAAGAAAATTTACACAGAAGTATTTCTTCCCCTTCTAAATTTAATTTGTGCACACGGTTATGTGAATTCCAGGTCAAGGAAACTTTGGCATTTATCTATCCAGCAGTCTCCAAAATCATCTCTCAGTTTAAATTACGACTGCAGACACCACAGAGGGAAAAAAAAAATACAGTTGGGAGGAACCCCAGTTGCCCAAATTAATCACTTATTGTGGTTGTCTCCTGGAAAATGAGAGATGTTATTTTTGTGTCTAAGATAGTTTCTGACAGAGGAGACAATTTCTTTCTAGCAGTCTTCATTTGCATCAGAAATACTTGTTTGTCAAGACTGAAACAGAATAATTTAAAAATTTAAAACAAACTTGACCAGAAGAAATTGACCTTAATTTAACTACAACGGAGTCTGGCATTTCTTGAAATTATGTATTTATCTGACCCAATAAAATTGGATTAACCTTTGATTCTCAGATTGATTTGTACTCTTAACTGGATTTTTCTTTCTCCTTTAGCCTAAGTACCCAAAAAAGGGAGTAAAAAAAGGAAGAAAAAACAATAATTCAAACTCCAAATCAATAAAAACCACAGGAGGAGACTTTTATGATAGGAACTTACCCTCACCCTGATGACATTGATTTCTACAGCTAGTAGCATTCCATACAGAACAACCAGAAGTCCTGTGAGGCAAAATCGAAGCTGAGAAAATCCAACCCCATTATCACAGAACTTTACAAATTTGATGGTTTTAGTTATAAAAGCTAAAGTCCAATAGAACAGCAATGCTGTAGAGAAAAAAAACACAAAACTTAATCAGCTCCACAGTTGCAAAAATATACAATAGCATTATAAAATAGTTATTCAGAAAGAATGCAACAGAATATAGGGAACCAGAGAGTAGCCTTTCTCATGTCAAAACAGAAGCCTGATTCAATTCCACAAACATTAAAATATTAAGATGATATTAGCTCTAAATGCCTTTTCTATTAGATTTAGTGATATTTGAAAAGTTTCACAAAGTGAAGTCTGCTGAAGGAAATTTCCATCTGCTGTAAACATGTGTCTACATAATGAGTTCAAGGGCAGGTACTGTTCCACAAGTGAGGGAGCCAGTGAATGATGCTCTTCAGATTTGGTTAATGCTACAAGACTGCCATGAATTTGTCTTGAGGAGAATTTCTCTGTGAATCTCTGGGATGTACGCAGGAACAGATAATAAAATACTTCACTCAAACAGCTGCCACACTATTACATATATTCCATATACATAATTTACAATGTAGATAAAACAGTCACATCAAGGAAGGATATTCTGGCATTCATAGAATATAACTTTTATTTTTCAGTTATATTGAATTTCCTGTCTAGAAGTGCTCATGCTACCACCAGTTATAGATAAATAATCCCTGCAATAAGCTCTGGTGGTTTAGAAACACTCAGCAAACTATTCATCACACTATAAACCAGATCCTGTTCCCCATTCTTAAGGAAATGCCTTCCAGGGTTATGTTCTTCTACTTTCATTGCTGCTGTATCTGTCATGGTGCAACAGATGCAATGCCCTCTAGCTGCCAAGATAAGCTTGGATGTGCTTTCCAGGTTTTGCCAAAACACCAGAGAAAGGCTTCAACCAAAGCATTAGCAACTGTAAGTCTAGCTTAAACAAGGATATTCTCAGGAACTAGCACACATTTCAAATAATTTGTGGTGTTCCAGCTACCCTGAGGCACCCCAGAAAGCCCTCTGGGGAGGTACTGTGGGCCTACCCTTTCCAAGCAAAGCTAAATTCAACACGGAGAATCCATATGGGATTTGGGACTGCCAATCCTGCTTCTACAGAAATCAAGTTAAAATCTCTCGTTTAAATGAGGACAGTGAATGGAACACTACAGGAAAACCATCTGATGCAGTTTGCAGAGAGGATTTAAGAGATATACTTACCAAATTTCTCTTATAAAACTTTAGCTTTCTTATGTGAGGCTTCCTGCATAAAATTTAATCTTCTCATCCTGTTTCAGGTTGCTTCCTTCCTTTGAGGCACTGTTCCTTCCTATTTGCAACGTCTGACTATAAAATCTCACTTCATCCAAGAATACATCCCATACTGTTCTACTCTCAACCACCTTTATCTGTTAATCTTACAACAGGCTGAGAACACATCCTTCTTGGAGTAAAAGGGACTTACACAAACATTGCAAACTGAAAATATGCACCAGCACAGGACTTCTGAAAAAACAACCAACCCATTTGGCACCTATGTAGAGCTCTCGGAATTCTAAATATGAACTAAAAGAGTCATTCTCCTATTTAGGATTTAAATAAGGGTCTATATGACCTTTCATTTTTATAACATTAATCTATCTTTTATCCAAGAAGTATTAAAAAGGGCCAAACAATATTCTCAGGTGATAGGTGGCCACCCACTGTCATACTTCCTATAAGCATTTGGAATTCACTTAGCTTGTCACTTTTCAGCACAAGTGTGTATCATCTAATCTGGTGAATGTTCACTGGGCCCTCAAGATCAGGCTCCTTGGAAAATGTAGTTATGGCTCTTTCTTTTAAGCCATAACTACATAGGTGATGTTTTTATCTTTTGGCTGATGAATGCATATTGGCTGAGTTTCTAGAAATTATCTCTGAGAACTTCCACTGGTCTGAACTGCATAGTGATGAGACCACAGAGGCATGCATGCATTTACTGGATTGCTTTAGATCTACTCTAGATGCTTAAATGACTTCACTTTTTTTTTGAGCCATTTAAGATACCTCACACCTGGGCCAGACCTCTGAAAATTAGGCAAACCCTTCTACTCTTTTATTGAATTAAACCCAATCTAAAAATGCACACACATAACTGGATGGGATTTATTAATTAACCTGTGTCTGTTTGGAAAGAAACTTTGTGTACTAAGCAATAAGCATTATTTTTATATGATATTCCTTTAAAAGACTAAAGTAATTGCAAGGCAAATAACTACAGTGTAAAGGTACAAGAATTTTAAATTTGAAAAATAGATTACTGTCTAGCACTGGTAAGGGAGTTGTATAATTAAGATTGGTTAAAAGAAGGACAATTTTCTTAAAACAAACTCGTGTTCCCACATCACTATTCATTTCAGATTAAAACCTCAAAGTCCTATTGTTATTTATAACTTTCTCTGACTGTTAATTTCTGAGGTTTATCTATAAAACTAAGAAACTAACCTAAACAGTGGAATCAGATGCTACCATTTCATTACATATTTTGAAAGTTGACAAAGCTATCAGATTTTCCAATTCAGTATGAAAACTATTCTAAAATGTGTCCTGGTAAACTGCATAAATATTACGCATCCATGTGGTGCAAAGAGTATCAAAATCAGCATTATTATGAGAGTCCCATGGTAAACAGCGTTACATGAGAACAATTACATTCGTTGAAATATAATTAAAGGTCGAAAACATACAGAGAAAAACATATTTGGATCAGATTGAAGTGTTCCAAGAGTCGGGAAACTCAACTGCAACCCTGGAATCAATCATTATCTTCAGAGAGTAAATATTCCAAACCTTGTCAACTTTTTTTGATAAGAAATAATAAGAATGACTACTTCAAAATAGCCAAATGTCTGTGATAAGCTGAAAGGCAGGATCAATAAAGGAACTTAGAGTCCTTGTCTTGCATACCCCAAGGTAACACGCTAATGCCCAGGTCTGTTGCAGTATCTATCTGCCTCTTGCTTGTTTATGAAGAGCTACAAATGGACTTGGTTTCTTTAGGGCACTGAGTGAAGTTTTTTTTAAAAAAGAAAACTTCTCAAAGTTTCACAGGATTGGAAAATTTCACCCTGTTTAGAGTTAATGAACGGAGCTTTAAGGGTCTACTGAACTGCATCAATGAGAGTTTCCTTGGTGGGCTTAGTAAATTTTGGATAAGGCTCTGTCAGCCTTTGACTTATGTAGCTACCAACTGCTTGCAACTGTGAACATCCTGCAGCTGAGGCAGATGATGCCCTGCAGTTTGATGGAAATTCACTGATGCTCAGAAGCAGCAAGATACCACACGAGGTCATTTACTTTACTCTGTTTTTCCGTGTAAATCTCTTCTATAATATTTTAGTGACAAAGAACCCTCTTTCTCCTACACTCAGCAGAAAGTTCATCACCAGCTGCAGCTTTGCCTCATGGTTTCCATTTTCCCCATAAAACGAGGCTCTAAAAGGAAGCTGCTTCATGGCCACACTGCACTCTAGTGGGTTGATAGCTGAGTATAGCTATAATTTAACTACCTCATACTGGGCTAATTTGCGATAATTGCCTCATCCCACATGTCAATACAGAGTACTTGCAATTAACATTTAAAGATGACAGTCCTTAGTTGTGCAGTTATGAACAAAGGATAGAGACTTCCCAAAAATCTGTCCTAGGTTCCCTCAGAAACACAGGACAAAGAAAGAAAAACAAGAGAAAAACTAAGTCAAAGATCATCAGTTTTTGAAGACTTTGGATTAAAGTTCAAATCAAACAAACTAAGTGGGAGAGAGTGTGATAGTCTGATTTTCTTTTTTGCCTATGACCTATTAAGATCAGATTTTCTGAAAGAGTCTATTCTGTGGAAATTCTTGCAAAATTAAAATTCATCCATAGTATTTAAATGTTGGTATTCATTGGTATAACTGTTTACTATTCAAGTATTGTCTAGAGCTTATCCAGCAGCAGCACTCTAAATACTGAAAAAAATTATCATAAAAGAGAAATCTCTACAGAGCAGGAATTATGCAAAATGGGTAATCAACTATCAGCTGTAACTTTGTGGTACGCTTCTCCAAGACTTAACAGCAGGAATGTGGTAATGGCACCAAATTATTCAACCCACAGGTGACTGTAACAGGCTGGCAATGCTTCCCTGACACATAACATCTAGTCCTACAAGATGGCATTTAATAGACTGTTGACTTATTAAAAAAATTAAGTAAACTACCTCACCCAGTTATAAAATATAAAAAAAATCCTACTTGGAAGAAAGGTACAAGAAGAAAAGCAGTCCCAAATAAGAAGACATAAGTTGTTAAGCCTGGATAGAAATCTAAGTCTTTGGAGGGGATTTTTTTTTACAAGAGTTATAGACTCCTTCTGCAGAGCAGGATTCTCACCACAACATGCAGTACAAAATAATCTCCAATATTTAAAAGCTTTCTCAAATCCAGTTATTACTGACTCTTTCCCACCTGACCAAAAGTAGAACAAAACTTTGATACAAGGAGCTATAATGGCATAAGACAAATTTTAGCAGGATCTATTAATACAGAAAACTAACTCAAACAAAATTTGATGAGCCAGGATCACCAAAGAAATAACAGGTAACAAGATGACTAAACATGTAGACGTCCACAGCCTGCAGTCTACTTAAACAGAGATGACTGTCAGCAGCAATGGATTTTCTCTAGCTACAGTTTATTTACAACCTTGAAAAAAATATTTAGTATACTAGGTAGGTCACATTTTCCATTAAAAAGGTCTTAATGCAGTTTTCAAAGGGAATTTTAGGAACACTAAGCAGGAACAAGCAGGCAAAGTAATGTATCCAGTGTGTAATACTGAGAGTCGGGGATGTCATTCCTTAACTCCTTGCATATTTCAACAGACCACACACACAAAGACTGTGCTTCACTCTTATATCATGCTTAAACACAACATGCTGGCAAGCAGGGAACTTGGATGGCTTTTAAAGCTAAGAATTTGCCATGCTACTTTTTCCATAAATCCAGTTTTTCCTAGAGAAGCCTTTGGCTCATTGGATCCCCAAGAACACTATAAAGAATACTATTAGAAGTTAAAAGCGTTGAAAATAATGAACAGTTTCAACATACATATTGCTGTAGCTTTACTCATACAAGCCAGCACTGAGACTGCAATGACCTGTCCCAGGAAGAGCAGACACACAGCACCACAATCACACTTCCAAGTCTGGTAAGTTGTGAGACGTACCTATTAACAGCTTCGGGAAATTGGATGTTTCGATATTATGGTAATAGACAACTGATGTGATGGCTGCCAAAAATGCCATCCCAGCTGGCATGTACAGGTGTAAATGGCGTGATTCTGAGACCCTTCAAAAGAAAAAAGTGAGCACCTCTTAAAGTCAAACCCTCTTAGCTATTTAAATGTTTCCCCTTCAATTTATGAATTGTATCCTGTACCCAGCTCTGAAATAGGATTTTTCTGGAATGAGTTATGGATGCAAAACTCTCCAAGTTTTAATTTAATTTATGCTCCTAAATCACATAGTTGGACTTCAAATTCCTCCCCTGTGATGAAGATGGAAGGTGTGTATTCCTATTTCCTACTGAAATCAATTGGAACGCTGTTTAAATTAGGATAAGCAGCTCAGCTCCAAAATGAGAAAAGTTAATTTAAGCTAAACTAGTTTGGGAGCTGTCCATCAAAGTATGTAAATAAGAAGAACTGACAGCACAGTTCAAGATTTTCTATAGAAACATTTTGTGGAAATGTTTAATTTTTTTCAGTCTGGGAGAAGGAACAGCCCCACAGCACAGGGATTACAGTGAGGCCTGTATTCAATGACTGCCAACAAAAAAAAAACTACAAGAGAATCATACACCCTTACATTTTGACCTATAAAGAAAAACTCTCCTGACACTGCTTCAGGCAGCAGCAAAGGGGGTCCTGCCAACCACAGCCCTTTGGGAATATGGGAATTGCTGAGTTGGATAGAAATACATTTCCTTTGTCATCTTCTCTTCCTCCCCTTTTCTTTCTTTTACAACATGAATTGAGCACTCTGTGCTGTCAAAGGATACAATATCTTGTCTCCCAACCTGCTTCAGGAGACAAGGCACCAAGAGAAAGATTTCAGGACACAAACATTCAGGGAAATGCACACCTTGTCCTCTGAACCTCATGGAAAATAAGCTAATAATCTCTGGATTTCTTTTTGCTGCAGCAAAAGCTACTTTTGCGCAGTTTGGAGAGACAAAAAGGGCTGTGCTGTCAGAGAAATGGGAGATGATCACAGGACATCACATGTCTGAGAGGAGAACACCCCAAATGTCTAACA
The DNA here is from genome assembly GCA_035041135.1 of Platyrinchus mystaceus. NCBI lineage: Eukaryota > Metazoa > Chordata > Aves > Passeriformes > Tyrannidae > Platyrinchus > Platyrinchus mystaceus. Next base: position 13,397,422 of record JAWWLV010000179.1, read on the forward strand.
TATCCAGAGGAGCTCAAGAGGACCCTTTCCTGTATCTGTACTGCAGGAAAGAAAAGGAAAGTCCTCCCTCACATGGAGATTGAGGTGAACTCTACAGAGCTGTCTGGAGCCATGCTGACAGTCTGTGTCATGAACACTGAATTCCTCTTGCTGACAATGAGCTTGTATGTGTATACACCAAAATGAGAAAGGGTTCTCCAGACTAAATTCCTCAGTGCCAGGTTTTGTACATCAGGGCTGAATTCTCAGCAAGAAAAAAAAAAAAAGCAACAGGAACAGATTTCTTCAAACAGCCTAAGCTTCAGTAGGTAACACTACAGTGGGAGGCTTTTTAAATCTGTTTATTTCACAGTTGCTGGAATCCCCCTATATAACCATATCTCCAATAGGCTGCTTCTATTGCTGAGGTGCCAAAGCCTTCAGAACCCAGTTGCTGTCAAGAGGACTTACCAACATGATCCATTTTGGTCTCAGAAAGCTGATGAGTCTCAAAACTTGCTTTTGTGCACCGGAGCACTCACTAGCCTGCTGAGTGCTCGAGGAGGCACAACTGTGGGTTGGCACTCCCCCAGTAGAGCTTGGAGCTTTGATTCTCATCAGGTGACACCTATTACTTAACAGCAGTGTTCTGAGTCAAGTTAACTAGCAAATAAACATAATGAGAGGGATTGCTAAAGAGCCATATAAAAGAGAAAACATAAAGCAGGAGATTTTGCTCTGAGCATCCCACACCCTGATCACTCTGAATAAGCATAAGAAAAATTCCTTTTTAGAAAAACTGACACTAAGAAACATCCTATTTATATATGTTTAAGAGAACTTATAATAATAATGATATCAGCTTCTACAGCAGAAGACTGCAATGCCTTTCACACTGCTTGATGGACACTTGTTATATAGATGGCTAATCAGAGAGGTTTGTTCTATTTAATGAGGAGCTTTGACTTCATCATCCTTTTGGTTGCAAATTCATAATTGTTATGAAAATCATACCTCTCTTCAGAAGAAGATGATCATATTCACTGTTATACATCATTAGGTTTTTTGATAATAAATCAGTCTCCTGTGTCACTTGTTTCACTTGGAATAATTTTTCCCCACACATTTCTGTTTAAAGACATCCTAAGTTGAATAACAGATGATGGATCATGCTCACATAATATGAGATGCTCTGCTCCAGGTAACAGATCAGATGCACTGCAAAAATATCAGAAGAAACTCTGCGGGGTGTCAGATAAGGCCCAGTGCATTCACTACTTTCATTAGGATGAACAGAACTCAGTTTGGGGAGGAATAGTATGACCTGCTGTGCACATGGGAGTTCCTCCTGAGTAAGGACTGTGGGACTGGGTCCTTGGACATAAAACATATCACGAAAATGTCACCATCTGCTTGAATCATTAGGATTTATCTCTGATTACTCTTTGGAAAGACAGTGTCATTAAGCTGAACTAAAAATGATTAAGGTCAGTTTTGCCTCTGTACATCACTTGGCAAGGTCTGTGGAATTTCTGATATACAAGGTCGATAGGTAATTCACTAAGAAAACAGATTATATGTTTATAACCACAAGGAATATGGTCTAGATGAGAATTTAGACAGCGAGAAAATATCTACCCTGAAACCTTTATACTGCTCAGTGCTACCAGGAGAAGGCAGACATACACTTACCCATCAGACACTATGCCCTCTGCAATTTCACACACCAGCACAAACAAGAGAATAAAAGTCAGTATCCAGCGTAGATTGTGGCCAGGAAAATGAAGCCATGTGCTATGATGTATATGTACTTTGGAACTCTGACTTCCCCATCCTAAATGAGAAAAGAGAATCATAAAGAGCTTTCTTAACCACAAGGGTTAAGAAACAAACAGAGCTCCTGCATAAAAAAAACCAAAACCCAAAGATACACGTAACAATCTAGTGTACCAACATCGACAGAGCTGTGTTGTTAAAAACACATGCATCTGAATATTTTCAGAACTGTGTTCTCACTACTCCATTTCATATGGAATAATATAAACAATGCAGAGAGGACACAACCTTAAATTCCTATACTTTTGGCAACTTACAAGTAATTACATTGCACTAAACATTTTCCAAATATATTCACAGTTTAAAGTAACAGCAAATTACCATCTTGACAAATATGCACAAACACTAGAATAAATAAGCTACTTGTTTTTTCTTCAATTCTTTTAAAAAGTTAAAAAAAAGCACAAGTTAAGGTGTAAAGCAACGCATTCTCTTGATATAGTTAAAAATTAACAATACTGAGAAAGTCCAGACAAACACAGAGGACCCTCAGCAGCGCTTTAGCTGACCCCGTTTTAACAGTCCTGCTGGTTGCTATTTCCGCACCACACTTTTTATGACCCACAGCAGCGAGTGTTAAACCCCGCAGCCCGTGCCGGGGCCCTTCAGGCCGGCCCGGGCTGAGGAGAACAGGACCGGGAGCAGTGAGAGCCGCGTGTGCTGAACCACCGGGCCACCTACCGGCACCCCCGGGCTTGTGACATCAAATCTCCCGCACCGCAGGTACCGCAGGAGTCGCAGCCGCCGGGCAGCCCTCCTCGTTACGGGTCCCGGCCAAGAGGGCTGTCCGGCGGCTGTAGCTCGGCAGTTATTACAGGAAGCATTATTTGATAACGTAGGATTTAACTCGCCAGGTTTTCCGGGGGTTAATAGCACATTTATTTCTGCTTCCCGCGCTGCTCGTCAAAACCGGCAGGCAAATCCTGCGGTCTCCTCCAGCATCACCCATCTCTCCGCTCCCTGCGCAAGTGGGTTTCACTTGCGGGAGCCCCGCGGGCTGTCCCGCCTCGGAGAGCCCCGGCAGGCGGAGATGGGCATCGCTGCCGGGGCAGAGAGCGAGCGGTGCGGGGGCAGCGCCGGGAGAGGCGGCCGCCGGAGCATCCCGCAGCTCGCACCGCGTCCTATAATACCCTCCGCAGCCTTCAAGCATCCCCGCATGGCACGGAGGGCAGGGCTAGGCCGGGGAACACCCGGCCAGGGGAGGCCACGCAGGCGATGGGAAATGCGGCAGAGCCGGGGAGGGAAACCCGCGGCGAGCGAAAGTCAGACGGAGGAACACGGCGAGGAGGAGGAACACGGGGGCGAAGGGGAGGGAGGCAGAAGGAAGGGGGGCCGGCAGAAGGCAAGGCACAGGCGGACAGGGCAAGAGAGACCCGCAGGCACCCACCGATGAAGAGGATGGGGAAGGTGATGAAGAGCAGGAAGACGTGCGGCACCACGTTGAGCGCGTCCACGAAGCAGCCGTTGTTGAGCACGCCGTGGTCCACGTTGTAGGCGGTGGAGTTGCCCTCATCGCCGCAGAACGCCAGGGCCATGGCGGGACCCTGCGTGCAGCCCAGCGCCGCCTCCGCCCCGGCGCACATCAGGCGGGGCCGGCGCGGGTGCGCGGCCAAAGCTCTGCCCGCACCTGCCGGGAGCGGCCACGGCACCGGCCCGGCCCGGGCACCGCGATCCGCTCCCCGCTCCGCCCCCGGCAGTCCGCCCCGCCCCGGCACCGCCCCCGCCCTCCCCGAGGGGCTCGGGAAAAGCCCCGAGCGGGGGCAGCTGAGGGAGCGCCCGGCAGGGAGGGAGCCGGGGCATCCCTTCCCCGACAAGGTGCGAACGCCCCGTGGCAGCCCTCGGTAGTCCAGAGCACCAAACCCCGTGTTCCAGGTCTTGCGGCTCTCAGTATTGTTTCATGAATCGTTAATATGACAGAATATAAAAAAATAGCCCACTAAATTAGTGATGACAGAGGAACTATAGACTACAGGAAGTGTATTCTTTCAGCCCTGTCAGCTTCGTGCTTTTCCTCCGCTATGATGAAGATATTATTAGATTAAGTCGTGTATTCAGCCGTACCCTGTCCTCAAAGGAGGTTTCTACATCATATCCTAAACAGCTGTTATGTTCACTCCTTACCTTTTTTTGTCCCTAACGTGTGTTCAAGCCTAACTTTTTTTTTTCCTCCACCAAGACTGCCACAATCTGTGGAAATCAGACCATTAATTTGAGTGGGTTCCATGTCACTCCCTAAGCATTTTTATGTACATCAAAGTCATCTATAAATCAAACTTTTCAAACCTTTTTCACTTGAGTAGAAGTTAGGCTCAGCTGAGCTGAAGCTGACCTAAAGCTCTAACCAAATACCTCTCTGCTAGGGGATAATACTGGAAAGTAAAATGTGACGTGCATCAGTAGCCTGCACTTCCCAGCACAACCTGGGTGAAAGCCTGAGATTGAAATATCTCTAATGTGTAGCCATGAAATACTCAACAATAAGATTCATAACCAAATCCTTTCTCTTGGAGCTCCTTTCATTCCTAGTCACGTTTTTCCATTGCTTTGCTGAGTATTTAATACAACTTGCCACATCCTACAAACAG
>JAWWLV010000179.1:13401921-13455141 GCA_035041135.1 Platyrinchus mystaceus
AGCTCCTTTCATTCCTAGTCACGTTTTTCCATTGCTTTGCTGAGTATTTAATACAACTTGCCACATCCTACAAACAGAAATGCAAACAAATAATGCCCACATATCAAGGCTTCACTCTTCAAAATATGAAAGCTACAAGTTGGCTAAATGCCTCTAAGGGAAATGACCCCATAAATAAAAAATTTCTTTGTTCTTCCTTCAACATAACAGAGCACATTCAATTTCTAGGATAGATAGCTCCACTAATAGACCTGAAAATTACATTTGTCATGCTGCTTTTATTGATCTTGCTGTTGGACAGGAGCAAAGAAAAAGCAATTCTCTGCATGCATCATATTATTTCCTATATATGGTCTTTTGGAACTACAGCAGTGCAGTTAAGAATAAAAATCAAAAGACAAACCTCAAGCCAAATTCTGTGTATATGTATTCTCAATGTGAAAGTTATACCCACACTGAAAAGACTACAATTATTTTAAGTTTTGGACAGACTCCAGCATTCATCTGAACTTCTGGTTAAGCTCATCTCTGTTATCCTAATACTTGTTTAATAAACAGTATGAGCAGTTTGCATGCAGATAATTTAAAAATAATTTATATTTTACTATTTCCTGAGGCCCCAAGTGACATAAGGGCTCTGTGCTACAGAAGAACAAAGAGCAACAAAAAACTCTTGACAGTTTACACTCTAGAGACTGAAATCATGCTAAAGCTTTGGGAGAGGAATCATCATCACCTTCACTGTGGCCACAGAAGTAAACACAGAAATTTAAGTTTGTCCAACGTCTCCAAAGCAGTACAAGAACTGAGCTCACATTCCCAACATCTGCATGTTCTCTGAACATGCCATCTTCCTTTACTACAAGGTGTCAATCACAATATTTTTAAAAATACATATCTCAAACAACAAAACATCAGGGAATTCCATAATTTTGAATTTGATATTTATCTTTTCAATGGTTTTCAAATGCAGCCTGAATTACCTTGTTAACATGGTGGTTTAAAATTAATGGTCTCAGTCCAAGTCCTAGGACAGATCTGCACCCACCACAGAGCTAAAGTTGAGTTGGAAATGAGTTGGCAACCTGAACAGAAAAGTGATGGATTAAATGGAGAAGCATTTTGGATTACAGCTAATTACTTAATGAAATACTGAAAAAAACCCAGACTAACAGAAATCAAAACAGTTGGTAAACTGAAAATGGTAAGCTAAGCATTCATAGCAATAACTGACACATGCACACACACACAATCTCTTTAAATAAATCACACTTCCAGTAACAATGCTCCAATTTTGTCCCTGCTGTAATAATGAATTTGGGTGCCAAATGTGGACAAATACTGGTTTTCCTTACTACAGCAGCAAATGACAATTTCTTTTTCACTTGCATAAGGTGAAACATTTATTTTTTGACTTCACAAAATAATGCTTAAATATAGTTTGTTTATGTAAAGCTTATATGTGACTGCCTGTGGTGTCAAAGGACTGAACCTCCTTACCCAGTCTATCTCTGCTAATCCCGTGGGCTTCGGAGCAGGTCACAGGGGAATAGTTTCTTTCTCAAAGCTGTTATTTTGTGAAGCTTTGTGAGAGCAGATTCACTTCTCAAAGTACAGAAAAGGCAAAGAAAATACGAAAACAACAAGTAGACAGCCATGTTCATCTGCATGTTGCAATGCAACCTAATTTTTCACAGAAGTCCCTTTAGATTTTGTTTCCCTCACTCTTTTCTGACTATTTCTATATCACAAGAAGTCAGCTTCCCTCTTCATTATTTCATCATATCTGTTAGAAATGGGACATCAAGTTAGATTCTGGCAGCCACTAGCACATTCAGTAGGTGACTGGAAATATTTTGGAAGCATTTTGATTATTAAAATTGATTTCCAAAGAGACAAGGGCAATATTATTAACTCAAGGAAATTAATTCAAGGAAAAATCTCTTTTTATGTTTGCCTTGGAATTTGACTTTGTCTACAGAATGCAGACAGGTTTTAGTTTTGTAGTGAAGCACTGACACTTCAGAATTTGAAACCTGATAGTTGTTTTCAACAGATATTATATGTGGAAGCTTTCATTTTTGTTTTCTACCTTTGCCATTTGTTTCTTGGTCCTCTTATTCAGCTACTTTGCACTGACTTCTCTTTCTCATTAATGCTAGGTAGGGGAAGTGGTCTCTCCCTTAAAATCATATTTTACTACTGTGGATCACTTTGCAGCTTTTGGCTTGTGTTTGCATTTAGAAACACAGATACAAAAAAACCCCCAAAAACTTAAGTCATTAGCGAGACCAATTATAAACAGGAAATCTTAATCAGAAAAAAACCCAGTAATAAAGCAAATTCTCATTGTGATTTAGAATTAGCTAAAAAAAATGCACTGATCTATGACTTTTGGTTCCTATTAAACTCTGCTCTTGGAGGTAGAGAGAAAGGAAGCTACCAATCCCTTTCAAAAACACATTGGGAAAGGCTCAAACGAAAAAATTGGACAAAATCACCTCCAGAGAAAACTTGTTTTATTCCTGGGGAACGAAGAACTCCATTCTATAGTTTCATAGAGGACATCATTTAACAAAGAAAATAAATTTTCCTTGTGAAAACAATCTAAGGTAAAATGTTACTATTAAAATTAGTGCAATAAGCATAACCATAGGATCCTAGAATGGTTGGGCCTGGAAGGGGCCTTAAAGATCACCTTGTTCCAGCTCCCCTGCCATGGGCAGAGACACCTTCCACTAGACCAAGTTCTTGGAGCACTATCCAACCTGGCCTTGAATGCTTCCAGGGATGCAAGATGGGGCATGAACAGCTTCTCTGGGCAAACTGTTTTAATGTCTCTCCACCCTCTGAGTGAAGAATTTCTTCCTGGTGTCTAAACTAAACCTGCTGTCTTTCAGTTTAATAATAATTCAGAGATTCACAGAAATAGCTGTTTTTCTGTAAATAAACCTTATTAATTTTTAATTGCCATCCCTCATTAAAAATGAAGAAAGAACTTATGAGTAAGCAGATCTATCTTAAAGAGGAAACAAAATACAAACTCTTTGTTGGACAATTATCTTTAGGCAAACACTCAGAGAAGTGTTTTAGATTGGAACAGCTTATCTTTTAAGTGTGTGCCACAAAGTTCAAGGCATCTTGCGGCTTCAGCTACATACACGAGCTCTATCATTAAGTCATTTTATGAAGCACATTTTCCAGTATTCAATATAACATTCAGGAAATTATTCTTGCTTTGAACTAGCTCCTCAGTTTAATACTGCTTCCCAGTTCAATAGGGCCAGAGCAGTGCTAACTTGGCAATGCCACATGGCACCTGAAACCTGGGGAAAAAGCTCGATTTTCTCTTCACTCACTCTCTTTTGAAGTGTTAAAAAACACTCATGCATTTGGGGCTACCTGGCAAAACTCATGATAAATCACCTGAAGGGCTGCAGGCTGTTTCCCTTACTAGCCTGACCTAAGGATAGGCTTGATGCTCCTCTGCCGTCCTGCATCACCAGGTTTCTTCACAGCAGTGAAGACAGTACTCTCCAGGCACAGTGCTTTCCTCAAGTGGCAGAACTGCATCTCACTAGGCAGAGGGGTCACTGTGGCATTCATCAGCTCTCTCTCCTCTGGACATCCACTTGTCACCACAAAAGAAAAGCCAGCTTTTTGGTAAAAGGGTTGCTTTTCCTCTTAACCTGCCTTTGCATTTACTCCACCTACAGCTCTGATTCATCCTGGATGTATTTTTGAAGGTAATTTATTACCTCAGCTGCAGTTAGCTTGCTTGGTGCTCAACACTTGAAAATATTTTAAGTTGAGCTGAGAAATGCTGAGGCAAACAAAGCAGCACTAATGTTTTGAAAAATCAGTCTTAAACCAACCTTCTATTCACTCCTGACAATCTTTGTACACAGATGTACTTTTACAGTCTCTGCATGATTTCACTGATCACATCATACCTTAGTTTATTTTCCAGTATCTAGATGCTTAGTGTTTTGAGTACTCCCTGTGTAGTACTTGTAGTACAAGTGTTGTGTTTTCCTTAGGAGAATGAGTTGAGTGCTGTGAACTAACTCATGCCCATAAACAACTCCTGGCTGGCTCCAGTGCGGTATTCTTAAGCAAATGTTATTTTAGTTACTGATTCAGATAAGTGCTGATATGATGCTTGCCTTGTTGTATGGGCTCTTGTATATAAAAGATTATTTTGCCTGTTTATACTAAAATATACACACACATTAACAAATAACCATAACGAATAACATAACCAGCAATAATTTCCAAAAGATTACTGAGCTAAAAGTCACTGGCCTTTCTAGGAACCCTTCCAAAAACCAGAAATTAGTCTGAAAGCTAAGATTTGAATTGTTTGTTGAAGATTATTGGAAACAAAACAAAGACATCTTTCTTTTTCAGAATAGAAAACGATTTTTTGTTCAGGTACACAGAGAGTTTTAGTTAGTTGATTTGTTTATTGACGACCTGGGAATTGTTCCAGACTACCTTCAGTTTATCCAATGGGTAAAATCAACATAACAATTAGAGAGAAACAAAGATATCAATTCAAACTTGGATTTGGAATGTATTTATCTTGTACTGCTATTTGACAAAATTATACAGAAAATTAACAAAAAGAATGTCACAGTTCAATGAGGTTTTGCGCTACATTTTTTCTTCTATTTTTTTCAATAGAATGCAATGTGACATTTATTCTAGCTCTTAAAATAATGACCAAAAATCATACTGTGAATTAAAAAAAAAAAAATGAGTATGCACAAAAAGTTTGTTCCTGTATAGCCAATACTGTTTTTCCCTGTTGTGATTTATCATAGTTAATTGTCAAAGGCCTATTTCAGGAGGCCTTCCTCTTGAGTTCAGCCCACATGCAGACTAAATTTGGGACTTTTAGATGCTCAAGGGAGCTAAAACCAATCAATATCCATACAAAATATACAGAAAATTAATTTAATAGCTTAGTAATTGAATTCTAGCCCGTAGTATTTTTTTTCCTATTTTTTCCTACTTTCCACAATGATGTTAACCTGAAATTTATTTTCTCTTGGAGTAGTACAGTGTTGTTTTTTGTACAGCAAAGTGTTGTACCTGGCTTTTAGGTGTAGAAGCTTTATATGAAATTGTTTGTGACACTGTCACCTGGAAGCAGTAATTCCTGAGTGTCCTCACTTATGGCAGATGTTCATAGCCTCAGCCTTCAAAGCAGCCAGAGATCCTCTGCTCTGGGTAAGTATTCTTTGTACTGTCAGTATTCAGGACAAATCAAGTAGCTTTTGTAAAAGAGCAAAAATAGAAGAGAGAGCTGTACAACTCTCTCCAGTACTGAAACTTGGCACTATTCTTTGCTCTCTATAGCAAAAGAAAAATATATTTTTAATGTTAAGTGTCTACAGATTTGTATAGAAAAGTTACAAAGTTGTAACAAGAACAAATGAGATAAAGTGAGAACCAAAACTTCAAATCAGTATGCAGCACAAAACCCCCTTAAATTGGGCAAAATAATGCAGCATCAAGAGGGCTAAAACTATTTGCAATTTTGGGTCACATTTAATTGGTGTTTTTAGCCAAAGAAAGGAGGCAAAACACAGGAGCAACTGCCCAGCACATAACATTGTGTCAGTCACAGAAAACAGGCTTTGCTGAGACAGGCCAGGCCACCAGTCTCTGAACAACAAGTAGTTTGTCCTGAGGATTCAGGGTCATAGAGTCTCTCAGCTGTTCAAGCTAATGCCACAGGTCCTTCACACTGTGAGTAACACAGAGGAATCATCTGGACCAATCGTGCCCTAGTATTTGTACTAGTATCTACTCTTACAACTACAAATTCCTTAAGTGGCTGAAATAACGGGTGAGTGGGAGTAGTGAATATTCAGGTTAGTTTTAATGTGTTACACAGTGCATTTACAAGGTGCCTTTTTTAAGAGTGAATGATAGAAACAAGGGCTTTGTACAGCTAAACATCCCTCTTAATTTAGTGTGGTAGAGAATGGGTTGAAAATAACTAAGAGAGATTAATCTCCAGCAGCATTTAAAATTAAATACTACAGCTATCAGAAGTTCTGGCTCACCAGGGATGTCCCAGTTGACTGGAACTTAGCAAATGTGACATCCATCTACAAGTAGTCAGGAAGGAAGATCCAGGGAACTACAGGCCTGATATCAGTACCTGGGAAGGTCATGGAGCAGATCATCCCTGAGTGCCATCATGTGGCACGTACAGGACACTCAGGGGATCAGGACCAGCTATCACATGTTTAGGAAAGGCAGATCCTCCTTGACCAACCTCATCTCCTCTAGGAGAAGGTGACCCACTTAGTGGACAAGGGAAAGGCTGTGGATATTGTCTACCTGGACTTCAGTAAAGCCTTTGACACTATTTCGTACAGCATTCTCCTCTAGAAACTGACTTCCCATGAAGTGGACAGGAGAACTCTTCACTGGGTAAAAAAACAGCTGGATGGCTGAGCCCAAAGAGTGGTGGTAGATGGAGTTACATCCAGCTTGCAGATGGTCACTAGTAGTGTCCCCCAGGGCTGTTTTCCAGTCACGTTTAATGTCTTTATCAATGATCTGGATGAGGAGATCACTAAGTTCGCAGACCCCACCAAGTTGGGAGGGGAGTGTTGATCAGCTGGTGGGCAGGAAGGCTCTGCAGAGGGATCTGGACAGGCTGGATTGGTGGGCTGAGGCCAATTGAATGAGGTAAAACGAGGCCAAGTGTTGGGTCCTGCCCTTGGGTCTCAATAACCCTGTGCAACGCTACAGGCTTGGGGCAAAATGGCTGGAAAGCTGCTCAGCAGAAAAGGACCTGGAGATGTTGGTCGACAGCTGGGTGAACATGAGCCAGCAGTGTTCCCAGGTGGCCAAGAAGGCCAATGGCATCTTGGTCTGTGTCAGGAACAGTGTGGCCCGTGGAACTAAGACAGTGATTGTCCCCTTGTACTCAGCACTGGTGAGGCCTCACCTCAAGTGCTGTGTCCAGTTCTGGGCCCCTCACAACAAGAAAGACATTGAGATGCTGGAGTGAGTCCAGAGAAGGGCAATGGAACTGGTGAAGGCTCTGGAGCACAAGTCTGATGAGGAGAAGCTGAGGGAGCTGGAGGTGTTTAGCCTGGAGAAAAGAAGGATCAGGGGAAACCTCAAAGCTCTCTACAAATACCTAAAAGAAGATTGAAGCCAGAAGGAGTCAGTCTCTTCTGCCAAGTAACAAGTGATAGGGTGAGAGAAAACAGCTGTAAGTTGTGCCAGGGGAGGTTCAGAATGCATATTAGGAAACATTTATTCACCAACAGGGTTCTCAGGCACTGGAACAGGCTGCCCAGGGAAGTGGTTGAGTATCCATCCCTGGGGTTATTTAAAATCTGGGAGATGTGGTATATAGGGACATGATTCCGTGTTATACTTGGCAGTGTTGAATTAATAGTTCAACAGATGAGCTGAGAAGTCCTTCCCAACAATTTTATGACTCCAATTTCATTCCTATGTAGGATTGTTCTCTTCTGTGAAAACAAGAATATTTAAAAGTGGGCCCATATTTAAGACATATCAGGAATCTGATACTGAGTGGCATTTATGTGCACTGTTTTGATATAAGTGGTAGCAAACAATTCTAGGTACCCACCTCACTGGAGGATGTAAAACAGGTGTAGATATCTCTATAACTGCTCTCAGAAAAGTATGAGTTGGAATATTATGGAATAATATGGAATATTATTCCATTATTGGAATATATGGAATAATTTATTGGAATAAAAGTATTGGTTGGAATATTATGTGCCTAATGTGAAAAGTCATGCTATAATTAAAAGTCTACACTGTTCTGGTAAAAAAAAGCAAACAACAAGTTGGAAAAGTTCCTTTTGTTCCTGACAATGGTTACAAAGAGAAAAATCCCTTTCTCCTTCAGAAATAATTCTCCCCTTCAGCACATATATTAAATTGTTCCTGGCTGGTGGTACCACAAGGCTAAAGATAATGTTTTGTATTGTACATCCCTTCTTAAAAGAGAAACCATATTCTTTTGTCGTAGAAAATTTTCTGAAAGAAAGGATCTATTTTCTCAAAGTTGAATGTTTTCACAACAGCATATGTTCCAGTGTTTCACTCTGTAGCAATAAATACAAAAACAATGCTGACTCCTGAGCACAGCAGCCAATTTGCAGTGTGCTAAATCGTAAACACAACTGTGATTGATAGAGTTGATATCCCGCTGCAGATATAATGAGAATTGACAAGTAACATGAATGAACATTGTGCTTAGTTTTATAGTTTTTAGAATAAATAGCCTATGAGACTAGCTTCTAAAACATAGTAGAGAGAAATGCCTTAATTTAGAGAAACCAGTTTTGCAGGGAGTTTTCAGAGTCCCCTTGGTTGGAAACTGATGTCTTAAAAAGGTCCCAGTACTTCTCAGCCTAAGTCCAATGCTTCTCAGTAGGTACCTGGGCAGCCATGTGCAGATACAAACACTCTCATCTGCTCACCGGACACTACAAGTAGATGTGCCAGAACCACCTGTGTAGGGTGCAGTTCCCAGACTCTGATTTTCTCTCCTACGTGGAATTATTCCTGATTTTCTCTTTTTTCCCATGGGTGGCTTGTCCCAGCACGCTTTCCCCGGGCTATATTTGTGTCCTGCGATAAGGCGCCAATACGAGTGCACGGAAACTTTCTGCACGTCTACATTTTGGCAGTCTCACGTGAGGGGGGATGTCAAGCGCTCAGGCTCAGCCATGGAAGTTTTTCACATACAATCTCCTGCTGTCTGTTTTTCATCTGCAGTGTAACAGCAATGCAGTAGAGACAACAAGAACGACCACATCCAGCTGGAGAGCACTGACAAGTGATGATTTTCTCATGTGTGCCAGGGATACACCCTCAACACATGCTCAAAGTAACTACGCAGAAAAAGTAAGATTGTTTTCTACATATTCCCAATCCTGAAGCTGGCCAGGGCTTCTTGAAGAAGCTGAACTTAAATGCTGAACTGACTCCTCTTTTCACTACATCATAAATGAGCACTGGCCATTCCCCTATTTACTCATAATTTGGGCCATGAAGGCTCAAGATACTCTAAGATAAGGAATGGGTCATGCTAGAACTAGATAAAAAGTCTTCCCTCTTCCACTATTGGGAACAGTGACTTCAGTGATCATTGCTCTGTGACAAACAGACCACATGGATATTAAAAAAAGAATAGTTGAGATTTAATACTCAGGTGTTTTCTGCTTTCCAGGAAAATGGCGACATGCCTCATGTAAAAGTCACTTGGCACTGTCCTACAGTAAAAAAGGGTAAGCCTTTTGTCCCTTTGTGTAATTTGTGAATCTAGCCACTTTTCTGCATCTATTTTACCAAGTTACTTTAAACATCTGTTCATGTACACATGGGTTTAAATATACCATTAGAAAGGCAATACTGGGTGATTTTATCGAGAAGGTATGTAATTCACAATGTAATTCAACAGCACAACAGAAAAAAAATTTCTGCATCTGTTTGTCTGGCTAGAGGTATAGAAATGTGAATATTGTCACAATTAAAAGCAAACAAACAAACACAGAGAGCTTTCCTGCAGCAGTACAATCTAGGACAAATCATTACAACTTAATTGCAACGTAGTACGACTCAAATAACTTTTCCCTGTGAACAAACCAACCACAAAATATGCCCACCCACTCTGTTTTAATCTGCTCTATGACTGCTAACAGAAATTTGTTTCAATCAAATTCTCTACTCCAGGAAGAAGAGCAGCATTATAAATTATGTTGTACCCACCTGTAAACTCAGAAATAACAGATGAGAAATTTGTATGTTAGTTGCAGACTAGACTTGTCTGTGCGTCCTTCTCTCAATCTGGACTTTGTGTCTTGACCATTTGCACGATCTGCAGATCACAGTCTGCCTTGTGGACTGACTTCTTTATAATGGTGCTGATTTATTTAAAAATAGGCAGTTTGCCCATACCCAAATGTATGAGATATGTGATGAGGAGGCTGCCTTCCCCTATGTGAAGAAAGCAATCTGGAGTTTGGAGAACAATGGACACACCTCAATCATCTCAGTTCCTTCTATTCTTTTAAACAACTACAATCTCTGTATGAATGGCTTATATCTGTGTTTTTCTGAGCTGGAATTCTCTCACCCAGCTTGAAAAACTCTTCAGGTTTTGATTCCTGCTATGCATGTCACTCCTTTGCACTAAGATGGAGCTGCCTGATTTTCACTAACGAACAGTATGTAATTTCTTCTACCCTACCAGGTTGATACCTCACATTGAAAGATCTGCTTCACCACACTTTTTTGTGAAAAATCAAAATGGAAAAATGCATTTCTCCTCTTTCTTTCCCTCTGTCCTGTTTTGCTGTTGGAATTGTTGCTAATCAAAATTTGTTCCTGGGTGTCTCTCCTCCGAAAATTCCATGTTTTATGCTGGGAGGGGGAAGAATGATAACAAAAAATAATATTTGAAAAATTATAATCTACTTAATTTCAAAGGATAACCCCAAAAAGCTATTTTACCCTGTCAGGGAAATACTTATCACAAGATTTTAGTCAAAGCTTAATTTTGTGCCCAGTGTTTCTAATTAAATGTTTTGTATCTAGTCTTCTTTGCACTCTGTTAAGTGGCATTAATGTTCAGGAGCCTCAAGCTGTTGCCAGCATGAGCATGGGGGTCTCAGTCCCCCGCTGGCTAAAGCTTCCAGAATGCTTAGGGGAAAGGGAGAGAGAAGAAAACAAAACCTTAGAAAAAGTAATTTCAAACTCTCTTGGGTTTGAGGGAGTGTGTAGCTTTGCATAAAGAATAAGCATTAGCAAGTTTCCCTCTCACTTCCTTATTGTTTAAGAAAGTCCTTGTCCTCAAAATGCTGTCTGATTTCTATCTTACTCAGTTTATGTTGGGAGGATCTCAGTCTCCTTCTCCCAAACTCTCCTCTAAGTACCACATAAACAAACTCTGTTATAACTATTGAAGGCTAATGAGTTTTACTGATGTTTGGAAGAGAAATGGTGAGAAAAGATAAGATGAGGACAAGCCAAGAAAATGGGCAGTGGGAGCCGGTGGGAGGAATAACCTTTAAAGATTATTTGAGAAAATGAGGAGGAACTGAAGTTCAGTGTAAGTACTAGAACTTCAGCATTAACAACTTTCCATACTAAGCATCTCTAGGGGTAAGGCATCCTTTGCCTTCAGGTTTTGACTTCAGGCCCCAATCCAGAGAAGTACTTAAGCCTGAGTACTATTATCAAACTCAACCTATGTCAATGGGATTGGCTCACATGCTTAAATTTAAGCATGTACTTGAGTGCTTTGCTGGACCAGAGCCTTGCTTGTTCTAGTCTATGGTTACCTTCTAAGTGGGAAATATCTATCAAGCACAATTCAGATATGCAAGGGATACCGACTGCTTATCATGCAGGAGGTTTTGTGATACTGGATGAAGCAGCTATCTGCAGGACATCAAACTCCACGTGTTTTTCATGTAGACAAACAGTCTGAGTTCAACAACAGCTATTCAGACTTAAGTATCCAAGAGCTGCCAGTCTTACACACTTAACAGTCTAACACACTTATTCAAAATTAATTCCTTAAAACTTTCTTCCAGTGGCTTTTACAGTGATAGTTTACCACCTTCACTGACATTATGGTACACATCCAGTATCACAGTGCAGAGAACACTTCTTTTCTTAATTGTAATCCATGATCCTCTTAAAGCTTCACATTTCAAAAACTACCTTTCTAGAGAACAGAAATTTTATTAATTGCTTTTCCTATGTCTATCTCCAGTTCCTCTTTCATCCTACTTTCAGTAAAGACCAAAAATAGCCCAAGTTACCTTGTTACCTTGCTGTAAATATGAATAGACCCTGAGCCTCACCAAAGTGTTGTGGTTTTATCTGCGTCCTTCAATCACACAGCAAATGCAGATCTAGCAAAGGAGGGAGAAGTGTTGCAGTAGAGGCGCCTAGTATTCCAGCAGATGCAAACATTTTGCTGCCTTCCTTAAGAAGAATGAAAGAAAACATCCTAGTCAGTCTCCATAAGAATAGTTTGCATGACTTATGAGCAGCCCACCTGGAGCATCCTCAGATTTCTAGTCTGCAAGAAGGCAATTTTGAAATCTGTTCCAGAAATTTTGGATAGTCAGAAAAAAAAGAAACCTCCTGAGAACAAGAACAATGGCAAAAGACAAAACTAGTAGATGGGAAGAAAAACACTGAAGGTCAACTCAGTATCAGGATCAAACACTTATTAGCTTACCATAAATTGATTACAAGTAATTTTAGACTCATCTGATTTATAATCCTAAGGGTCAGCTCCTTACAGGTAAGACACTGGCTTTGCTACACTAGAGCTGGTTTGGATTGTGTAAAGGTGACTGGTCATATCAACACAGATACCAGGAGAACATTTCTGTGGTGAAAGATATCTAAGAATTCCACAGCAGCTACCCCAATTCTGACGACACTTCATCAACGTCAACATTGAGCTAAAGCATACAGAAAACATCTATCAGTCAATGAGTATCAAGCTCCTTACAACCAGATACAAACCCATAATTTTCATCCTTTGACACAAGCCCATAATTTTCAGTCTTGTTTTAAGGTAAGGGAATTTCTAACAACTTATTTATACTGAGAGTTTATATATTGTATCTGTGGAGTGCTGTGATTATTTGCACACGTGTGCCCCTCAAATTAAATTTTGGAGCTTTGGATTTTAAAAAAAACTTATTGTCTGTACATATATACACCCCTCTTTATGGATGTACATTTGCTTATGAATAGAGCATTTTTTAAAACCAAAACTCCCTGAAATATACATACAAGTTCTAAAAGATGCCATAATCATATGATAAATAATGAGCTCTTAAAGCAGCAGAATGGCAGTAATTGATATATCAAAGACTTCCCTACACTAATATCCTTATGAGAAACAAACCACGGTATTTCCTATCCTGTAATGAGTGTCATGGTTCTGATCCATAGGGTCTCACATTTTTTGCCTGCATACAGGCACGCACAGGCTCACTGAGCAGATGTGAAAGTCACAAGTCTCTAATGTAATTCATGCTCCAGTTCAGCAACTATGAGGGTATGCTAAAGACAACGCTATGACTAACACGGCCAAGAAATTCCTGAGAGAATACGAATGACTGTTAACAGTTCTGAGAAACTCTTCCTCTGGGTTATTATCCCATAGAGAGATATAGTGGGGTTTAGTGGTCTTAACCAAACAAACAGCTCTGAGAAACAAGACATATTCCCTCTGAGATTAGAGTGAATGAAAAACAAAAAACCATCTTACGTTAAAAGTAATTTGAAACATTTGTGATACTGTCAGTGAAGTACTTGGACTTCTTCCTGCTTTGTGCATCAGGTCAGAGTTTCCATACTCCCGAAGGAAACTAGGCATTGGCTGAAAAAGAGAAAGTCCCATTTACTGTTATCTTTTCACATCTGGCTTCATCGAACAGGGGTGAGGCATGGGCACACATAGTGATTATTACAGCCACCAGAAAACAGTGCAGTAGCAACTCAAATGGGCATTCTGGTATAAATTATTTACATCTGAGACACTCTGCTCACCAAAGTAACTTAAATGGAAATTGCTTCAAGAATGTATTTTCTTATAGCATTTTCTAACCCCTTGAGCTAGCTGGTAAACGAAAGATGTGATCCAGTCTCAGGGCACTGAGAGTCAGAAGCAAAGTAAAAAACTACCTGACTAATGTCTAGGATCATTTTAACATAAGAAGTGTCAGGCTCCTTTTTTCCAGCACCACCTCCTTACAATGCCTAAGGAAACTTTGCAGTCTTTATACAGGCTAAACTCACAAAGTAACACTTTCTTAATATACCTGAAGTAACGAGCAGGAATTATTTCCTCAACTGCCTCTCATGCATTTTAAGCTGTATCCAAGCAAATCAAGTGAACAGGGTAGATGGGGAGAAGAAAGATAGTTCTGTGACTAAGAATCAAGGCTACAACTCAACTCCTGGTACTCCCACAGATTTCCCAGCTCAGTCTTCTGTGCTCCTTTTGTCTCTGAAAAAAATAACAACCGTAGAAAAAATATTCTAATATCTAACCTTTGGGTTTTCTGTGTTATGTTTCTTAATGTGCTGAGACAGTGATTAGCACAAGCAAGCACTGGTCGCAGGCTGAAGTTCTTTAACATCAGAGCAGCACTCAAGAGAACATTTGATAGCATCACTCATCTATCCGCATTGTCATACAGGCCAGATGGTTGCAGTATGTAGGCAACTGGGAACCAAAGCAGCAGGAGAAGTACATCCTGCTGCAATTTCCTTCTGGTGCTAATCTTGATGCATTTAGCATTTAGATTAGTTTGTTGGTTAGGAAGTCTACAGCTCTGGGTAGATGCACCCAAAGAGACCTAGCAAACAAAATATACCATAGCAACTGCGTTCAGTGGCTTGCCAACTAGCAAATGACCAGATTTGCCCATAAAAATTCTGTAAAAGATTACTGCAGCTCAGCCAAGCGACAATTCCCTACTGTGCAGAGTGAATTTTGAGTTCCACAAGGGTGGCATTCTGTTGCAAAGGGATCTGTTACTAAAGAAAAACTCAGAAATCTGTGTACTTTAGCAGATTAACCATTACTATGATGTACTAACCCAGAGAAAAAGAGGAAACTAGACTTCTTCCATTTGGCAAATGCACTTTTATTTCTACATTAGTTGTAAGAGTTAAAATATTAAATATTCTAACATATGTACCCTGCCACACACATTAATTGGCATACTAGAACCATACTGCAAATAAAGAAAGTCAACATAAGTAATCATCTGCGTATGAGTACAGAGTTCTCAGGAACATACTTGTTATTTTTATGTATTACAGAAAGGAGGGTTTCCAAACCTTGAAAAGGCAAGACTTGAGTGGGAATCTGATATGCCCAAAGAACTATAAACTGTCTTCTTTAGTACAGGTAAGACAAATCTAAACACAATCAAAAAACAGAATACAAATCAGCAGATACAAGGACGGAAGAAGACAATATCATTTTAGAGGAAATAGCTCAATCATATAAATAAATTACCAAGTCTACAACTGTAATCGTACTTATTCAAAGCCAAGTTAGTATAGACTTTATGGTCTTGAGAATTTACTCAAACCTAAAACACATAATCACCAAGAGCACAACATTACACTTGGGGACTTCCTGCATAGTTTAGTCACACATACAGCCTCACTGAGAACAAAGTACACAACTGCAGACCATGAATCACACCCAAATTTTCCACCCATGACTATATGAGGGAGGAATTTTTGACACCAATACAAATACTCACTAGTAAAAATGTGACTACACATAATTATTTTATCTGGACTACTTGCTAGCTATCTATTTTGCTGCTACAGATGATTCCTTATACTGCATAAATATCACCAAAATTATTCCTCATAATTCTAGCACTCCTGGTATTTTCCAGTTCTTCCACCAGAAGGGTTTTTATATTCAAAAAACCTCACAACTGAGCAACAGAAATGGACATTAAGAGATCTAGAAGAATATGAGTGAGAACATAAGTTAAGTGTATACATTCCCACTTCCCAGGGAAAATCACTATGTAGGGAGTAAAAATATAATCCTTTTCGCACCCAAACTGGCCTGTGAAGGTGTATTCAAAAGTGCTGCATGTGGGAACAGACATCTGTGTTCTATCTTCATTTGTCATTTTGGTGTCTATTTCCAGGAAAACTGAAAGATAATTTTCAAAATTTGTCCCCCCAAAATAGCAAAAATAGACTGAGTGCTCACAGACTGAACTATGCTCACCAGCAGTTCTTCTCAAACATCTTGCAAAAAAAATTTTTGCTTTATGTCTATATTTGAGTAATGTAAAATCTTTCTAATCTGAAGAATCTGAAGTCTCTAGTTCAATTTACAGGTCTGATCGCTCACATATCAGTCAATAAAGATGCATTTCATGTGGCTATCGATTTCCTAATAATTTACAGAGCAGCAGGTTTCTGCGGAGGAAAGATTCCATTTCTCCAGTTGCAGTCTTCTTTAAAAAAATGTTCTGCAGAAAAAAAGAAAAAGATAGTGAAAAACACGCTGTTAGCTGTCATGCAACTTTCAGCCCTTCTGTAAGCACAATTTTGTAACTTGATCTCAAGTAACTTTGATTTGCATTATAAGTAATAATTGAAAAGACCTCCATGCAACAAGAAATCTTACCTTGGTGTTTCTAGAGATCTATGACTGTACTTAGAGTGACTACAGCACAGAGGAGCCATAAACAGTAATCTGAGTTTCTGACACAAGGATCATTTCAGAACAAACCCATTGTATAGTGACAAATTAACAGATGCAAACTTCAGTGAAAACCAAACACTCATGAATACTTGTTTACAGGCACACTGTTGTATAACACAAGTGGAAATTTGTTCTTTGGACAAGCCTTCACAAGGAAGTAATTTGTAGTTGCTTATATACTTATGAGCTCACAAAGCCACAGCAGTGGTCCACAGATAAGGAAAAAAAAAATAGGTTAATCCTACTTTTTTAGGCAGGGCCTATTTATTAGTAGTCTGGCAGATGATAAACCAATTCTGCAGAGGATCTCCAAGGGACTTTATGCAGTAGAAACTAAATACTTTTAATAGCACAGGCATGGCAAAAGCCCAAAGAACACTCCAGCATTCCAGGAACAAGAGCAAGCATGGCAAGCAATGCACAGGCAGGCACATGCTCAAAAAATAACGCAGCCTCACAATGGCCAGTCATGTTAACCCAGGTGTGGCTATTCACCATGAGGGACACTGCAGTGGCTACAGCTGCAGGAGATACCCTTGTCTGTACACGGGTGCACTGCCTTCAAAAACCTTTCTGTGTGTGTTGGGACTGACTGTTGATGAGGGAATAGTAGGGCTAAATATACAGGATATGAAAACAAAAACAACAGTGACAGTTACTTCCTTGTTTGTTGTTTTATGCGCAGGTATTAAACACATTTTTACGTCAATCTACAGCTGGTGTTAGCCAGTAACAGTATACGGATTTACAGCAACTAATATTCCAATATTCTACATGGAACAAGAGTCCAGGTTAACACTGACTACAAATCCTTACTCTGCCATTTTATGTGGTAGTAAGGATATCTTCAAATCTTTTCCTTTAGTTAAGCTAAAAAATATGGGTCTTCCTTTTGAAACTGTGTGTCCGAAGTAAAGCAAGTTGTATTGACTTACTATGTCTATCACACTAGGAGCTATGAATTCTTCTGTTTCATACCTATTCTGGTTATCTTTAATAAAAGGCTTCTGGGAATGTCACAAATTGCCAAGACACCCAAATAATTTAGATCTTTTATAATTTTCTTAGACAAGAACATAAGTTTTCTTAGACAAGGACAGTAAATGCAATAAAAAATAATAAAAATAAAAAGCCCAAACCCAAACAACAGAATTAAACGTCTGGTGTTGATGAAGAATCCTTAAGGGCATTTGTTTCCCTAAATTATGATCTATGGGGACACAGTAAATGTTTCAGACCGAAGTTAAGTATAATTCCTAAAAAAATCAAACCCCCTAAATTCTCAAACTTTAAACTGAAAGTATGAGTGCGTAGTCACGTACAACCAATTCTGAGAATCACCATTTTGCAAAGTCTGGGAACCACTGCTGTAATGCATGACAGCTACTTATAACTATCAAATTAGCAACCATGTAAAGCAATAAGTTATGCAGTCCACAAGAAAGAAATATTTGAAAAGTGTCTGATAAAAAAGCAAACTGTATAGGCTACTGTTACGAGCCTTTTAATCCCCAGAGAAAGAAAGCTTATGCACTTACATTTCATCATCATATTCCTTTGGAGGTGATGCTGCAATGACTAAGTCAATCCAATCCTGAAAAAGAAACACAAAAGGAAATACATGTTGCCAAATACTGCTTTTAGAGGTGGCTAGTGGACCCCCATGGAATATCAGAGAGAGAATCAGCATTGTAATCTATTCCTGAAAAACCACAGGGAGAAGCAGAAGAGGAGGATCATTTAAAGACTGAGCTGTTTGATTTCTACCTTGCAATTAAAGAAAAATCTATTGTTCTTGCAAAAGGATTAAAAAAAATTCTAAGAATTATTCTGTATTTGGTCATCTGAGCAATTAATACTGTTCTTGCTGAGAAAACACTCACTGTAGCTGAAGCACAGTGTTATTTGTACATTGAGAAATCAAAGAGAAGCTATTATTAGAAAATTCGAATCAGCTTGCAAGTAATTTTCAATATCAAAGGATTCTATAGATAAATGTAATATAACCACTCAGAATGTAATGTGTTTAAATACCAATCTTGATGTGTGGCTGAATGCCATGGAATTTCACAGTAAATTACATGCCTGGTTTTCAGAGATGCTACATACCAGAGTATCTTCTGGAGATTTCATCTCACTTTGGTAGCACATGACATACCTGCTACTTTTGATGTTTGCAACCTTATCTGTGTTGATGTGACAATGTCATGATGGAAGAGCATCTCTCACAAATGTTAGAGGTAGAACAAAGTATTCCAGGTTACTTACCCCACCCACGTTCCAAGCTTTTGCTAGAGTTGCCTGTGCTTCTGCCAGCTTGCTGTCAATTAATATCTTGCCATTTACAGCCAGTATTTCATCCCCTTTCACTATGCCTCCTAGTGAAAAGACCCATATGAAATACATACACACAAGCAAAAACAATTCTATGTCTTTTCTGTGTCATATTTGCGCAGTAATCAGTATAACAAAAAGTGTTTTCACTAGATGTGAAGGTCTACATCAAAAATTAAACAAAGTTTGCCACAGACAAAAGCAAAAGGAATTTTTAGGCATGCAAAGCCAAACTAATATCTTACTGATCATGACCAATAAGAAACTAGTTCAATAAGATTTTCCACAGTAGCAGTTTGCCTGTTTGGGTAATCCAGCTATACAACTTACAAACTGCAACAGACTGTAGGCTGTTACTACTATGCCCCATCTCTGGAAGGGTTCAAGGCCAGGCTGGATGGGGTTTTTGAGCAACCTAGTCTAGCAAAGGGTGTCCCTCTCCCTGGCAGAGGGCTTGGAACTAGATGATCTTTAAGATCCCTTCCAACCCAGGCCATTCTATGATTCTATAAAAATAGCTCAATTAATTAAATTACTGAAGGAATGAAGTGGCATTTGTCAAGTGTTTGCAAGTCTGTCTTTCCAAGTGTATGTGTAATGTTTAGTCCTTCAAACTGGTTTTGATTTGCTAATCTGGAATGAAGCACAATCTGGGACTGGATTTGAAGCAGAAAAAACACAGATGACCAGGAGACAGCCTTATATGAGAAATCCTAAAAACAGTGAAGGGTCAAAGCCAAACAAAGCTAAACAGAGTACTTAGGAGATCAAGTGACTGAGATGTTTTCACAAGTGACTCGAACTTAGGTGCACGCTGGGACAAGGTCAGCAATGCAAGGGGATATTGTCCTGTCTACCTGATCATCGCAAGAGTTCTCAAGGAAAGGATGAGAGATACTTCCTACCAGGAGTAAAGCCTAGATGCACTGGTGTGTACGTTCTTGAGCCTTCCAGAGAGCTAAGCTGTGAGCCAGAAGGCTCTGGCCTTCAGTGAGGTTTTGCATGACAATTTACTAGTGAAAGTAGCATTAAGAACAAAACTCAATAGTACAGTGAAGCCATGGTCAGGTAATTACTTTGCACATGGAAGTACTACATATGTCATTGCTTGGAAATGGTGAAATAATGGAGACCATATTCCTTGCTTAACAGAATACACCAGAGAATCAGGTGTTGGGTTTTATAAATTTTACATAATTATTAAGTAGCGCTCTTGAAACCATGAACTTGTCTCTGGGGTGCCCTTTCAGCTGAGACAAAACTTGTCTCCTTGGACAATCTCAGTGTGCCTTTCAATAGTAGGCATAGCTGTGATGTCAGCCAACAACTCTCAGCCAGTGTAAGGAGCCACTTTGCAGCAGCATTCAAATTCCCCATTGTTGCTCACCATGTTTGTCTGCAGCACCATCTTCATAGATGGCAGACACAACTATCCTTCCAATTGGAGAATCAATTCCTCCCTCGACTGCAAGGTCCAATGATCCTTCCTATGAAAAAACAGTTTTAGTTCAGAAAGGCCTTTTAATTTTTGCCATTAACAGGAGCTTAATCTTTCCTTCTTTCCAGTAAATGATACTGTACATCAAACACTTACATGAACCCTTTAAATATCAATCAAACAATATATTATTTACCTTTTTAATTCGTAATAGCCGTACATCTTTTCCCATAATCTGCTCTGGGGTGAACTATGAAAAGATATAATCATTAGTCATTTCCACTTTGGAAACACCAAACAATTATGCTGATCTATGTAGTTTCTGGGAGAAAAGTGACCTTTCCCTCCTCTAAAATAGCGTTAGAGGAAGATTGGAACACCAGATCATCTTTTCCTATGTTGAACACCCCTTTTTAACATGACTAGAAGAGACAAATACACAAGGCCCGGCAAACCAACAAGCAAGAATCTTTTCCCCTCTCAGCCCTCAAAATCAAGGGTTTGGCTTTTTCCAGTGTATTTCATATTAAAGAGTGAAGCATATTTAAATTCTGTACTTACCATTGAATATGGATCAAAATCTTCCACGTACTTCTGGAAGCCCTGAGAATAAAACAATATTTAATTGTAAAAACATCTGACTCATGCACACACTTAACACACAAACTCCATTTATTTATTAGTGAGAGAACATATAATTCTGTAAGCTATGAAAGAAGACAGTAAATGGGGAAAAGCACAGAAAGACAGTAAAGAGTCCATCCTGACAGTCAGAAAACATTTCAAAACCTTATGACAGATCAATACTTTGAGCTGGTCATTCTACAGAGCAGTTCTGAGGAAGAGTTTACCACTCTCTCAGCTCCACAGTTCCTCTCTACACCTAACAAACAGAAACAAATCTTGAAAGCATCATGGGCAGGTATGTTCTGTCACAGTTTTCTGAGCAATGTTTCTTGGGATTATCATCATGTAGGATGCTAACAGGTAGAAATTACAGGCTCCAATTCAGCTGTCAGCAACACTGCTCCCTGCTGTCTGGGTTTTAGGACTCTTTTTCAGACCCCTTCTCTCTCCTGGCCATGGAGTTTCAGGGATTTGGCTCCATACCACAAGCAGGACAACCACCATTTTTTGTTTTCATATCGTTCTATGGATGACTTAAGTTTTGTCAGGGAGTGTCTGAAATGCAGAAGATAATACTGCAGTTAGGCAGAGAAAGATTTAAGTTTTGAGAGGACTCAAAAAACCTAGTGCTTAACCCTTGTCAGACAAGACTGCAGGGAAAAGCAGGAGTTATCTTTTCTGCAAGGATGGGAGTTTCTGCATCAGCAATCAAGGGTATTTGAGTAGTGTTTTTTCAAGGAGACTGGGTGAGACTGTATGGTCAGGGCTGGACATCTATAAAAACTCTGCACTTATCCTGCATGTTGAAGTAAGCACTTCAGGATTTAACAGAAATTTTTACTGAGGCATTTAGATGCTGTATCCCTCCTGTGGCCTCAAGCTCCAGTAACCTGGGGGCATGGCAACAACACAGAACCCCACAACCCTTTGTTGAGAGGGCAGGCAAGCCAATATCTGACACAGATGAGCAACTCAGTGTGTGATCAAGCTTCACATTTTCATTACTGTCCTCTTTTCTACTGGATCCATTTGATGACAAAGTCTATTCCACTTTCAGACTCAGCTAAGCCTTTTTCAACTTGTAAACGAAACACACAGCTTAAGGTTCCTCTGGTGTGTTTAAGGGCCGGCTGTTAAATGGCAAAGCTGCAGCAGAAAACACTAATGCCTCATGTGTTATACTCTATCAGCTCTCTCAGTTGTTTAATTTTGATGTGACTGTCAATGATCCTCAGGGATCTGATCTCATCCTTACCAGCACTGCCTCTCACAAAGTCAAGGGGCACTACTACACAGGTCTGCATAACAGAACTTCAAATGTACAGAAGTCCTGCCACTTTGTCTCACCACACTTAAACAGATGCACAACAGAGGTGGTGATGACTGTTGTGTGGCATGGCAGTCATTCCACACAGGCACACTGAATCATACAGAGTGGACCCTGACTTTCCTCAGGCTGCCTCTCTCTAACTCTGCACAACTGCAGAGCTTTTGCTTACTGCCACAAGTATTTTTTTTGCCATAGGGAAATATGTATTAAAATAATCTTTTAGGAATAGGAACATGAAAGATGTTATTTAGCATTTAAATTATGGATTGCATTACATTTGTTAACTGCTAACTTTCAGGAACTAAAAACAAGTGGGAATTTCATCACAGACATCAGCAAGGGTAGAATTTCGTCCTGGGGGAAAAACCCCAACCATTCATTCATTTACAAAGTGTATTAATATTATGAACAGTTAAACTAAAACTATAAGAGAAACATTTTACAATGATAGCTACCTAAACAACTAATACTTTGAATAACTAAATTTGTATTGCCCTTTGGAATCATGGCTGAAGTAGACATCTACGGTCTTGTAGCAAGCAACTTAGAGAAAAGAACTCCAATCTCAGCCAAGTCACTAAGTCATTATGTAATCTAAAGGAAGTCAGTGAACTCTGTCCCAGGTCGGTCCCATGAAAAGCAGATGTTGCCCTTGAAGAAAGTTTTCCTGGGAAAACAATTTTTAACAAGGGAAAAAAAACCCCAAAACAACCAAACACACAAAACCCCACAACAATAAAAACCTGCAAGCAAAGTCATAGAAACACAGAATATCCTGAGTTGGAAGGGACTCGCAAGGGTCATCAGGTCCAACTCCTGGCCCTGCACAGGACAACCCCAAAAGTCAACAACACCATGTGCCTGAAAGCATTGTCCAAACACTTCTTGAACTCAAGAGTCTTGGTGCCATGACCACTTCCCTGGGGAGTGTGTTCCAGTGCCCAACCACCTTCTGTGTGAAGAGCTTTTTCCTAATATACAATCTAAACCACCCTGACACAGCTTCATGCTGTCCCTTTGGGTTCATATCACTATGTATCAGAGATACAGTCTGGATCCAGTAAGGTACAAATACAGGTAAGATAGAATGAAGACATCCACTGAACTGTAATAAATCTTCCCTGAAATGGGCATCACAAATTCAGGGAGCAGAGAATGAATTCAGGCAGGGACTAATGAACTAAGCAACACTGGGTGAAGTCACAGTCCTAAGCCTACCCTCCCACTCCGGGACATTTCAGGTGAAAGAGTTAAGATCATTCTAATTCCTTCCTGACTAAAAACAAAATTCACGGGACCAAATCTAAGATGAATCCAGAACATTAAAATGTTTGATTGCACTGAAACAACTCTCTGTCTGGACTTGCAGATGAAAGATAAAGTTATTATTTAAAAGGAAAATCAACCCCGAAAACCCAAAACGCAAGGACCTAAACCAATGGTACTGCTCACTGGTTTCCAGCATCAATAATCAAGAGCAACTGAGACCTGACTGAAGTAAACAAAAGAATTGAAACTCATAACCAGATATAATAAAATTTTACAAAAAACACGTTTGTTGAGAGCATAACTATTATATGTTCAGAACATACTGACATTCAATGGAAAGTGAATAATTTCAAAGTTAGATTTTTCTCAGTCAAATCCAATTTTCCCTTCTAGATCTAGATTGAAACTGATCAAATGAAGAAAAAAAAGTAATTAGTAATCTAAATTGTTCACCTCTTAAAAGCTCATACTGTGAGTTCACTAGTGTACACCAACTTTTTCATATAACACGGCAATGCATCTAACTTAGCTTGCACTTACAAAGGTGTTCTGCACAGAAACTGGCACACTTTACAGCAGCAGAGAAGTTAAGCATGAAGTTCACCTCTTCAAGCAACCATCTATTGAACCACCAGTCAAACAAAGAGTAAGAGATGAAAACTTCATCACTATGACAGAGGAAAGCAACAAAAGTAATAATACAGTGAGAAGATCCTATGCAACACAGGAAGGCTGAATGAATAAGTGCCTTCCACCACCAGTTCTTCTGATTTCCTACCAATAACTATGTTATGATAATAGCTCTATTAGTTAAACTAATAAAATATTTTATTACTGAAAGCATTGCAACTGGACACTAAGAGAAACAAGGAAACCTTAGGAATATTAAAAAAAAAATGCCAGTATAATATCAGTTGTGAGTGTTCAACTATCTTACAGGTAGCATTTAAGTAGTTACAGACGGTTCAACACAAAAGAAATTACTATCCTCTCATTCTTCATCTGCCTAAACTAGAAGGAGCCGCAGGCACACACAAAGCTTACAAAGACTAGCAGTTCTCATGCACTAGGGCTGTCTTGCATCTTCTGTTTTAGATACTGAGCAACAGGATTAGAAAAGAAAGTTTTAAATCTATGGTCAGTCAAAACAAGAAGGACCACACAAAACATGGAAAATGTTATTTTACTTGTTTTTTGTTAGATCTAAATGATGAATTGTAAACCACCATCCTTTTAAACATCTCTTGTGGCTGCAAAAGAAAGAAAATCGCCAAACCAGGTATTAACTTCTTGCTGTAAATAAGTATCACCTACTCATAAATTATCTCACTGCTTATTTTGCTCTTCTAGAGACTGAACCACACTTGCACTTGTTAGTGCTTGTTCCCTGTATCATTTCAAAATGAGAGAACACACACAGTGAAATAGTACTGCATACAAAGTGGAAAGAACTCTAAAGAAATTACATAAATAATGCACATTTCCATACCACAAGATTTCCTAAAAATATTTTCCATGACTCTTTTTACACTTCATTTCTACAAAACAGTGCTTGGGTCCATTATCCATGATTTCTGAAAAAATAATTGAAAAACCCCCAACCCAAAATACAGAAAATGCTAGACAAGTAATTTCCAAAATATTGAAAAGCCATGATAAATACATGTTTATGCATTTAAGGGATTTTCTATACTGAAAAAGTGAATTCCATTCTTAAATTCCTTATGAATCTGATAAGCTGAAAGAAGAGGTATGTGTATTTAGGCTCATCCTGAAAGAAAGAATTACCTAAATACCAATCACTAGTACAGGTTTATTCTACTTAAACAAAAACTCCTCCAGAATTTAATGGACTTCTTTCTATTTTCTTGCTTCAATTAGGGTATCTACAAGTAGTTTCACTATATCAATTAATAACTGATGGGTTTTATTTTATTTTATTGTGTTTGGCTTCAAGGATTTTAATCCCATATTCATTCTGTTTTTTCTTTCAATTCCACTACTCTAACAAAATGGTACACTGTAGCTTGGAGTCACTTAAAATAAAGAATTTCTTATAAGGTCCTAAATATTTCAAAAAGGAAGTGGGCTAAACCCCCAAATAATTATACAAAACACTCCTCACATCTCTCCAGCCTTCATTCAAAATCCTGCAGCAAATTAGGTAACATATTTGAGTGTTCTGAAACAAGAACAGCTTTCTACAGACTAAACGATGGCATTTATACTTCCAAACTCAAT
The DNA here is from genome assembly GCA_035041135.1 of Platyrinchus mystaceus. Classification (NCBI taxonomy): domain Eukaryota; kingdom Metazoa; phylum Chordata; class Aves; order Passeriformes; family Tyrannidae; genus Platyrinchus; species Platyrinchus mystaceus. Next base: position 13,427,461 of record JAWWLV010000179.1, read on the forward strand.
TTGCTTTAAAAAAAATTACTACATATCAACTTTACTACTGATTCAATCAGTGTCCTATAGTCATACCATTACTTGGAAAAATATATTCCAGAGTTAATGAAAATTTTGTGGTTTGCATTTAACTAATACAAAGAATGAGTTTTTTTCTTGAAGGATTTGTAGGCAAGTTTGGAAAGATTTTCTCTTTAGATCTCCGCTAAAAAAAAATAATTAATTTTCAATACAGATTGTTTTGGTAGAGCTGAAATAATAATAATAACTGAAATTTCCAGTCCTCACACATCTTGTCACACAATATCTCAGCACCTGTGTTGACTGCAGTCTAGCAAAATCAGGCTTCAAATCTTGCAAATTAGAGGAAAGCTTAAATATTATTTTTTTTCCCTTCAAAAATTCTGCATCCAACCCCAAAGGAGCAAGGGAAGAAAACTCTTTAGTAGCAGCAGGTGCACAAAGCCTTCTAACTCACACAACAGCATGTTTGTGATAGATGGGAGAGCAGAGACTGATGTTCATGTTGGTTTTGCTTCTCTGAAAACCCAACCACTAAATCATACCAATTCTCTCCTTTTCTCTGAGCCAAAATTTAATTAGCTCTGCCATGAGCGTATTCCAATTCACTTTAGTACAGCAGAGACAAACAGCTCACACTGACTTTGACCCAGAGCAGCCCTCAGCATTCAAGGCAACACTCAGGGTTTAATCACCTTTAATAATTTCCCTATTTATGAGAACAATTTCATTTCCATCAACTGTTAAAAGATCGGGGAATGCTGACCTAAATTTACGTCATAAGATGACTTAAGTCACAACAGACTATCTGGCCCCCCTACCTTCCAGATAACAGGAATATTTTACCCATTCTTGCATGTCTATTTTATTCTAAAGTGAATGCTTCTTCATCCTCTTTATTAGTAATTTTCTTGAGCACAGGCCAACTTGGATTAGCTGCTCAAATCAGGATGAGTTTCTAGAGTTTGGTACTCAGAACAGTTAAATTCAGGTAAAAACAAGGTAGAAGAAGTTATATACATTACATCTTAATATGACATAACAGCTGCAGTTCCATAAGGTGTGTGAAATCTAGCAAGACAAGAAACAGGGTAGCAAATGATATTTTGTCTTTAGTGATAACTTTGCTTTGCTAAGAGAACCTGTATTAGCACCATGAAATTAAATAAGGACACCCCCACACACACTCCCAACCAACCAAAATCTACTCCTTCTGCATGAAATCTAATTATAATTCTTATACACTTCTGGAGACAGGCAGGTACTGTTTTGTTTGTTTTTTCGTACACTGGTGTTTTCTTTTTTTAACAAATGGCAGTAGCTTCTCTCTTTGGTATTTGTGAAAATTTTACTTCACATATAACTGTGACTTCATTGCAGTGAAGATGAATACCCTCCACTGCAGTAAATCGTAAATGGAATAAGAGGTATCAAGTCTACAAAACCAATTTATAGACTGCTCTTTCTCTCAAAGTCCTATTAGAATATTACTCCCACTGAAATTTGGATCTTCCAACTGATATAAGGCAGTTTGGCAATGAAGATGATTGGCATCTGAAAGATTTTAGCAGACTTGTGATTTGGAAAATGTGCACGCATGCATAACAAATTATACGGCATTTAACTGTAGAAGTGGAGCTTATTGCCAGTTTCTTAAACTAATTGTAAGTGGTCAGTAACAAAATAATAATTAAAAAAGTGCCTTTTAAAATTTGTACCACAACTGTTTGGTCACATATAAGTTTATTATCAATTCTGCAAACTAGCTCACATATGCACGTTTTTTCAAGAGCTAGGTTAGATTAACTGCAGGTTATGACTTTGCTCTGTTCATTCTTCCCCTAAGGAATTTCATATTGCTTAGAGCTGCTGAATTACTGAACACAAACAAAATGAGAGCTTCAACTGAAGGAAACATTACACTGGAGGGATATGAATTTATTTTTAGCTTGTGTACCTGCCTTCTCTTAAGCAACTTATAAAAACTTCTTTCATTTATCACTCAATCCATTTATAATATAGAAGTTTCCAGATGGCTATGGCTGTTACTATATATCACAAATTTGTTCAAAGTGTAACTAGGAAAATAAAGGAACAAGAATATCCAAATTATTAAAGCAAAAAATGACAAAAAATCCATTGTGCTTTATCGAAACACATCTAGGAATATTGTGCACATTATTTATTGTCAGAAATGGCAGAAGCTTCTAACTAAATAAATGAAATGCAAATGTGATGTTTTTTCATCACTTACTGTTTTGCTCATATAAATGTATATATACAGGCACGTCCACACACATGCATGTAACAAACACACAATTCCTTATGCAAACAGCATAAGTCATGATGAATATCTAGAATAAACACTATTAATTGGTCCACCAGGTATTTTAGGTGAATTTTAAGGGCTATCAGTTGGGAGTTATCACCTGTCAGAGCAGTATTTATCTTTTTTTTTGTTCAGTAAGCCTTGGCTCACCCTGCCTCATATACTATAATTCCCAAAAGATGAAACATGGTTGGTTCTAAAACGTTTAATGTCTGGATTTTTTCTTCATTTACATTTGAAACAGAAAAGGAAATTAAATAAGAAAATTAAGTATATTAGAGTCTGATATAACAACACACTTTTTTATCTGGAAATGAAAAGATATGTATGGATTATATATATGTATGTATACGATGACAAATGATATAATGAGGTATATATCTACATTTCAAGTGTGCTTATGAATATTTACAAAGGAAGAATACAGTTCAATTAATTTTTATTACTTCATTTCTGACAAATGGATTCAGAACTTAGAAAAAATAAAAACAAGCATGTGAATAAATGAAAAATAAGATGTAAAAATTGTAAGGCTATACACTACTCTGGAATTATGCAGCCTTGTAAAAAAATTGTCACTAAAAGTGGCTTTTAGATAATGGGAAAAATACAGAAAAATACTCTCTTGTATTTACCATTACTTATCACTTGAAAATACATGAATTTTAGTTAGCAGGAAATGAGACAAACATGGATTCTTTGAGGACATGTCAAAAAAAACCCCCCTAAGTACTGGAGCACTCAGAAGAAGAATATCAAAGGGCTTACCAGGGCCTCTGATTTGATTGTTGGCCTGACTATAAAGTTTGGGTCAGGATGCAGCATAACTGGTTTAGAGACTATTGGTACCCCTGGATGACGCTGGGTAGGTGGACTTGGAGCAAGTTGCTATGGAGTTAATTTAAGAAAATTACAATTCACAACATAATTTGTGCAAATCCATCACTTTATCAAGATGCCTCAATTCAAACAGTTTATCATAATGAATTTAGCGACCCTAATACAAGAAAAAGATTACAGAATTATTTGAACTAAGGCTTATGAAGTCAACAAACCAAAATATAATTTCTCTTGCATCCAAATAGTAGCTTTTCCCCTAAATTTTGGCTTCACCAGCAAGATTATGGAAAAAATCTCAGCCCCGCTTTTGGTATTTTTCCCATAAAGGCAGTGAACTGAGTGAGAAGCTACAGGAAAAAAAAAAGCTGCTAAAGTTCAGTGCAAGAACAAAATGAACCCAAAATAAGATTTTAACTAATCCATGGCTAAATAGATTTTTTAAGATAAAATTCCCCAGGGCTGAAGCAAACAGCTTTCCATAAAGAATTTTAAGTTATCTTGATTTAATGACAAGGGTTAGTTACACTAATTACCTGCCCCTGACTCCAGGAAGTACAGATACCAGAGGCATCTGAGACCTAATCATTCAGCACGTACTACCCGATCCTACACTTCTCACTCAGCCAAAACTCCCACTGACGTCAAGCAGAGTTTTATTCAAGAGTTCAAAACTGAGCCCTGTGGGTTCAGTTTCTGACTTAACCCCAGCAACTTTTAACACGCTTTTCTCAATGTTTCTCATAGGAAATGTGATGTATTCCAGATATCACTCACATAGTACAAGCTGTATCCTCTGAAATTATTTACTTGCTTACAGCAAATTTTTTTCTTTAATAGAGGAGGTTTTTTTGGTGGTGGTTTTTTCCCCTGTAGCCTCTTTTAAATAATTTGAAAAAAATGTTTGGGACCAGGTATTTAAAAGTCCCTGTGGATATCCCTTAACTAATGTTGTTACACTCTGCAAAATATATCGTGTTGTTAAGCTTTCTGTTGTTAGAAGAATCAAAACCGACAGGTTCACAGATATCAACTTGTTAAAGCTGCACTGGAACTGGACGATTTTTCCCAGAGTCACATAATTTAGCAACAGATTTTTCTAGAGTGCAGAATGGGGAAACCTGACATCTGGCCGTTCTGACTCAAAATCAGTGCAAAGAGCTATCAAACAAATGTCGTTCCTTCTGTGATGAAACTTTCTTCTTAGGACACATTATATTTAAAATACAGATTTTTCCTAGATCCTTTTGCCTTGACAGAAGAATAAAGTACATGCTCTGTGACATAGAGACATTTAGAACATGCAAACATGGACTGTATGTTGCTCAACTGTTGAAATATGAAATCCTTGGACCATTAGGAGTCACTTCCACTGTTTGGTATTAGATAGCTTCCAACACAGCAAAGGACCCACACACATAATTCCATGTGCTGAATTTTAAATAAATTAGCCATGCAGAAAGAACCTCTTGACACTTCCTCGACATTAGCATTACATGGGAAGTTCATAAAACCACAGTCATTATTAACAGTATGTGACATACCAGTGGGTTGCTTGACACAGAAGATACTTTGCCGACGTGGGAGGTGCTTCTTACCACCTAAACAGTAACAGACTTAGTACTGGGTTCATATAAAGTGTAAAGCTAATAATAATTTTGAGAAAAAGACAATTTATACCAGATATGTTAATAGTTGGTTGTCAAGAATGTATTTGACAGGATTTTATTCCTTTTATCAGGTACCTTTTTGTTCGAGCTGAATTGGAAATCAAATGATCCGGGGAAAAAACGAAACTGTACCAACACAGAGATTTACCAGTTTGAGTAATATTAGAAAATTGGGACAACTACAGCTGTCTTATTTTTTGGCTTTAGCAGGCACAAACACAAGATCTTTAATCCATGAAGTCACATAAATGCACTGCTTCTTCTTATCTGTGATTTTTAAAACTGGCTTTGTAAAACATAGCAAGGATAGTCAGGCTTCTAATTTTTCTTCCATTTCTGAAGCCAAATCAGGAACACTGAGTTATCTACTTAAAAACAAAGCAGCTTTGGCTCACTACTAATATTTTACTAAGAGCCTAGATATTTCCTCGTATACACTAATTATATTGAGGGAAAACTGATTAATTTTGAAAGTAGGTTATTTGTTGTTACCTAATCTATTTTTTCTTAATTATTCTTTTCTCTGACATATCTCACAGGGAAAACTGCCAGAAGCACATATTAGAATATATTGGTTTGGGATAAGATCCAGTATGGCAGTTCTTATATTGCTTCTTCTATCTGAATATTTTCTATTAGCTTCAGAAGAGTGTATTTCTCCTCTCAATGTATTATTTTGTACACTTCTTTCCTTTCACAAAATTTGTATTTTGCAAATAACTTGGGAAACCTATTATCCATAAGAACATTTGATATTTCTGCCTCAGTGGGTCTAGCATCTTGACAGTTCAAACATATAAAACCACTTAGATTGAGCACTATTAGAGGTCCACTTAAGCTTACAAGAGATTCATGGTTCACATAAAAAATTATCTATCAGTTTCCTCCAAACAGTGATTAATTTGCATATCCTTCCCCACCTCAAGCAGAATCATGCAAACATTATTTAGTAAACATGCAAAAAACCTGAAAACAGTCAGTCAATCCATGCAAAAACTGTGTAGCAAAGAAGGGACTGTATGGGATCTTCTTCTGCTGTTTGAAATAAGAATCTTTTTCTACAAAAACAAGTATATGAATCTCACTAGAGAGCTTAGCAAAGGGAAGTATGATGAGATCTAGCACAAGATTTCGTATATTTGATCCTCTTTTGGACTCAGATTGTAATAAGGAGAAAGTAACAGGATTTCCCAAAGAAATCCCTAACTCCTGTGTGTTCAGCAAGTCAAACCAGATTACCAACTCTTGCTTCTGTATTTCACTGGTAATTTATACAGTTTTGACCTTTGAGAAGTTTGACTTTCCGATTTTAAGCCAATTTTCCTTGTCCACTTTTCTCACCTAACAAAGCAATTTGATGACATATTTAAAAAATTTTCAGAAGTAATTGTCACTGCATAGATATTTTTCTCAAATTTAACTCTTAATTAAATCCACTGCCTGCCACTGGTTTTTGTTTGTTTGTTTTTTTAAATCTTTAAACATTCAAGGCCAAATTGCCTTTTTTTAACCTACGTATTCTGCATGTGATAGGGTTACAATGTATGGAAACAGGAGAGCAAAGTGCTCTCGACTTAAATTTAAAAAATGTTAAAATAAAGCTACCTCTGGACTGCATTCACTACCAACAAACTATGAAACCATCTCATTCCCTCTTTCAGCATTGCATGTGGCAGATGGGTGACGGATCAGGCACGCAGGGGAATGGAAAGGGCGCATGCATCCAAACAGATCCTGAGGTCACCTGGGAAGCCGGTGTTACCGACAGGGCTGGACCTCTTGAAAGTGGAACATTTGAGGGAGGAAGTGGATGAGGTGGTGGTGCTGGACTAACAGTGGGTGGTGGTGGTGGAGGTGGCGGCGCACGTTGTTTAGGCTTGTCGATTTCATCTAAGTTTATATCATCAAGATCTGTGGTGTGAAGCTGCAGGCCACCGGCAAAACGCCGCATTGACGTGGCAGAAGGAGAAGCAGAAGGACGTCCACTTGCCAACTACGTGCAAAAGAAGAGAAATCTGCCTTAACAGTTCTGCCTGCAACAGATCTGAAGAAATTAGTGACCAGTTGTAGAACACCACTCACTCTAACTGCTCCTGCGCAGGAAGCTCTTGGCTTCTCCCACACAGAGTATACATAAATGTTTTCTCTGAGAGGCTTTTTAAAATCACTCCTTGGGATTCTAGTTTAAACAGAAAAAAACAACAGTAACCTTGGCTGCCGGGGTAGGGGGGACAACAAAAGAAACTCCACAAAACCCCGATAGTATGAAGTCTTAAGAAGATAAAAATCCCAGGACAAATCACAGATAACACAACTTTTGCCTCTCCAGCTCTCATGAAGAGAATACAAGAATTACGGCTTGCAATCGTTATTATCCAAAAGGAAAGTAATCAAATACAGGCTCTGAAATTCTATGTCATTAAAAAAGGGAAAGGGGTTAATGTCATGTAAACATAACCACACATTAATACAAGAAAGGAAACTACACTTAAGCAGTTATCAAAACAAAATTTTAGTGTGCTATGAAATTCAGATCCTCAAGGGGGTTGAGATCTTATAATTTATAATATCTTATAAATAGTTTATCTCTTATAATATAGGGATAATTAATGCATACCAGATCTATTGTGGGGCTAACAAACTCCAGAGTTTGAACACAATGAGCAGCTCACTCCAAAAAATGAGGCTCTGTGTGTGTGAAGGAGGATTCTACGCATGCTGTTAGAGTTGCTACGATTTCTTTTATCAGTGATCAAACTGAAGTATTCAAGAAAATTCAGTCAATACTCCTTCATTTTGCTATTTTGTAGTCTCAGCTGAGAAAATATTACATAGATGAACTGTCTGACAGACCTGTTATTCTTAGTCTAATACAATAACACTTCTCTCAAGTGGGTAATGCTGTTGACATTTTTTGGATCTCCTTATCTATCATAACCCCTGGTACTGAAAAATAGGTATTCCTTTGGCAGAGATCAAGAGATCTTGACTGCTCTTGCACCAAAGAAGCAGTTCATGTCTGCAGTACCTGAATATTGTTCAAATGCATTTATCCCTCAGAAGCACTCAGGTTTGGTATTTTATGTGAGTTTAACTGCTCAGGTAGTTTTGAAGAAAAATTGTAATAGAGCATTTTTATATAATGTAATAGAAAAATTGATGGACCAAATACAACACAGAATGCTTGTCTTAAATCTGGGTAGAGCTCTGAAAATACAACAGTTTTTGTAATCTGTAACATTCCTTCTTACTTTACAAGGTAAGGGGGACAAAGTTCTAGCAGAACACAAGCAGCCAAGTTTAGGTACCAAGAGAACACTCAGCATTCCAGTGTCCTAAAGACCTGCATTGAAAAGCCACATGGATCTGAGCCTAAAGCCATGAAGAACAGAAGATCAGCTGCTTTTTTCAGAGCTGCTCCACACTGACCTAAAGGAAATTCATGTAAGAGTGTTCCCCAAGGGTCCCTTTTGTGGTTGTGATTTCTTGGGGATCCCACAGGAGTTCAGCAGATTGCAGTGTTCCTGTTGAAAGCAGATGTACTTGGAAAATAGCCAGAGCAGCAGGATGGTGGGAAAGCCTCTCTCCATATATAGAACCATCAGGCTCTAAGGCACAATCACTATCTGCAACTCCCCTAATTTAAGGGGGCTATTTAAAATACAACCCAAAACCTTAGCCTTTGGGAGTTTCTCATCTTTTTGTAATTTTCTTAACCTGTACCTTTATGTAATGCAATACAAGGAAGCATCCAAGAGCTCATCATCAGTGATGTTCTTATTTCCATCAGATACTAATAAATATAGCTGAGTATTCTAGTCTCAGTTTTGTCATTGGTAGCGCATCCCACCTAGCCCAAACAGCTCACGAGTCAATAAAACTTAATTTTGTGGTGATATTATACTTAAAGACAAAATAAAACCAGTACATTAAAATAATGTTTGAATCTTCGTAAAATATAGAAACAGAAAGTGCTATAGATGGTAGTTCATCAATTTTTGACTTTTTTTCCTCCTCTGAGAATGATGGTTGAGGGGGAAAGACAAGGACAGAATTTTTGCTGGTAAAAACCTGTTGCTTTTAGGAGACAACTAGTGAGTTATTTAGATATCATGCAACATATGGAAAAGCTAGAATTTTACCTCAGGAGACTCATTCTCCACAGAGGAAATCTGTTCTAACCGTGTTTGACAAAGTCTTTCCACCCAGTGCTGCACCTTTTCCGATTCTTCCAGGTCCTCTCTTTCTGTCTCAGATACCTTAACCGTAACAGTGGTGCATGAGAAAAGGTTATAGGTATGGTCACAACACAAATATGTTTCACAAGCATGAAATGCCACTTAAACTACTTTTAAAAACAATAATGCTTTAGAGGATGATTTTCTGTTTTGCTGTGTTTCCTTAAATTCCTGACTACACGTGGACACTTAGTAACTGCAGAGCTATCCCTGTTTGGGCAAAACCTGACTAGAAACAAGCAAATATGGGAATAGAGTTTTGCAGTCAAACAGCTTTTTAAACTTCATTACCTTTGACATAATTAAACAAGTGTCCTGCTAAGATAATTCCACTAAAGATCCAGCTCATTTTCTTTCAATATAGTTTTGTACTTGATAGATCACAACATACCTCTTGCACAAGACGATTTATTTTCAGTTGTTTTTCTTTCTCCAACATTCCTTCTTTCTCTTTGGCAAGTTTTTGCTCAAACTCCATTTCCTTTTTATTCTTCTTTTGTTCACAAAAGCTATCACTTTTTGATTTCTTTCGTTCTTTCCCTTTCTGGGAAGTTTTTTTACAAAGCTGTTTACTAAAAACACCACAAACTTCAAGCTTGGTACATGAGCGTCTGCCTTGAATATTTAATTACAATCGATGCAAGTATGGGGATGGTCTTTTAAAAGAAAATCTACAGTCCATTTACCCAGCAACTTGCAGGAAATTCAACTTTTTTTGGAGGGCCTCTGCCCATTAACATAAGTTGGACGAGATCAGGCAATTCAACTTTTTTTCTCCTCTGCAAGTTACAACTTTAGGGCACGTAGGACAACCACAAAACTTTGAATAAATCAAACAGATTTGGTCGGGTCTTGATTTGTAATCTCTCTTTTGGCATTTATATATATATTTATATATATAATATATACATATAAACGACTAATTGTTTTCAGGTGACAGATGCTCATGTATAGGTAGATAGTTTTATGCATAGAACAGCTTCATGCATATGTCCTAAAACCAGCATTGCATCCCTTAATAAAACTGAAACAAGAAATTATAAAGGAAAGGCTTAGGTCAGTGCAGAAACTGAATTGCTTCCAAGGAAGAACACTGCATCACAAAGACCATGTAGCTCCTACAAGCACTGGATAAAATCTGCTCAGATGAGTTAACTAATATAGCACAAAGCAACTTCAAAATTCTAGATGTAGAGTGCAACCAAAGGGAAAAGCTGCATAGTCTTTTTGAAGCCTGTGTTCCTGTTGATATTATTCACTAAAAATCAGAAAATACATTTAGTACATCTACTAAATGTAACATCAGGCAGATCAACCCACTAGGTACCAATGTTTGAAGAATTACTGAACTCAAAGGCACACTAAGCAGTACACAGGCCAAAGTCTTTCAGAAGATAAACATATATCAGACAATATTAGCTGCCTTCACTGCATTCAGATACAACAGGATGATTCATCCTTTCCACCAATTTTCCCCATGGATTCAGTTTACTCCCTATTAAAGATATTTTTAGTACAGAGTGAAATTTTGGTTTTAAAAGAAAACAAAAAAAATCATTAGCAATTTGGAGTAGGATGAAAATTCATCACTGCCAGATTTAAAAATATTTCTAAAAGCAGAAGATTAAAAATACATCTTCTGAAGTTTCTAGTGCACACTGTGTGTCAGAGTTCAACAGTAATTGTGTAAGGTCTTCATTACTGTATGGAAAGGAATTTGTACATTCTGTAAACTATATTTGCAGCAACAATACAAAAGACTGCCCATTTGTGCTAAGAGACTGAGTTTTCATAACATGCATCTAGAATTTTGAGATCGAAATCCTGACTTCACTGGCTTTCACACAGTTTACAGATCCATGGGTATCTTTTCCTATTCTTTATTAAGGAGAACAGGCATATCCTGGCCACACAGAAGGTTAAAGTAATAATCCTAAATGGTGACACAAATACTTCATCTGTCAGAAACAATCCTGACCTCCTCAGAAACCTTGAGTTCTCAGAAGATAGGCACAAGAAATCTTCATTTCACTTCTAGCACAGTTAATTACCAAAAAAACCACCACCAAAGCACACAACACCATAGCAAACCCCAATAATATGGCTAATACACATTGAAAGAAGTAAAGAGAATAAAGCAACAGCAAGAACAAATTATTATTTGAAACTCTGATAAAGTGAATTTGCAATACTTCAGCAGCATCTCTAGAGACAGAAAAATATTCCATCACCTTAAAGACTGCTGAAGTTTTTTTGCTCACTCTATGTGATGCACATGCCTAACAGCCTTTTGCCTTCAGCACTTCCTCTACTGGGAAATTTGCAAAGGTGTAACTGAGAACTGAGTATTTGATTCCCAATTATTTTTTTGTCTGTACTCTTTGGGGTTTTTTATATACTGGATTTTGAGGACTTTTGGAGAACATGAAGACTTGCACTGCCTACCTGTAATGGACACCTTCTGCAAAGTATTGACATAGAATTCCCTCTGCAGCTGGTAGAACTCAAAAGTCCAAAGCACTCAAAAGGACAAACTCCTAGACACATGCAGTCCAAACGCATCTTAATTTGTGCACACGTTAAAAGAATGCTTAGTAATAACAGAGGAGAAGAAAAACGGGGAATTAAAATTTAAACACACAGCAAACACATTTACATATCACACTTTGTACCTTACGGATGGTGGGAAATTTTCCATCATACCGATAAAACCATCCAAAAGCTAAAAAAGGTAAAGGAGAAGTTGTTTTTTTGAAGAAGAGCCAAGGGCTGGTTCATATTCAGATCAATCCATGCTGACACATGTAACATTAAAATTTATTTGAAGGTGCAACACCAAAGGATTGTTATTACATGACAAGTTCTCCGTCAATTTGTTGTTAAATTGTACTAGTACATTTAGTTGTAAGTTTCCCTTATTTTAATGATACACATTTTATGTTAAACAAAGCAAATGCAACAAGCAGTCTTCATACAGAAACATAAAGGCTAAGATTTCTGTGGTCACAGTCCTACTTTACAGTAGTTTTAATAAACCCTCTTAAAATGAAACAGGTATTCAAACTTCTTCAAGTTTGTGGCAGGACTCTGGCATTTGAGGAGACAAGAAAAGCTTCATTTCCTAGGACAAAATATTTCAAGCCAAGTGCATAAATAATACAAAACATATTGCTAATTAAAAACATACAAAATAAACTCTTAACATAATTTTATATATGAAACACTGATAACACACAGAGCTCACAATATAATCCATGTTTCTGTAGGACTGTTAGATTTAATATCAAGGTATCTTTAGAAAGCAACGACAGCAGCAGCATCAAAACCTTTAATCTTTTACGAAAGGAATTTTACCCTAGGAGAACCAAATGGTCGGTTTAGTGTGAAAACTGACTGTCAGGAGGAAGTGAGACACAGGAAGAATCTGAATCAGGATAGGAAGTTAAGGCTGAGTGGCAAACCTGTTTGTCCTGCTTCATGATCACTTCATCCACGTCATCTGTTTCAAGCTGGTCATGTGCAACTCCCTTTAAATCTACTAGAGAAACAAAGGAGGAAAGGAGTGAGGAGACAGAAGTGACAGCCTAACTGGCAGTTCCCATGAAATGAAAAAGAGATCAGCAATGTGTGATTAGAAGTTTCCATGATATAAAAGAAATAGTAGCTAGTAAGAGGATATTTTTCTATGTAATTGAGGAGAGGAAAAAAAAAAGGTCCTGTTTGAATCAAATCAATTTCCAACCTTCTACAACTCTGAAGAACAGTTAGAATCTCCATGAGGATTATTAGTCTGCTCTGTGATGAAGGTGGGTGCAGAGGTAGGCAGCTTTTCCTGTAACTGAACCATCAGCAGTTCTGGGATCTGTGGCTTCAAAAAGAAGGATCAGCCTTCTACTGCACCGTCACTGGGACGAATGCTACACAGAGAAAATACTGTACTGAAGAGTCAGAAAGCTAAATGGGTAAGAGATGGTTGCAGAAGAAACAATTCCCTATCTCAGTTTCTCTTTCATGAAAAGTTAAGTGACTTTGCCAAAGTCATACACAAAATAACATAATCATGTTAGGAATAGGCCCAGCTCTAGTGTAAATTACACAACAAGCACTTTGCAGTTGTTTTTTTTTTACAATACAATTTTAGCACAGTCTCCACATACTCTTTGTACATTCCTGTGTAGCATTTTAAGTGCCAACTATGCTCTGACTTGAGTTCCTTCAGACAAGTAAGTCAGACTTACACTTCATGGAAAACTGCAGTGCACAAACAGAATCTCCCCAGTCTCTCAACTAATTCTGAAGCAGAGTGCCCAGTGATATCAAATCAATTTTCAGGTCCACATGCTGGAGGGAAGGGATGCCATCCAGAGGGACTTTGACAGGCTTGAGAAGTGGGCCTGTGTGAACCTCATGAAGTTCAACAAGGCCACGTGCAAGGTCCTGCATGTGGGCTGAGGCAATGCAAGCACAAACACAGACTGGGAGAGAAAGGACTTAGAGCATCCCTGAGAAGAACTCGGGGGTGTTGGTGGAGTTGGGGGTGTGGGAGAAGCTCAACATGACCTGGACAAGGGAGCCCACAACCCAGGAAACCAATCTTACCCTGGGCTGCATCCAAAGCAGCATGGTCAGCAGGTTGAGGGAAGTGATTCTTCCCCTCTACTCCACTCTTGGGAGACCCCCCTGGAGTGCTGCAACCAACTTTGTGGTCTCCAACATAAGAAGGATGTGAACCTGCTGGAGCAGGTCCACCAGAGAGGCCACAAAGATGATCAGAGGGCTGAAGCACATCTACTATGAGGAAAGGCTAAGAGAGTTGGGGTTGTTCAGCCTGGAGAAGGGAAGGCTTTGGGTAGACCTTAGAGCAGCCTTCTAGTAACTAAAAGGGGTTACCAGAAAGCTGACAAGGGACTTTTTAAAAGGGCATGTAGTGACAGGACAAGGGGGAATGGTTTTAAACTAGAAGAGGATAGATTTAGATTAGATAAGAAGAAATTTTTTTACTGTGAGGGTAGTAAGATGCTGGAACAGGTTGCCCAGAGAAGTTGTGAATGCCCATCCCTGGAAGAGTTCAAGGCCAGGTAGGACTGGTCTCCGAGCAACCTGGTGTAGTGGAAGGTGCCCCCATCCATGGCAGGGGCATTGGAACTGGATGACCTTTAAGATCCCTTCTGATCCAAACTGTGAAAAGGTTGACAGGCAAAACACTGAACAGAAATAACATGGAAAACAATGCACCAAGCTGAAGAGGTTTATACTTCAGACAATTTCTTTGTAAGCTTTTTTTTTTTAATTTTGCCTTATGCTGCTGATGGTTAATAACCATTACTATTAGAGTGGAGGTTAATAACCATGACTATTAGAGTGAATATAGATTTTGCAAGATAGGTACCTTTTAAATAAGAGTTGTTAAATTAATTTAGTGTGTGCTTCCAGCCTTCTGAAAATAAGTCAGAGAATCCCAGAATATTCTGAGTTGGAAGGAACCCACAAGGATCACGAAGTCTGTCTCTTTAAGTGAACGGCCCATACAGGGATTGAACCCACAACCTCGGTGTTAACTAGCACCATGCTCTAACCAACTTGGCTTGGACACAAACTGGTGATATATTCCATACAGCTCCGTGATGTGTCTGAAACAAATACAAGGAGGTAGGTTGAAATCAATTACTTACTTTTGTGTTTAGAACGAGGGGCAGAGTGCACTTCTGCAGTTACAGTTTTTAGAGACTTGGGTGGTTCTTTAGGACCCCAGTCTTCTTCCCACTCCTTTTTAAATTTCTCCTCCTCTGCTGTTATCCTAGAGGAAAAAAAATGCAGCTAGGTTTTCCAAGTATAAAAAACAACAGCATCAATATATATTCATTACAATTATTTGTATTTAGTATGTTTGGTTTTTCTTTTAATATAAAGCATAATAAACTGCTCCTTCCCCCAAAGTAAATTCCTTTCATCATTCTTTTTCTTTTACTAAGCTACTAAGATAATTTGCAAAATAGATTGTACCTGAGTAAAATATTTTATATTGAGACTTTTAATGCGAATTATATAAACACCTGCACAGATACTAAGCCCAGAATGATACACTACAGTAATGACTGTCCCCTTGACTGAAGTAAAAAAACATAGTTAGTAATTTTTCATTTTAAGAACTGGAAGTACCTATTAGAAAAACAGTGAGTTTTAACTATAACACTAGGTGACAGAACATCTATCACATGCCTAAATCAGACGTTACAATGGTGAATTATACCTAAAAAGTACGTGTCTTCTTTCTATATCTTAAATCCATTTTGATGATTGCTTCCTGAACACATAGTCCTATGCTGCACTAAAAAGTAACTCTTCCCAAAAAGAACTAAACACTGATGAAACACAAACCACATTAAGTTCAGTATTCTAGGAAAAACAGGAAAAAAAGAAAGAGAAGAGAGGGGAATGGAGGGGCAGAGAGAGAGTGTCACACTTCAGGACAAAGGAGCTTGCAGAACAAGTAAATTACATAGAAGGCACCTAGAATGGCACTGTGAACCCCAAAAAAGGACATTTCAAAGGAAAATTCAGCAAATATCAAGTAGGTCACAACAGAAGTCTTGTATAACCTAACAGCTTGTAGCTTCATATATGGGGCCTTAAGTGATCCAAGATCTATTTTTGACTATAGCTGGTCTTGAACTGGTAAGCTGATACATGGTGCCAAAATTTACAAGGTCTTCGATATATATGATGCTATTTATACTTGGATTATCTTTTGCAACTCTAAATTAGCTGAAGTAAATTGAAAAAATATTCACATGGGGTCAAAGAACTCTTAAATCTGTAGCTAAGCTCAGTATTTAAATTCAGAGGCATAGTCAATAGCAGGGAACAATGGACAGAATGTTTTTCCATTTCATTTAAATTATAAAAAATGGGGTTACACTGAAGTACACAGAGTTAGGGACTTCTGCCATTTAAGCACATTTGAAAGTTTTTCCAAAAATGCATGGAAGATATTGAAAACCAGCACACTAGTGACTTTATACAAGGAATTACTGCAGAAAGGATATCTAAAAGACAGCAAGTTGTGATCCTCACAAACCATAATAAAGGAAAGTGTTGTATTCTAGTGTAACTGCCTGCCACAACTTCTTATTAAATCTAAGCTTTAGATTTCATCCAAGTTCCTCTACTACCATTCTCCCTCCTCCTCACCAAGGAGATTGACACTGACTTAACATTTTGGATTGTAATATGGAAAAGCTTTACAGTGCCTGAGTACCACTTGAAAATTATACAAGGAAGTATAAAGCCATGCTAGAGCTTACAATGAGAAGGCCTCAAGGCATGAAAGCCCCCCCGAGTGAGTAAAGATGCACTTAGTTCAGAAGAGCACCGCAGATATCCAGCGTTCATTATAACAGATAGGCAATCTGGATTTGGATAACAGAGTCATTCATCACCTGTGATGGTCTGACTTTATAGCAGCTTCTGGCTATTGCAGGGATTTCTATAGTAGGCCCCAATAAAGAACAGGATTATCAATTCCCCAGGAATTAGAAAAGTGAAACGCCTAAGAATTCATCCATGTGCTGCAGCAGAGCCCAAGGCCGGACTGTCAGAAGATTTTTCTCTTGTGACAGCTGGGAAATATATTCCTTTTTGCACCTTACAGATTCAGATCAAAACAGATACTGTGTAACTTACTCTTCTTTCATGCAATTTCCCAACATTTAGAAGGGAAATAAGGTACTGTGAAAACAGCAGTATGTAATACTGGTTGATTTCAAACTTCCAAATATAAAACAATATAATTAAGTTACAAATATAACACTGACTATATTAGGATAAAATCTTTGAATGTGTCTTGTTCTAGAATCATAGCTTTTTAAAACCAGAATAGACTGTGAGAAAAAGAATCAGATTTCCTGAATAAATTAGGTTACAGAACTGCCTGCTTTTGGTGCCACTGTTTTAATTAATTCTCACCTTAGAAAAGCAAAAGCCTAGTTAAAATTTATGATGACTGAAATTTCTACTCAAGTCAATTAGCAACACATAGCTCTTATTTTACAGAATCACAGAATATGTCGAGTTGGAAGAGACCCACAAAGATCATTGGTGCTGCACAGAACCATCCCCAAGAGTCACACCACGTGCCAGAGAGTATTGTCCAAACACTTCTTGAACTCTGTCAGGCTTGGTGCTGTGACCACTTCCCTGGGAAGCCTATTCCAGTACCCAACCAAACTCTGGGTAAAGAACCTTTTTCTAATATCTAACATAAACCTCCCCTGTCTAACTCTACATAGCTTTTGTTTTCAGAACTGTCTGACAGACTGAAAAGACTACTAAATTCCATCTTACAAATCATGAGCAAACTACCTGTGGTTTTTTTATTTTTAAATATAAAGTAAGTGGACATGTCATCAGCCCCTCGAGTATATGCCTATTTTCCAACTGTTTAGTAATTCTTCTTTTCCCTGATCTGCTTCATAGCAGTACTAATTTTTTTCAGTTAGAATTAAATGTAGACAACAGAGTAAACAAGTTTAGAGACACAAAACTTCCTTAAGCTTAAGTTTCTCTATACATTAATAACATATTTTTAAAATAAGTGTTTAACTTCAATTTCACATTGAATTTATTATTGTCACAAGCCTCAAGTCTTCCAGGTGCTGATTGTCAGATCAGTTTCCTATTCTGTAAATGCAGTGTACTTACTGATATGCATTGGATCCTACATTTAGCTAAATGGAAATATTACACAGTTCTATTAGAAAGGAGCATGCAGAATGTTTTCACCCAGATCTAATATAAAAGAACTCTTTTTCAGGTGCCATACTGCCTGTGTCAGGTTTTTACTTACTGCTCTATTTCTCTGCGATATCTCTCTTCTTCCTCTGCAGCCTTCTGGGAAATCTCCAGTTTTCTTCTGTAATAAGAGGAATTAGGACAGCATGATAAAAATAGTATCTTCTGAGTAAGAACAAGTGTGTCAGCATATAGTTAGTAAAAGATATAGATGGTAAAAACAAACGTATTGAAGAAAATTTTTAGAAGTCATCTTAAAGATACCAAGGGTTCAGCAAGCTTTCACAGGAACCCTGAGGTGATTCCTGACCATCTGGATAATAAGGACACTGAATCACAGAGGTATGACAGTTGGGGAGCAAAGTGACCCTTCTACTTAAGATGGATTTGAATGATGTCAGCTTTGAAAACTCAGAATGTCAAGAGCACCACAGGAAGAGCATTTTATGAACAGAGACCCTGCAACAGCAAAACCAAGTTAATCTAACTTGGGAATCTTCTCACTTCTGTGAGAATTGTCACAGAAATCACAGTGTGCTCCTGTCTCCCATGCCCTCTCCAAATCCAAGCTAAGTTTTTCAGACTGTCCTATACACAGTCCTTACATTCTCTCTTTCTCTTGCTGCTCTTTGATGATTTTGTTTGTCTCCAGTGCAAGCCGCTTCTGATGCATCAACTCCTGGCGTTCTTGCTCACGGAGACGTGCTTCTCTTTGTCTTTCTTCTTCAGTCATGAACAGCTCCTTTCCCTGCAATCACAACCACCACCCAAATCTGTTGTGAAAAAAAACTCATGACTCTCGTTCTTTTAGGAAGTAATTAAAAAACCAATTACATAGTAGCACATCTGCCATTTCCTCACATCACTTTTTCTGAGGAATGCATTCTGAAAGACCCTGAATGATCTGACCACTTCACTCCAAAGAGCTAATCCAATTTCATCCTCCAAGTTATGGTGTGCTTAACACCTCATAGGAGTCATGCAACTACTTAAGTCAGCAACAACAGTGTAGGGATCATGCAAAATACATGCTCAGTGTGTCACCCAGAAAAAACTGAC
Organism: Platyrinchus mystaceus; assembly: GCA_035041135.1. NCBI lineage: Eukaryota > Metazoa > Chordata > Aves > Passeriformes > Tyrannidae > Platyrinchus > Platyrinchus mystaceus. The sequence continues at coordinate 13,446,396 of JAWWLV010000179.1, forward strand.
ATTATACTTTCTTGCAATCTAACTGAGCAATGAAATGGCAGAGAACAGCACATAGAATGATTTCCAGTGTGAAGACAACTACATAGTTACTGTGTTTTAATATTCTTATGCCTGGCTGCTGCAGAAAGGTACCGTCATTCAGGAAACCCAAACTCAAAACATTTTATAGTTGATGTGTTTCAGTTGTTTTTGTTCCTGTTTCATTTGCTTTACAGTTAAGACAACAGCACTATTTCCTATTCAAGGAAGATATTTCCATAGTGGAACACTGATAACATTTATCTAATTTTCATTTCTGAAATTAAAATCCCACGTTAATTAGGAAGGCAGAATTTTTTGTGTCTCTAAGGCTCAAAGTGGGCAGCTTAAACAAAAGCAGGCATTGAAGAGTACCTCTGTACCGTGGTCTTTGCTGATGAAAACCAGGAGTAGGGAAATTCTTTCCTTTTGCTATCTCTTCTTCAGTACAAAGATGTGTATTGAGGAAAGGAGAGGCATGCAAGGTGAAGGAGTGTGGAACAGAAGAGTTCCATAGCAACAGTTTGCTGTTCTAAGGACAGAACCCCAGTGATGCACGCTGGAGTAGATCTCATCTTTTCTAACAGTTGGTAACATATCTGGGAGTTGAAACTAATGTTCTTAGGATGTTGAGTTCCTGGAGCTTAATCATCGGGTCTGGAGCATTTTTTAAAACAATGTCTACAATGTCTTTGGACAACTGCATATTTTGTTACCGTAAGAGCAGTTTAAATAAACCATTAATTCCTTAATGTAGCTACACAGCATACATGAACCCTTAGGCAGTAGCTGAAGTGATTTATTAAATGTTTTTTCCTTATTTAGTTCAGTTGCAAGACAAGTAGAAAACACGATCTTTGATTAGTCTGTGGAACTTGATTATCCTCTTGTATATAACTATACTCTTTGCAATAGGAAGGATTAAGGCAGTTAAAAGCATTCAAACATTTATTAGAAGTCACAGTGAAGTCAGAGAGACGATTTAATTAATTTCAGCTGGCTTTAGATTAAGCCCCAAAGGCTCAAAGTTCTGTTGTAAAAAAAACAGTGGAAATGGAAATCTGAACAATTTCCAATGTGTTGATACACTAAATAGATCAGATAAACAGTTACACACAGTTACACAATGAATTAATTTGGAATAAGACCAAGACATCAGCTATTCAGGATGAAAAATTATTTGACTCCAATCCAATTCACCTTTCATGTTGCAGCAGAAGCAGATATCTATTCGAACAGAAGCTCTCAAACACAAGAAGCCGTTATAATAAACTTAATTTTCACAGTAAAGGGAACTGTTTTGCATTGGCCCACAGCCATGAAACTGTTTTATTTGAGAACATTTTGAATGGTATGAAATAATCAAAAGCCACTCAACACTGCCCTGGTTTGACAGAGTTTAGTGGTACAGATCTTATAAAGAAACAGAGGTTTAGTTTTTATCATTTTTTTTACCATTTATTTGCCTACATAGGAATTTTCACAAATGTTCTGCTTTTACAAATACACTACTTACAGCGCCTGCAACCACAGAGATAGTCAAAGTACGACTACTTTTGAGCACTCTGACAGCCTGTAAATTAAAACAAAACAGAAGTCAGCCTCAAACAAACGGTAAAAATGTCCAGTATATATTCAATGGAAGATGCTGGTCAAGGTTCAATTTCCAGAAGCCCTACCCAAACTAAACAGGGTGGTAGGTATGCAGATCTCCACATGCCCATGCTCAGTTCAACCCCTTTAGTAAGTAGCCTAGTATCAAAATCAATTTTTCATGGCCAGGAAAATCAGACAGATGTTTAATAAGCTGACAACTACAAATTCAGGGAATTAGAAAGACTTGATCTTACCTCTTTATGATCCACATTAGAAAAGTCCACTCCATTTACCTCAACAATCTGATCACCAACCTAAAGAAATTAATACAAATTTTAGTACAGATGCTAAGTGAGTACATATATTAAATGAAAACAGAAAGAGATACGCTCTCTAACATCCTTAATACAATAATCATGGGTACTGGCAGAGCACAAGGGGAACAGACCAGAAACTGGTGAGGCTTACACATCCTCCTATACTAGCATTTCCTATTGCCACTGCTATAGATCGAATCCTGAGCTTGGCAGAATATTGGTCTGACCCAGGTCATTCATGTTCTTGAAATTTTAGGAAACTAGCTTAATTTGAAACGTAGCCAAAAGGTATTCCTTTTCCAAAAAAAACGAAACAACAAAAAACAACCCAGATAGTCACTTTACAGTGATCCTTGGAGTTGCAAATACCAAACAAGAGGCCCTTGTGGTACCTACCTTGGAAGGTGACATACTCACCTCTAAGCCCACCTCTGCTGAAAGAGAACCTGGCTTCACATTGCTGATAAAAATGCCTGGTTTTTGTGTTGGACCACTGGAAATACTGGTAATATAAAATAGAATAATACAGCGTAATACAGTGAATAGTTTTAGTTTAATCAAAAATAACTTATGAGAAAAGAATATTTATGGTATTACTCCACTCTGAAACAAACACCGTAATGATTTATCATCCTGCTTTTCTATTTTTTACATCACAAAACTCTTATTTAAGAAAAAGCTAAAAGAGAAATATTCAAGCTTCTGGATTTTGCCTTAGATGTTGCAACTCACATAGTATACTGACCTACACTGTCTAAGTCACTGGACACCAACAGTATTTGAAAGTAACCAACACAGTGAAGAATTACTAATTGCTTGCATGTTTACTCACTGAACTGCAGTATACTCTGTGCATAAAACCATGTTATTTTTTTAGGATTATTTATTAGAAGCAAGAAGGATGTTTCAACCAGAGGAACATCTAGCTTGGAAACTTTAAGCTACCATCTAAGCTGGGCCTAAACACAGAAACTACTTTTGTAGATTATATATCCAATAAGTGATGTTGAACCACCCTTCCAGGTCTGTAAATAATTTTTAAGTGTCTTTATATTCTCCAGATAACATGAAAGAAAACTCCTGGTAATTTCAACTATATATTCCTAAATATATAAAAAATCCTATAATATCCTTTCTACCCCAAAACCTCCATAACTAGTGCAAGGATAGAAGTCTGAGAATTAGAGAATCATATTTCTAAAAACCCTGCATTAATTTTAGGAACTGGATATAGCTTTATGATGGTGTCTTAGTTCTGAATAGGGTCACAGGAAGAAGTCTAGTTCAGGGAGCAAACCTGACAGTGGACAGTCCTAAAACTTGCGAAGTCACCAAGCAGCATTTAAAGTATTTATTAAAAATGTAAAAGCATTTAAAAGATCCAATTCCATGACAACTTGTATTAGGTCACTTTGAGCCTGCTTGTATTTTTAAATTTTAATATTTTTTTTTGTTGTTTTTTTTTTTTTTTCAGAAATTTTAACACAGGTATTTATGCTTTGTCTAAAAATAGGTAATCTGTGCCACAGATATCCTGCTGTTGCAATTCGCCTTTCTGATCCAGCATAGATCTTTATTTTCATGATATCATAGCAACAAAGGATAGAAATAACTGCCTTGAATGTCTCACTTAATAAACCAGTGACATTAAATAACTTGTGTACACACCTGCATCCCATGCCTTTTGTACCAATCAAACTGATGAAGACTTTCTTCTCCTTACTGTCTCTCCCTCCAGAAGAAACAAGTCCAGCAACACTGCCTTTTCCTTCCTATAGAGGGATTTAAAAATGTTGCAGATGTTACTGTGTCTTGAATTCGTATCAAGACTACTATAAAATTTACTATAGCCAGAATGAAACCCTGCCAACATCAAGATAAGATTCCTCCATGGTCCTATCCTACTGGAAATGAATGTGAAGTAGAGTCGTTTCAGTGGATCTGCATGGCTAAGGTGAAAGACTAAACTTATCTATTTGGAGAAGATTACTTAAATAGTCAAACTTTGTCTTCAGAAAAGGTTGAAGAAAAATTAGATGAAAGTGATATGGCAAAATAATCATTTAGCTGTTCCCTGACAATAGGGCTGGAGAAACACATGATAGTGTTCACTATTTAATGAAGTCTTTCTTCCTGAAAGCGAAAGAACAGTAATTGTGGTATTTCTTTTCACTGCTGCAACCATTGGAAGTCACTTGCATTCAGAGTTGTCATTCCTCCACTAATATATCTAATATAAGCAAAATAATCTGATAAAGATTTATAGAGAACTACAGCCTGGAAAGTTAATAACCTCAAGGAAAATAAAGTACCAATTAATGACTAAAAGCTATTTCATTTGTGTCCTGCCCTTTTCTTACTTAATGGTTCTAGAATAATTTCATATCACAAAAGATGTTTCTCACAGAACACTTGTAACAAGATATTGCATCATAGAAATACAAACAATAGTTTCTGTGATAAGGTCAGAGGAGAAATTGTTTCAGAACCATTACAGATTTCCCAGAAGGTATGTTAATAAAATAATGATCTCTTACCCCAGACTCTGACACAAACTGATCTACATATTGCCATTTAAGGGGTTCATCTGCTGAACTGGAAGGAAAAAACAATTTAAAATAATGGCAAAAATAAATGTCAATGTACTCAAGAAGCTACTTTTGAATTGGCCTTCTATTTTGCATCCACAAATTTCTTTGGATACCATTCAGAACAACTGGTTTATTTGCCAGCAATTTAAATAAAACATCAAACAAAAATACAATTATTTAAGCTAGTAAACCTGGCCTAAGATAAAATTGATAAAACCTCCTCAAGTGAAACAATTTTAGGAAACTCTAAGAAAGACTGCAAAAACAACCATAACAACTCAAATAGCTTACACGAATGTCTATGCAGACAGACATCTCCCATCACTAAAATTTCTGAAACTTTCCACTTAAAGATTCAACTTTTCTACAAAAATGAAAAGTGGACAATAATTCTAAATTTTTCTAAGCTTTGAAGCAATTCTCAGATGCTACACACATAAAGAAGCAGTGGAGCTCTCTGTTAAGGCAGGTACATTGATAATTAAATATCCAGGAAATATCCATGAAAAGCGAGGAAATAGAAAAGGGTTAAGGAGGCAACTGGCATAAAAGGTCAGATTCATTGAAGAAGACATCAGCCCATTTATGACAAAGAAAGTGACATTTTAATCATTATTCAAAATATTTTCATAATAAACACAGGTTTTTTGGATATGAGAGGCTAAGAGAAAATAAGTAATCTAATTTGTTTTCAAATGAAATACTGTTACCTTTTGACAGGTATCATGCCAACATCTGAAAAAGAAAAATACTCTGTTAAGTTTCTACAGATCATCAGAAATCTATTAATAAGAATCAGTAATCTATCAATAATCTTTGGTGATAGAGGTGATTTTTTGTGTTACTTACGTCTTACTTTTATGGACACTATTTTCTTTGTACGAATGAGGTTTATGACTTCTTCATGTGTGCATGATGAAATGGAATATCCATTTATACGAACTATCTCATCTCCAACCTCAAAAATGAAAGGGAGAAGAGAAAATAATTGTGAATTAATATTTTAAAAGGTTTTCAAGCAATGATACAATCTGGTAATAATTTTGATGCAAAGGTTTGGTACTGTTGAGTCCTGAATACTTTCTGAATTTCAGGTAATGTTCAGATCAGGTTTATCTGTACTTGTTTGGACTTGATATTGAACACCAAAAGGCAGATTAGTGGCCAAATAACAATTTTATAATACTATCTAGTCTCTATACATCAGATTTGTACTCCACAGATTACCTTAAATACAAGTGTCCATGTGTTAATTTAAATAATTTTGGAGTGATTTTCTTCCTTTACACTTTAGTAGTTTAACTTTGCTTTTACTATCTGTTTTCTGAAACAGTATTTTAACTATTTTTGATCAAAAGGAAACTTTCACTTGGTCTTATTACCTTGCCCAATTCTGGATTTAGAAAATGCATTAATTTAATGGTGTTTGCCTCTTTGCCTTTTTTGGGGGACCACCCTTTTATCGGCAATCAAATGGCACTACCCCAAGAACATTCCCTGGCAGTGTTCAATTTACTAGTGTAGAATAGACAGAGTAGCCACTTCTATATAATTTCAAATCTTATTTATCAGAAAACAATCAAAAGGCTTCCCTTCCTCTAGTAAAAATCCAAATTTGATACGCTATGATGACTAGACTAGAAATTTCCAAGTTTCTATGAAATCTGCCTGATGATTCTCTCAGCTAGGGAGGCTGAGAAGAAATCAGTGATGGAAACATTGCCCACTCCATTTACGGTTGAACCTTATGAGCTGCTCAAGATAAGACTGAAAAATGCAGGTCCTGGCTAGACTTTTACTAACAAAGACTTTTACTTAACAAGATCCACATGACATGGCACTATAAAAACTAGTGCATGACTTTCTCCACTAGGCACCACAAATCAATCCACTGCACAATAAGACATACAAATGATTACCAGGAAACGACTTTAACAGACCATCAACAGTATCTTCTTATACCTCTGTACTTTGATCTCTACAAGGACAAAGTGAAATACTTTGGCTTCGCTGCTCTCTGGTAGCGTTTCTTCTAAACTACTCTGAATATTTGTTATGTAAAATGTATCAGAATGCCATGCTGATAATTGACGAGACTTTTCTCATTAACGTCAATAGCACAGGATTTTGCTCTTAATCAATGAAACTTTGTGTGCCTCCTCACAAATGTGTCTGCTTTCGTGGCAGCATTGCTGCTAGTTAATGATTGCCTAAAAAGTTCCATTTGAAGACTCAAGTTTCAAGCTCCCACATTTCTTTTTAGACTTAAGTCTTCCATCCTGGTATCTGCATCAGGCTGATTTCAAGTTTCACCAAAGCTAAAGCAACTAGTTTTAATCAACAAAATGTGGGTGGAATGCATTGTCATGCTCGTTAAAAAGAAATATGTACAATTACTTTGTTGAGAGGTTCTGTGCTTTCACTTTAGGTCTGGAAAAGGTTCTTATGCTACAAATTAAAACCACTATTTTTACAGTCTTAGTGAAGACGTTTATTGACTAAAAAATTTAGGGGAAGAGGCAGGTTCACCATAACACATTTGCTGAAAGTTAGTAAAGACTGGCCATACTAGTTCTGATCTTGGGGGAACTTCCTCTTCATCCACTTGCTTTGGGACTGCCAGTGCACCAGTCCCCTGTACCAAGATCAGTTGTGAACATATTTTCGACTGCTGATGCAGAAGATTGGAAAAGTTGGCTCTTCCAAAATGCCAGAGGCACAGGAGAGTCAACAAGAACAGTAAGAAATGGGAAGCTTTGTTCAGCCCTAACCACTCAAAAAAATTTGCCATTGTGCAAAACCCGAAACCCACTATCACTTACAGAATGGACTTCATAAAGAATTCACAAGAGTAGCACAATAAATATTGTAATCTTTAATGCATTTGTCAGGACTGTGCCACCTTAGATAACCCAGGGACCTATTTTTTTTAATGTAAGTTTTGGTTTTTTTCTTTTGAGCCAGATACTTCTAGTCCAACTTTACTGTCACTGAAATGACAGAGGTAATGGCATCAGTCTTAGTGGTCTACTGTGTCTGTACAGACTAAATCACACAGTGTATTCACTGTTTTCTCCAACACACAAGGCTGATGGGAGTATCTGTGACTGAAAAAATTGAAGCCACAGTTTAGGTCACTGAGGACTAGTTTCCATGTACCTTGGTAACAATTTTAGGAAAAAGAAAAAGACCATAGCTGGAGATTCCTCCTTGGCACTGCACAGCTCAGCGCTGAAGGCCTAAATTTGCATCATCACACTTCTACGAGAGGAAGGAGTGGAACTGGGAGTAGGAATTCCTCAATACAGTCTGTGTCTTAGAGACTGTCACATTAACACACACTGTGGCAGGTTTACCCTTGTGTGACAGGACATTGGGCCATCACTTTCTGCCTTTTTTCATATATAATAAGTACTACTGAATCTTCCTACTGTGATCTGTTCAATTGAAAAAAAACCCCACAAACAACAAAACAAGAAACTACCCACTTATCTTCTTTACTTGTTTCACAAGCTTTTCTAATTCTTCTGAGAAATGCCACATGCTCTGCAATATTACACAAAACATTAACAACACATCCAATCTACCATCAAAGCTCATGTAGCACATTTTCTACTGAAGATGATGAATTTTATCTGACACAATAGAGCATCAGAAGGCTATAAAAGCACAGAAAATGCAGCATGAGACTGTGCTGCAGGAGAGAACTCACTCTCAGGGGCAAAACACGAGGACTGTTGTTTCCAGCCCCAGCCTCTGACCAGTGGGGCATTCACTCCCTCTGCTGGGCATCCAAAAAATCTCATGCAGGGCAATGGCCTGCATTCTGAAGAGCTTGAATGTTTTTAAGCCAGTCAGATTTTTAAAATTATCTTTAATAAGAGCGGAAGGTGGTCAGTACTGAAGGGTTTTGAACGTGCAATCTGTGGTAGAAATGCATAGTCTGACAAGGAAAAGCACATGGGATCTGCAGTTCAGAGTTGCACAGCTGATAGCTCTCACTATGATAGAACACTCCCTTAACCAACTTGTTCCAAACATTCAAAACTACATCCATCCATTCAACCCACAGGCCTGGTAGCCAAGCAATTGCAGTCCTCTTTTTCCTGAAAATACACCACTAAATTCTAAGCTAGTTCCCCACTCCAAAACCAAGAAGGTTAATCTGGAACAGGCTCCCCAGGGACATGGTCATGGCCCCAAGCCTGCCAGAGCTCAAGAAGC
>JAWWLV010000179.1:13464084-13509659 GCA_035041135.1 Platyrinchus mystaceus
TTTTTGATGTGGAAAAAGTTCAGATGACAATAATGCACTACTGTAGAACAAGCCCAATCTGTCAGCTTTCAAAGAATAATATACATTTCTATTTAAGCTACATAGACACTGAAAAACTATTGAAGGAAAGGGAAGAGCTGGTCAATATATTTGGATATATTAAATACTTTACACTGCTGCTTGGTTGATAGGGAAAACTGATTAAAACTGCTAAGAAAAGTAAAAAAGAAAGTGACAAATAATTGAGGAAACTCAGATCCTATGTCAGAGCATTTTTAATGGTTTGCCTCAGAAAAAGCAAGCATTCAAGCCTTTGGATGCCACAGAGGCCACTAGAAGCAGGATGATGTAAAATAATTTAAAGAAAAGACCTGTTACAGTATCCTCTAACTCAGACAAAGTTTTCACTTATATCTGCGTCCTACCTATTTTAACTAACGCTGACAAACATCTTACGTTACTGGGGTGGGACTTGAATGATTTATGAATTATAGCAGCAATGAAAGGGAAAAGGTTTAAAGTTCAAGCTGGTAACCATCTGCCTAGAAACCAGTCTTTATAGATATGTTGCACAACCCACTGCTGAGTTATACAGTAATAGGTAGCAAGGCAGAAATAATGTGCTAGATGGCTACAGTCCTTAATGGTTTTGAACTTCAGTTTGACATATAAGTGTTTTTTGCATTCCCTTTACTTCATCCCAACAATCCCTCAGTTAATGGGTTTATTACGAGGTCACAGATTCTTTCATATAACATTACATTGCTTTGAAGAAATTGTGTTTTCTAGCTGACTAAAAAAAACCCTGAAACAAAAAACCAAACCAAACCAACTATAACCTCCTTCACAAAAACAAGCAAACAAACAAAACCCCCAAAGCCCCAAATCAGTATTGAAAATTTTAATTTAGGACAGAGTCCTAAATGGCTTCGCAAAAAACATCTCTTAAACATGTAAACTATTTTCCTCCTCCTTTCCTTAATTAGAGCTTTTCTGAGCTTCCTTTGCTCATACAATTTTGCGCTCTGCTGAGCACTTATTTAACAGGGTAAATGACAAAATGACGTGCCAGGCAGACGGAGTCGCTCCATGTATCAAGTGCATTTGCACATGACTGCACAGGCACAGTTGCACTGGGGAATGTTAAGGTGGAACTGGGTGCTCGCAGGGCTGGGCTGGGCACTGCCAGCGCCTGGACTTCAGCACCTGCGCTACTGCCTTGCCCTGAGCTGGACCGGGCGCGGCGTGGTATTAACATAACATAAATTTTATCAAGCCCTGGAAAAGCTCATGCATTGGGGAATGCTCTTCCTTTTTCTCTCTTCCTTTCTAAGAGTTTTAACCATCCTCTCACAGGCGGCTGCCGCCCGCTTTTCCGCGCAAAGTCCCTCGAGCTTCTCCCTTCCCCGCCTCTCCCTCCCGCAGCGCCGCCAGCCCGCCCCGCTGCCGGGAGCCGTGCCCGGCCCAGGGGGGCTGCTCTGCCCACAGCCTCTGCTGGCCCGGGGAGGCGACCCCGGCTATCTCCGCTGCCTTACCTTGTGGCGGAACTCTCGGGCGACCCTGCGCTCCATCGTGCGCGGGTGCGGGCGGGGCGCGGGGCGGCGGCGCCGGCGAGGCCGCGCCCCGGGGCGGTGGGAGGGACGCGCTCCCGCCGCCGCCTCCCGCATCCCCGGCCTCGCCGCTCCGGGGGTACCGTAACCTGCCTGCCACGCCCGGCTGGGGCCGTTTGCGGCCAAAACGACGGAGAAGGTAAAATTAAAGGAAAAAATAAACACACGTACACGCACGACCCCGCGGCGCGTTACCTGCTCTTGTCCCTGGGATGGTTTTTACAACAGGTGCTTCTCGTATGGCTCTGGGTTGGAGTTCCCTATCCAGACTTGTCTCTTGTATTTGTAGGTATGTACGTATGTCACTAATTCTAGTAGTTAAGAAAAGCACGAAGATGTGAAATTTAAAGCATATTAACACCTGGATTTTTAAAAAGCAAACGAACAAAAAAACAAACCAAATTAACCAAAAGAAAAACACCAAAACCCAAACAAACAGAAAAATCTGCTTCAATAAATGACCATACTGTAAATAACCTCAACTTTTTTTTTTAATGTAAACAGGATGAATCTGATGTACCACTGTCCTATTTCCATCAGCCTTTCCCACTAACAGAATATTGACATGGCCACTGTGAGGAACTGCAGAAAAATCAAGCTCGGAGGACCTGGAAAGGCACCTATTTCAGACTAATATCTTTTATGTTATTTTGCTGTGGGCTTATTCTACTGTTGTACAAAATTATAGACTTCTGCAATCAGGACTGGAAGCAAGATGAGGACACCTGCTAACCTATGGCCCCTTGTCTCCCTGTAGAATCACCTTTACCCATATAACTTCAGAGAGAACAGGGTTTGTTTAAGCACAGGTGGCTTACCTGCTCCTCCTTCCAACAGAGTGGAAACTTGTATGAATACATATAAACTCATGATAAAAAAACTCCCTACAGTGTCAAATACAAACTGGATTCTGTTTTATTATTTCTGTGTGATATTTTTTGTAAGTCATACCAGCTTCTTTAGAAATTGCTCTTACCGCTTTTCAGAAGATGGTTTTGCTGTATTGGAACATTTCCAACTTGATGGACATGACTTCTTTCTCATATCAGGTGTCAGGAATAAGAGAGGAATGCATTTGAAGCCTGTCTACAAACAAATGCAATTGTTTTCAGAAAACAATTTTCTCTCAAAATTTCAACTACTAGTACATTAATCATGTCTTTTACCTGAGTTCCAGTACCACATCATATCAAAAAGCTATTCTGTTCAAGCATTAAACACACTGCTATAGGACTTCTTCCCTGCATATGCAAAGCAAAATTTTCTTATATATGACAAGAGAAAGAAGGAGACACAAGAAATTAAGAAGACACACTACAAACCGTGTATGTTGCCTTTAAATTTACGTATAGACTGTAATAGTCATGATATCTACCAATTGTTTCTAGAAGGTTTTACAGGAATAGATCCTTCACAAGCTTAAAGTTATGTACATTTGAAAGAAAGCAACTGGATTTTATAATACAGGTGAACTTCCCAGGAGTCAGAAACTCCTCCATATGGTAAACAATTGTGGAATAATCTTCACTTGGTGATGTGAAAGCCGCTTGTGTAAAGGACACACCACAGAAAGGATGACAAACATGACTGGCTGTTGGTTTGCTGTTACATGAATTCCTGTGTTTTACTATGCATAAACACATAGCAAACAAATCCACAAAGCTATCCCATGCTCCAAAACTGGAAGTTTGATAATCAGTAAATTTAAAACATGGTTCTGAACTCTTCATTACTTCAAATACATAATGTTAAAAGATGGTAAAATTATGACTTTATTATTTTTAGATAATGAAATCTTTCCTAAGAAGAAATCAAATTGCATCTAAATTGGCTTTAAACTAGTTTCAGTTCTTGTTTGCTACATGTGGCATTAAGGGAAAAGGAATAAAAGGAGCAGTCCATTTAGTAGGCAAAGAAATACATTCAAGTGTGTGTTGTGTAACCTGATTCCTGTTGCTTTTTATCTACTTTCTCTACTTCGTTAATTTAACATGAATCAGAGAAAGTGCACCAAAGCCTCATGCTGCACTCAGGAGTGGATGGGCTTTGCTGCAGGCAGAGGCTAGCACATAATTCTAGAAATCTGTTTGCAGTTATTGGGAAGAGGCTGTGTTAAAGTTAAAGAATATCTTTTATTTCTCACTTGCTTTTCTCTCATACACATTTTCCCTCCAGTTCTTACAGGAGAGAACAGAATTCTCAGTGAAAATATTACTAGTTTTCCATCATTTCATTAGAAATGAAACACTTTTTGCAGCAAGAAACACAATCCACAGGGACAAATTACAAAGGGAGAAAAGAGATCTTTTTAATGACTTACTGTTAACAGACTTCTCAAAGCAGTGAGAAAAGGCCCCTTTTCACCTGAGACAGTTTCTCACCTGGTATGGGCAGCTTCTAAAGCTTCTGACATAAGATATGCAAACCTGAAGAATGATGGGGAGAGAGACAGCAGCAGATGGGAAAGGGAAAAGAATAGAGAAATGGTAACAGTGATAGGAAGAAGGAAGAAAAAACGAAGAAACATAATGGAAGGAAGCAAATTTACTCACAAGGAAAAAAAAAAGCGAAAAAAGAAGAGGAATAAACATGGAAAAGGCTCCACAGTGTGAATTTATAGTAATAATAATAAAAAAAGAAAAATTATCAGAAGCTATGGAAACCATCCATACACGTTAGCTTCATGCTGCATTCAGTTCATGTCTTACTCATGCCTTTCATTACTCTGGTTCTGACACCTGGTTCAGTGGGTCGGGGCCAATGTTCCGTGCTGAGCACGGACAACCCTGCCATTTCCCAGCGGGAGCAGGCGGTTCCCCGCGGGCCGGTCGCACTCGGTCCGTGCGCGTTCCCAGGAGCTCCGGGAGGAGTCCCGGCTCCTCTCGCCTTACGGTGAGGCGCAGCCTTAAACCGCAGCCCACCGCGGGTGTCCCGTCTCCTGCTCAGACACCGGGATACGAATCGCTTTCTGAATCATAGGATCAACTGGGTTGGAAAAAGACCTCCGAGATCATCAAGTCCAACCCTTGATCCGACACCGCCGTGGTTACTAGACCATGGCACTAAGTGCTACATCCAGTCTCATCTAGTGAATTCATCACCTCCCTGGGTGGCCCATTCCAATGTCTGATTACTGTCTCTGTACAAAATTTTTTCCTAATATCCAACTTAAACATCCCCTGGCAGAGAAGCCCAGAAGGGCGGAAAAGTGGAAATAAACGCGAGGAGGAGGCGAGGTTAGCGGCGGTGCGGGCGGGCAGGAGAAGGGAGAAGAGATGGCGGAGCCACTTGGCAGCAGGGATGCAGCCAGCCCAGAGCTGTACAGCGAGGGGCGGTGTGCGGGGTGGGCGCTGGGGAAGGGCAAGGCCAGGGGGCGGAGGGCGGGCGGCTGATAAACCTCCAGTCCGCCCCCGCCCCAGGAGGGCGGGATGAGCCCAAGGCGCAGGTAGCGGCTGGAGCTCCACGGGACTCCCCAGCCGCCCTCCAGCCCTCCCTCATGGAGACCCGGCTCCTGCTCGGGGCGCTGCTGTGCGCTTGGCTGCCGTCAGGTGAGTTCCCGCGGGCAGGGCGCGGGGATGGGGTGGGATGGGAGAGGGGACAGGGCAGTTCTGGCCATCGCTAACCTGCCGCCTTTGCCTTTCAGCCTTGTCTCCATGGGGCGCCTGGGCGCAGCTCCCTGCCGACGGGGATGTGGCGCTCCGCAGGTAAGGGCCGTCCGGGGCACGGCGGGGCTCCTTCCCCGCCGCGGTGTTGCGCGGCGGGAGGGCCGGGCCGGGTGGGCTGCCCGGGCCGAGCCAACCCTGCCTTGTTCTCTGCCCGCAGCCAAGACAGCGCCGGGGGACCTCGGACAGGAGGGGGCCTCGCCGCGGCGATGCAGGTATGAGGGGAGAGCAGGGCGCTGTGTTAGGGCGGCGGCGGGCACGGCGGGGCCGGGAGCTGCGGTATCTCTTCGGAGAGGCTGGGATGTGCAGCTGTGATGTGGAGCTTCCCTCTGAGGAGAGCATCGACCGAGATGCGACCAGGGCTGATGAGGTGATGCGGTGCCGTGGCTCGTGGCCCCAGGCGGTGGCAGATTTCCCAGCGAGACCTCTCTGAGGGGGCAGGTGGTGAGGGATAGGTGTGCTGGTTGTCATCAGGATAATATGCTTCTCAAATCTTACTTGAATATATCTGTACATTACAGTGATACCATCGATATTTCTGGTGGCTGTTCTACCCTTTGTAATTCTTAGAGACTTGTCCTCGAACATGTGTTTTATCCCAGCCATGAGGAGTGTCACTTATGAATGAAAGAAAACTTGGGCTTTAAAGTGTTTAAGCAGTGAGGGAAGACTGTATCGTTGTATCTAGAGCTTCAGCTCTTTCAGAAAGCTGTTTGTTGTACGAAGCATCCTTGCTTGAGGGAAAGCTGAGGTCTGGTCTGGCTCATCCAGCAACAATTGCTTTGTGGGAGCCTTTTTGCTTCTCAGTAAAAGTAAGTGAGCTGGCAGTATCAGATCACGACAGCTCAGCACTCAGGTTTTTGGATGTGGTTTATCTTGGCAACTCGACTATATCACTCATGGCACGTTGCTGAAATGTAATTAGGGTGTGTGATTCCTGCTCCCTTGTTTGAGGGTGGGAAAAGGAAAGTTTGCTTTGTTGTCCTTGTTTGTGGCTCCACAGAGGAGTTGCCTTTCTGCTTTCTTCCTGCTCTTTCTGGGAAAAAGCTCAGCAAAGAAAAAAATGTCACATAACTGCAAACAGGTAATGAAATCAACCACCAATAAAAGCAAATGCTCATAGATTGAGATTCTCCCCCTAAGAACTCAAGAAATAGTAATAGAGTTTGTTTCCTTCTGTCTTAGCCTACTGAGCAGGAATCTTCAGTAAGAAATATGGTTAGGTGACTGGAAAAAGAAAAAAGAACTATTGCACTCTTGAGTAGAGTGACTATACTTTTTACGTTACAGTGGAGTTTTTTGCTAACATTGTAGTGAGCCAATATGAAGCAATGAGCTTATTAAAAATGGTAAATTTACTGATAGACTCTGAAGAGATTTTTAAATGTCTTGGTTATAGCTGCTGATTTATTTGTTCTTTCTGAAAGGAGTCTGGAACGGCTATTTATAACACCTCATCTACTACAATGTCCTTGTCTTGGAACAGGAGACTTCACAGCATGACATGTGGACCATCCAGTAAGTTATTTATGTTTCCACATGAAATCTCTTGAACTTTGTTTTCTGCATAATTTAATTATTTTTTTAGGAAGAAAAAGCCCTAAAATAACTAATACAAATCTTTGTGGTAAAGTGGCTTTGCTTTGATGGATCTTGAAGATCCCCAGGAGTGAGATAATTTGTTATGGGGTTTAACACAGCTTTAAGTTTACACCTGGTTCTGTTTGATCATTTGAAAGACTGTCTCTAACTGCAGTTTTTCTAATAAAAAGCTTTTACTAGGGAAATCTGCTCTTGTAGTGATATACCTAAATAGGTGGATTGCTGATAGATGCCATTAAATTGTCTGTCCTCTACCTTTCCTGTGCTTGGAGGTTTTTTGTTCACTATGTTTTTGCTGAGGTGATCTATGGATGCCCTTTGTGTGTATAATCTATGGGTTAGCAAGATGGGGTACTTTAGCCACCAGCTTGCAGAGGTGGGTATTTTCTTGAGGAATGTGTGTGTTGTTTTTTTGGCTCATCTTATTTTCACAAGTGAAGTGGAAAGGCTTAAAATATCTTTGCTGAAGGGTAAAAATCCTTTGTGTTAACTTAACAGAAGAGTCCATGTCATGCTTGTTCTATACAAAAGAGAAGTATGAGGCAAAATAATTCATAGTAATTTTAGTTAGTGATGCAAAACCTCTAGTTTCCCTTCACTTAGCCTGATGGATTGCATTGGATGTGGGACCTACCTGATAGTGAATTGTGTGGATTTGCATCCCATAACTTTATAGCACAAAAGGCAAGATGTGTGGAATGGACTCATCAATTGTGATTAGGGTTGTGTCATCTCCAAAAGCTTTTAATGTCTTTAATATGCACTGTTTTCAAAGGTTTTTGAGAAATGTGGAGGAATAGTGCAAGAGTTTAGAGAAACATACTATTGCTCAAATAAGAACTAATACCTATGAACCTCTCTCCAATATATGAAAAAATCATATCTGTTGTGTATGGTAAAATTGCTTTACAAATATAGCACTCTATACTAGTAAAACTCCCTCTCTTTTTGAAGGTTTCTCTGGCTTACTGACCCAGAAGTATTTATGATTTCATTTTTTTAAAACTAAAGCAACTTACAAAGAGAAGAGAAGCAAATCATGCTGAGAAATTTGTTGCCATAATAATCGTTTGTTTCCCTGGGTTTATTTTTTTTTCTAGTCAGAACTCCTTTGATGGGACTAGTGGATTTCATTTTTTGCTTCAAAGCAACCAGCTGGGAAAAAAAAAACCTTTTAAGATATGTTGTGTTACCATTCCAGTGTGCAATAAAAGCACATATATATAAACTCTTCGCAAGACTTGTATTAAAAAATTCTTCCAAGAGTTTATGTGCTAGTTTATTGCCTCTTAAATAGGCCTAATACATAAGAAAGGGGACAAAAAATTAGAACAAGGGAGAATGAAATGGGTGGAAAGTTTCTCATGCTAATTTATCACATGTCTAAGCTTCTAAAGGAGAATGAAGTTACAATGCCAAAAATAAGTTTCATTGCTCTCTGCAGATTTAATAGTACAACCTTTTTGTTTTCTTTATAACTCATACTTCTATGGGGCATAAATATTACATGTGGATTTTCCACTTCTGATGTACTTGCTTTAGAAATACAGTGTTGTTGAAGACATGCTTTAAAAGTTATTAATGATTGCCCATACTGGAAGTCAAATAAAATTACTCTTATTAAACTTTTTAAATAGTGTAATACCCAGACCTGGAAGTTTCCTTTTTAAATCCCAGTAAGCTCTGTGTGGGAAATGGAATCCATTGTTGTCTGTGTGTGAAAGACATATTGAAAAACAAAACAAAAGAATAACCTGATCTGCTTCATACAAGAGTTTAGGTATCATACTCCAAATACTTAGAAAAATAGTTTCATTTTGGCCTCTCCAATTTGAAGAGATGCAAGCTGCTATAAATCTGCCAATGGACTGGGATTTACACCCATTTGAGAATACATGAAATAGTAAAGCTTTTTTTTTGTTAAAAAAGCCTCACCAAACACCAAAAAACAGAACAAGAAACAAATCCAAAAAACCCCCAGACCAAAACAGTGAGGTAGTCTGTCAGCTGCTCTCTCTAGTTTAGTAATGTCTCTAAGAAAATAATCTTTGAAATAATTACAAAACTATAGTAGGACCAAATATAAGTTCATTATAATCACAGGCAATTCTTGTTGCAATAATATTTTTTCTTGCTTTCAGTAGCTCTATGGAGATAAACCAACATGTTTTATGTGGAATGAGTACATGACTTGTGCAATAGATCTCTTTACCTTTGTGTTGTGTTAGTCAACTGAAAGCAACTCAGAAAGCAAGGTCAAGTCTTATCTCTCAATGAAACAAAAAAGTTAGTATAGCACAAGCAAATGCCAAGAGATAAATTCTTGTGTTAGTTTCTTCTAGCTAGGGATAATTGGATTTCAAATGTTTATCATAATAATTGACAAAGCTAACACATAGTTTACATAGCTGTTAAACTTTTAACTTTTTTCGGCACAAATCTGTTTTTCATTCAAAATTAAAAAAGAGTAAACAAAGTGAAAAAAACAAACCTCAAACAGAAAACTGCAGAGCTAATATATAAGCATATAAAGAACCTGAGACAGGCAAAACAAATTATTTGTGGAAGTATTCAAACTACTGCTGAGAATTTAAAATACTTTAAACACTTAAAATTTTCCTGTGTTGAAATGCTGTAGCAGGCACGAGTCACTGTTACTATAGAAGATCCTTGTCCCTTACAATGTGTGCTTGAAGACTGATTTAGGAGATGCACCAGAGCAGAACATCTGCAGCTAACTGGAAGGCTCTTGGAATTGAAGGATTAAAATTGCATCCTACTCATTCACCTCAGAATCCCAAAGAAGAAAACTTTACATCCTAGCGTGGCCCAGGGCCATCTTTACACATACTTTCAAAGACTATGAAGTTGAAGGGCAAAAGATAATGCAAGAAATACTTCCAATGTTACTTCTTCACAGTCAAAGGCAGTGGAAAGCTCTCTATGAAAGATTGCACCTAGAGAAAGTGTGTGCTGGAAATTATGCAGAGTTACAAAATATAAAATTTCAAGAATGTTGGCAGCAAAAATTCAATATTCCATTTTAAGCATAACTTTACTTTTTTTCTTTTATGTGTGACTCTAGGTCTAACATAAGCTTCTTGCAAATTCTTATCCTGATCTGCTTTTCTTTTTCACTTTTCCATTTCAGAATAAAATTAAGTTTCTAATTAATTGATCATTTTAGTATTTTGCCTTCAGACAGACCTCCCTTCTACACTTGCGTGGAACTTTTAAAATGTGTCATTTTTTTAAAGAATCCTTAAAAAATATTATGTCTGTCTATTTCTGTAATTGACTCTCTGGGACGCTAAAACTGTATCAAAATTGGTGTATAGGCACTATCATAAGAACTGAGGGCATGGGTTGGACTTGTATTTACCTTGCTTAAGTAAAACTTTATCACTTTCAGATCTCTAAATTAGTCTTTCATACTTAAACTTTTCTGTCCAAATGAATCTAATAATTGATATCCTGAGAGGAAACCTGTCTCTATTGCTTTGCATTAAACAATTTTTTTTCATGCCATGTCTTGAAAAACAGTAATAAAATACAGAATTTCAACACTAGTAAGTACTTAATGTTTTACAGAAAAATAACCTATAGGGAGGTCCACCTGAGCCACAACTCTTCAAGAATTAAGTGTGCTGGTAATAATGGTGTATTACAGTGAGGTCAAAACTGAGTTGGAGCACCTGTATTCACATGATGGTTAAAGAAAAATCAACTGTTTCAAAGTTGATGTGCATGGTAATCTCAGTAGTCAGTTATGTTCTTGAATGAAAGTGCAACAGATGTCTCTTTTATTTAGTATCTTTAACTTTTGTGTGGAATACATAAACATGCTTGCTTTGCAGTTAGATCTTTGTGCTCTGAGGGTCGAGAGGTTCTTTAGTGACTGTATCTCGCTTCATGCTGAAGGGCTTCACACTATATAAATTACTTTGAGCTGTACTTATTTTATTCTTAATAGACATTAGATCAGAAGAATAAATCATGGATAAGCAGGCCAAGACATAGAGTTCATTTGCAACTGAAATAAATTCAAAACATCTTAAGTACTCATTAGAGAAGAAGTAATCCAAGAAAGCAAAGTAAACTGTGTGCACAATATCATAGGTGCAATATATGTATCTATAATAATGTTTCAAAATAAATGTGTATTTTGATGAAGAGGCAAGATGGCTTTGAACAGTTATCCTGATGCTCATAAAGCATGTCTCTTCAGAGAACATAAGCAGTAGTTGCTTGTGTGAAGGTGGACACGGATCTCCAGAAACCCTTGCAGTGAAGTTCAAACAGCCTGGATTAGAGTCACACTTTTTCAAAGCTGTGACAAATAATGGGTTTGAGGCCCTGCTACTGCTTCTAGAGTGGCAGCACCTGCCTTACTGCCTGACACTGAAGAATTTAAAAGGGGGATGAACTGAAAAGGACACCCAAGGGACTAAAATAACCCTATCTGCATAGTGTGTGGGATTGCAGCCTATTCAGTAATTACCAGATGGTTAGAATGTTTAAGCTATGAGAACAGAGAAGAATTCAGACCTGCATTAGGAGGTGATCCCAAGTCTTCACCCTGCTCAATAAAGAGGGAATTTGGGATGAGTAGCTTCATGGCTGCAGTGGTCATATTCTTCAGGTTGTAGTGGCAATGGGTTAGAAATGCCATAATTACCTATGTGAGTCAAATCATGTTACTTAGACCTACCATTTTCTGCTAGGAAAGTCTCACCAGTTTTCAGTTTCAGATTCCAACCCAGTGCACTCAACTGGCATAATGTCAAAGGGGAAAGAGGAGCCGAGAACTTTTTAGTAGGTGTCACTTTCAGGTAAATGAAAGACACAATATACTTCCATAACTTTTCCTAATTCTAGTTTTCACTTAGCCTTGATGTTTTTTCCTTTTCTGCAGGTATTAAAATGTTTCTCACATCTCTGGGGCAGACATGACATAAACTTTCTATAAACTTTTCCATTTGACATGGTTATATGGGTTAGCTTATTTAGGGAGCTTATATTCCTTTAATGACAAAGAACAGAATTTGTTCTAGATATCCTAAAAAGTATTTCTGTGTTAATTAAGTGGAGTTACATGATTAAAGGAGGCCACTTTGTTTACAGTAGTAGGAGTACTGAATGTGATCTGAAACAATGCTGCTTTCCTCAGTACATGCTTAAGGATAACTAATATTTGCACACACAGCTCTTCTGTGCAGTGTAAAGAAACATACTTTACAGTGATGTAAAAAGGGATATAAACAAATACAAGAGCTATGATTATCATATTTTCTTAGAATCTTACGTATACAGAAGGGAACTTTGTAAAGAAGAAAACACTCATCATTGAATCATTTCACCTTCAATTCAGATTTGATTAACTCCCTTTCTCTCTAAGAGAGAGCCAGGGAGATCCTTCCTGGTGACAGCAAGGGCCCCCAGGCCAGCTGACTGTGTTCACAGTCTGAATAAACATGGGTTGAAGCAGGTTACCTGAGCCATACTTAGAGGGGAATCATTCAACCTGAAACATCAAAAGGGGGCTAACTTCCTCTACAGCCAAGAGGAACATGACTTGCAGTCTAATTGCACATTATTGTAATGGGACAGGCAGTGGGGCAGAATTTTAGAGAAGCAAAGAACAGAGACCTGAGCTCTGGTTACACAAGTCTCACAACACTCAAGATGAAAGAGCAGAATATGTGCCTCTCTTGAAAAGAGGAACAAGGCTTTTGCATTATTGACAAGATTAGTCACTGTGAGTATGTAAATGAGATGGCTCAGTCAGAGTAAGTAGGGACCTTTCTACATGCTGCTTGCATTAGTTTTTATTGAACTCAGGCTGGCCAGGCAGGGAAAGGAGCATTGCCTTTGTGTACCTGCTTTGTTCTTTTCAGCATGGCCTCTATTTTTTTGGTGGTGGGGTTTTTTTTGGGGTGTATATATGGGGTGCATGTTGAAAACAAAGGTATCAAAATTAATTGTCTGGATATTTTTAAAGTCTTCAAATAACTAATTAGTATTTATAAGGTAATTGCAAATGGAAATAGCACTAATAAAATGTACTGCCAAATTTTGTTGGAACTTAGTAAGGGTTCTGTAAACTTGTAACTGAATATAGTATTTTGTAAAATCACATGGCTTTAAGTAGATGAACACTTAAGCTTTTTTCTTCAATTATATTTCACTGTAATATTCTTGAAGTTGTCCTCATTCTAACGTTATAGTATTTAACATGGTGTAATGATAATGTCTTGAATTGGAAGAGAGTAGATTTAGATTAGACATTAGGATGAAATTCTTTACTGTGAGGATGGTGAGACATTGGAAGAGGTTGCCCAGCGAAGCTGTGGATGCCTCATCTCTGGAAGTGTTCAAGGCCAGGCTGGATGGGGCTTTGACTGACCTGGTCTAGTGCAAGGTGTGCCTGCCCATGACAGGGGGATCGGAATAGATGACCTTAAAGGTCCTTTAGTGACCTTCTAACTCAAACCATTCTATGGTTCTATGATTGTTTTTCAAGAATGATGTGTTTATAAAGATAAAGAAAAGAAGAAGGCTGAGTCTTTAGTTTGTCTCTTCCTGAAACAGTTTTTTCTGAGCCAGTTGTCTGCAACAAATGCAATCTCGGTTTGTGTTCTAAAGTGCAAAAATTACATAATTGTATAATAGGCAATTGTTAAAATTCAAATCCTTTCCTAAACAAACTTAATAAGAACAAATATTAACAAAATAAGTGAATAGATCACAATTGTTAAAAAAAGATTTAAGCACAAAGTTTGAATTTAGTAGCAAGAAACTTTGTTTCTGCCTGTGTATATCTTTCCTTAAACTGTGAAAACTTCTGTCATATTTTAATGGGGATCTTCCCAGGGCAAATAAAAAACCCAGCACCTCCCTGCCCCAAGCCCAAACCTGTCAAGTTGCAAGTCAGGGATCTGTGTCTTTTTATGGAAAGTGTTTGTGGTTGGTATAGTCAGAAGCTGCAAGATGGAAGGAGGACAGGCAAATGAAAGATATACAGCTGGGATCTGAACATTTGTATTTCTAATGTATTGTATTTGCTCTCATCCTGGCAGAGCTTACCCACAGGGTGTTACTAGTAAAAGTAAGGATATAGGCACTGTGCTTTTTTGTTGTGCAGTACTTGTTCACTTCATCTATTCGTTGCTTAGGGGCCTGAAAACATGTCAGACTAACAGATGTAACAGTCATTTTGATTTGGCTTCTCTACATGTGTAATATATTACCTGTCTGCATGTCTTGATGTGAAACTTTCACAGTATGTTTCCCTTCTGTGAAGGCCAGTTGGCTTCACCATGACCCTTTAATGCTAAGTCAGCATCTCATGTCATTCGTGTAGTGAATTTTGGCTTTGGTGAAAGCACTTTGTCTTAAGAAAGAAAATTTTTGTAATTTATTTCTAACATGCCTTGGTTTTTTCCACTCAGATTCACTTACATGTTTTAATGGAGGTGAGTGTGTCTACAGAGAGCTGTGCAACTGCAGTCGATTTAATGCAACTGGACCAAGATGCCAGACAGGTGTGTAAAAAGAGAAAACTAACTGGAATTCTGGGATTGTACTTGGGTTCCTAAAGCTACAAGAACGACTACCCTCTGCCTAAGGTTTCCTTAGTGCTCTAGCATTTTTCCCTCCCTTTCTTCTAAGTGATAATATTTCAGAGAACGCCACATATACTGCCCCGTATCAACTAGAGAGTGAATAAAGAAGCCCCCCAGTGCTATGTCTAATGTGACTCTCCTTTTGTCAGTGTATAACACAGGTGCCGAAAGAGATCATATATGCAGGACGTGGGGCCAGTATAATTTTGAAACTTTTGATGGACTCTATTATTATTTTTCTGGGAAATCTACATACGCGCTTGTGAGACATGCTGAAGTAGATGAACAGAGCTTTTCCATACAGGTAGGGAACCATACTTCTACATTCCTTTTAAATGTTGTTGAACATGCTAATGATGTATTAATTTTAAGAGATTGAAAATGACTTGAGATGATAGTATGGGGTTGTAGAATGTAAGCTAGATGTAAATTCTAACGTGATGTGGGCTACCAGTTACCACAGCACAAAATGTAAACAACCGAAATAAAACTGATGTGTGTACTGCCAAAGCTTGCTTTGTTTGCACAAAGCTGTGAAAAGACCATGGCTATGAAAGCACCGCTCAGTTTATTGTGCTAGAGTGGGACCAAACTACTTGTTCACTGCTGAGTGTGGGATTGGGGGTATTGTGTGACATGTGGATTAAAAAGAATTTGATTAAAAACTTGACTTTGACACTAGTGTTTTTATTTGGCAGGTGAATAATGATCCTGAATGCCAATCTTCTCCTTATTCCTGCAAAAGGTCCATTAGTTTATTCTTTTCTGGAGATGAACAGATAAAGATAAGCAGCGAAGTCACCTATAAAGGCTTTGGGTAATTCCAGTCATGTTTCTGATGCTCTAGTTATATTAGAATTAATGTCATGGTAACATTTTGATAGCAAAGATGTAAACTTATTTGTTGTTAGCTTGAAAAAGTATCCAGACCACAGATGCAATAATTACTTCCCATTTACAGAGTAGTGTCTGAGGAAGGTGATCCCTAAATTGGTGGTGTATAGTATTAAGAAGTATAACCATTGACATTCATACTTTGATTTTTGCTGTTATTTGCAACTTCATTTGGTTTAGTGGAGTTAGTTCCTAATTTACATCAGGAATTTTCAGATGCATGAGGATGTCATTACATCAGCAAGTAGTTTAGTTTTAATAGTTATATTTTCTAATGTAATGTTATTTTTGATTGTGTCATTTCAGAGTACAATTACCTTATATTATTGGAAACGTACACATCCAGAAACTAGCTGGATACTTCCTAGTCAGGCATCAGTATGCCTTTACTCTGGCATGGGATGGTACATCTGCAGTGTATATCAAAATGGCACCAGAGTACCTGGGCAAAACGCATGGACTGTGTGGGAACAATAATGCTATTCTGCAGGATGATCTTGAAACTAGTTATGGCGAGTATTTAAGATGCTTCCTGTTGTATATTATGTTTTTTTTTTTTTTTCAGGTGAAATAAGTATTAGTTTGCTTAGTTTTTAATTATAATGCTAGTTGAATTTAAGATGAACAACTTTTGAAATGGAAAATATGATGTGGAAATACTTCCGGTAGATGATACTGTTAGTGAAGGGGACAAGTTTCAATACAGTTGGGGCTCTGGGGAGGAATATCTTAAAAAAGCTGTCTTGCTCAATTACCTGCAATGGCATTTGTACTTCAGTTTCCTGGGACCTGAAAGGTAAAATCTGGCTTTAAATGTTCGCTGTTCTGTTAGCAATTTTTCAGACTGTGGAAGCCTGAGATATTGCTATTGGAAATAAATCAATAATTAGTAAATTAAATAAATGAAAACTGTCAAATTCTGTTTGATCTGGCATTTCATTTATGATAACATTTTTAACTTCAGACACTTCCAAGAGTCTTGGCTTTCAGTAAATACTGAGTGAAAAAGACCTCAATAAAATAAACAGGGGAAAAAAAACAGGTCCTTTGAAAGGTATTTTAAGTTAGGCCATAAAAACTTCTGGAAATCATTGCTTTGGGCTGTTTAGCTCTTTGCTCCCATTTAACATTAGGGTATTTCTGTAGAGTACTACTCCAAAGCTCAGAGTAAATGTGGTAGATTTCCTCTGTTGTTTGTGCATGCCACTCGGTTTCAGAAAGCACCAGCCCTGCACTGTTAATAGTCATTACCCACACTGAATCCTTTGCTCACTAAATCAAATTGCTTAAATTAATACCAAGAGCAATAGCTCATTGCCCCAGAGACTTTCCTCCATCCTTTTACCTTTCCTAGAGTGTCTCAGTCACATTAAGCTGTGATTGTAGCACAAGTCAATACACTGCACACGAGCTTTATGCAGTTAGCTTGGGAAGCAGTTGCCATGAAGACATGGCAAGACATGCATCTGTGGGTAATCCAAACAGTAATCAGTGTCACCACTTGTCCATGATGGATAATAGTAATAATAATTAGCTAGTTTCACTCTAGCATGGACATTTCTACTTATGTGAAAGATTCACACCCTACTTGGCTAATGCAGACAATCATTTTGAACTGTTGCAGGGACTGATGAACGCCTCATCTTTCTTGGGTTTTACACTCTCTGTTGGGAGTTTCATATAAAATAGAAGCATACACCTATGTATATACAGTTTATTAAAGCTTTTCTTTCCTTTCTTCAATTGATGGACTAAGGGAGGCAGGGACCTCCTACCTTAAAGCCCTTCCTTGCCAAATTGCCTGAGTAAGCTGCCTTCTGCTATTCTAAAGCCCCTTCTGTAGTTTCTTTTAAAAGTACTTTTTGCTTCTTGGAAGTACCAGATTGATTTCAGCTGATTCATTTAGTAGTCGGAAGGGTTGGGTGTTCTTTTCTTAATGTGTTTTGATTATTAAGATGTTTCCCTGGGAAATCTTATAGAAACACTGTTGTTCTTCCAAGTCACTGTGTGACTGTTTGTATGTGTCTTGTTTAGGAAAACTGACAGATGATGTAACTGAATTCGTAGAGAGTTGGCAGGAAAATCCTCCACAAGGAACATCCAACTGGGATAAATCTCTTCTCAATGAGCCACCATGCCTAACACAAACCCATGAATCTTTACAGGTTTGGATCAACACAAAAACACTATTACAATAGTTGGTGATTCTAATTAGAGCAAGAATTGGACTTAATGCTTTGAAGGGGACTGGAATTATTCAGTCTCTCCGGAAATATTCAAAGCTCTTTAGAGAGATGAATTAAAATGATTGCTGCAGCAGATCTTCCCTTGTCGTCTCATCCTGCCCCCCACCCCGCTTTTCCTCTGTATTGATCTTTTCAAATATTATCTTCATAGCAGCCAATAGAAGTGTTTGAATATGGAGCTAAATGAGTGAAAAGTTGTAAAATAGGGTAGTGTTATAGAACTAGTTCCCATTCCTTCCCTTAGAAAGCATAGAAAGAATCAGGGAGGCAAAACTAGAATGAGAGCGGAGTTAATTTGTCAGTGTTTAAAAACGAATTATTATTACTTTTGTCCATAACACTGAAGTATTTTTTCCTTCTAAGTAGTATTTTCAGGATATAACCCTTAAATGAAGTGCTTTGAAACTAAAGCTGATGACAAGCATGGTTTATTTCTGTTGCCTTTTACTGTGTAATTTAATTAAAAGAAAGACCTTTATCAGGTTATTTTGGCTTAGTTGTATTTCCCTTGGGGAAGGAATGTTTTATTATCACTGGTATGACCTCAGATAAAAGATTCAATGTTATGGATACTCTGGCATGTAAAGCAGTATGTTGCTAGACACTGCTTCTAGTTGGTGAGAGGCAAGTGATTCCGAGTCACACATGTCTATTCTGATTTTCCATAGTATTCTATTATATTAAGCTTATGTTTAGTTTTTAAAAGCTTCACAACAGCTGTCTCTTTCATTTCAGAGGACATATGCTCGGTGTAATATCCTGTTACATCCCCCATTTAAACAATGTCATGAATATGTGAGTCCTCTTTCTTTTATGGCAAGCTGCACAAACGATCTTTGCATGTAAGTGAATGTTTTCGGGTAATACCAAAGCTATTATAAAAAAAAGTCCCTTTATCATGAGAATGAATTGTAAATGTTAACAGAACTGATTTGTATCTTTTTGTGTATATTTGTTTCTATCTAACATTATTTTATTATTTTGTCTTTGCTTACTTGTTCTAATTTTACTGCAGTGGAACACTGTGGAGTTGTTCCTGTTTTCTATCAAAGTCAGACTATGATATTTCATAGTTTGTTAGTGTATCTCCCGTGGACATGGCATCTGTGTTGATTCTGAGTGTGCAACATCCTTAGTATTAGTATAGTATTACTATAATGAAAAGTAAAAGTGAAAAGGTCAGTTTGGCATCTGCAAGCCATTGTAAAGAGGAATTTGATTACTATTTGAACTTATGCTAACATGTCACAACGTGCTATGCTCCTTGTCCAAGCAATTTAGACTAGTTAAATTAACAGCCAGGACAGAAGGTAACTTCCATTCACAGTACCATGGTGACTCACTGATGGAAATCTTACGCTTCCTTGTGAGTTTTCTGCAGGGTGTTCATCCTTTTGTAAAACTCAAGACCTTTATTCAGGTCTGTTTATACTGTTGCATGTCTGTCTTTCATGGATTTATTCAAGAAATCAGCGTCAGGTCTCAAATATATTGGTATTCATATTGATGATCTGTCTTCAAGTGTGGCAGAATGTCTAATCCATTAAAGACTTTTAACCTAGCCCAACTGCACAGTACAATTTTAAAGTAGGTTCAAACAATGTGGTTGTATGCAATGCAGGAGCATTCATGAGGTTATGACTGCATGTTTGAATGTAGGTAGAGAATAATACTTTAGAAAATATATAATATTTAGAAAATAATTTTTATAATAATATTAAATAAAGTCAACTTTTATTTGTGTAAGGTCAGCAGTTGATAATGCAACTTGGTGTCGAGCACTAACTGAATATGCCAGAGCATGTGCCCAAGCAGGAAAGCCACTTCATGGATGGCGTGTGCACTTTGAGCAGTGTGGTACGTAGGTGCTTTTGTACTTGGAAATGCTGCTTATTAGCTGTATTTTGAAAAGGATGCTCTTCTTAGTTTTACTGTATGGTCCTTCCTCTTATTTTGGATTCATATAGCTCTTAATGAAACTGTTGAGTGAATGAAACTCACTTCAAGGCTATGTAAATGTGATGGGATTTCAAATGTATAAGTTGTACTGAATGTATTTAAAGTACTAAGCTGAACTAAGTACAATGTGAATTAAGAGCCTTCTTACTAAATCAGATATTTTTAAAGATGATTAACCATTTTTAGTTTCATAGAGCTACTCTTTCAAATGTTGTCCAAATCTTCATGGCTTTCTGATATATAAAATGTGTGTCATGAGTGTTCAAAATAAATTTAAATTACAGTTGTATAAATCTTCATTATGTAAGTCACATAAAGTAAGTTTGAAAGAGGTCATCTAATTTGTTCACCTGTCTATAACACAGGACCAAAACTGCTTTGTCATCCAGGACAGAAGATTTCCCCTATGCTTCCAAAAATCTCTGTTAATGGATGTTCTGACTGTGATGGTCTGAGTATCTGAATAGCTCTGATGTGAGAAAATTTCGGAGTCCCCCTCGGTGTAATTTAAGATTATTCCTTCTTAAAGCACCTTTAATGGACAAAATATGAATATATAAATATGCATCAATTCTGTGTGTGTTATGAAAGCCATTTTTCTAGAAAACAGATACTCAATTGGCTTGCCAAAAAGTAAATACCTGAAAGAAACATTTGCAATCTATTTAAGCCCTGAGGCATTACAGCAGTACCTTTTCTCTACCTGTTCCTATTTTTTAGTCATTTCCTGTGCTGAACCCTTGACCTACAATGAGTGCATCAACTGCTGCCCTGTTTCATGCCATCAGCAGTCGCAGTGCATTGACAGTGAGCTTCCCTGTGTGGATGGATGCTACTGTCCAGATGGTGAGTTTTGCTTCTCAAATACATATTATTTAATTCCATATAACTTTGAGGTTGTTTTTCCCCAAGCTTATGTCTCTATACAGCCTGACTAGATTAAAGCATTTACAGGAGCTCTTTATAAACAAAGTGCCAATGGTGTGTGGATGAATGACCTTATTTTCCTTACTGACAACAGCCCTTTCCTCCTTCTAACACGTAGCAATAGATTTCACCACAGATCCACATTCTACCTGTATGGACCCACAATTTGAATGAAAAACAGTGTTTGCTCTCTTGTTACAGGACAGCCATCCTCCTGATTTCTGCTTAGTTTTTGAGGAGAGGGAGAATTATTTTGGTGGATTGGGTTTAGGTTTTGTTTGTTTGTTTTGTTTGCTTGATGGGTTTTTTTCTGCATTTTTTTCCTGAAGACGGCCTGCAAGGTTACAGAGCTTAGGAGAGCTCAAAACCATGCCATAAGTAAAACTCATTCATGTGGCCAGAAACACGTTTTCATACTGAGGTTCTTAACACTGTTGTATGGTTCTGGCAAGTGATGTATTTACAGTGTGGCCTATAGCAAAACTTTACCCTCATCACCAAAATAGACATCGATGTCCAGTTTTCCTCTAGTTACTGGCTTCTCTTGGGTACATAATTCTGTATAAAAGAGGATAGAGAAAGTTATGCCATGGATCTTCAAGTCATGCCTCTTATATGTACCCTGATGATTTATAAGTTTAATAATCTTTATTATTTATTGATCATTTTACCTTTTATGAGTTGTAAAGCCTTTTAGCTTCTGGTTGTCTAATAACAAAATAGTAAACCAACCAGAAAACACCAAAGCAGAACCAACCAATAATAAACCAACCAGAAAACACCTGTTTCAGTAAAATAAGGACCAAAGAGTACCTTGAAACGGGCAAAGATTTGTCAATTTGATTAAAAATAAGCCAAAGGTACTCAAAGAAGTGTGGCTTGTGTATTTGGGTGTGGGGTTTTTTTGTGTGTGTGGTTTCCTCCCCCTCTCACCCAGTATTAAGTATTTATTATTCATACTATGTTTAGTGTATCTCAGGCAATTTAGTGTCTTGATCCATGTATTATAATTTATTTAATATAATTCAAATGCAGTTTTTTGGTGAAAATTACTGTTAGTCTAGAGTATATCATACAAGACTATTTGTGTTGTTCTTGAATATACTTAATAGCGTTCTGTCAGTCATTTGTATGGATTTTTTTTTCTTGTTATTTTATTTATTCTAGGCTTAATTTATGAAAATGAATTGTGTGTCAAACCTATGGACTGTCCTTGTGACTACCATGGAAGTTTCTTTGAAATGGGTTCAGTGGTTTATGAGGAATGTAATAACTGGTGAGTAGTTTTGCTTTCTGTGCTGTGGGCTTCATCCCTTCATGGTCATAAGAGACAACTTCTTCAAGGCCTATTTCAGTTGGACATAAAGAGCTTAATGTAAGCATGACACTAAGCTGATGTTTTGAGAATTTCTAAGCTAATTTTATAAATTTGAAAGAAAAATCTCTAGGAAGAGAAAGTGCCTTTTATTGGATCACCTTAATTGAAGAAAATGAATGAGCTTCCAGATGCACAGCTTTTTTTTCAACAAGAGTTCTAATTTTAAGTCATAGGATTCAAATTGCTTGTGTTTATTCTTCTCAATTTTATTAATCCTTAACCTTTGTAATGGTTATTAAGAAGCTAAAAAGATATGAAAGTGTTACTGGCTGCATGGGTGAAATTTCACCTGATTGTGTCTTCATGACAAGTTCTTGCCACAGCTCTGAGGCATTCTAATGACTGTGATATCTCTGTTGTACACTTTTGTAAAACACAAGTCACTTGGTGCTCATTTCATAGAGAAGGAATCCAGGAAGAACAACTGAGGGACAGCTGTATGTAATTCAGAAACCAAAAGTATGAAACCTTTTCGTTTTGATTTCAGCACCTGCATTGGTGGAAAGTGGATCTGTACAAATCTTACATGTCCAGGTATGTGAAAGCCTTGCAAACTTAACTTTTTGATAACTGAATTCTTACTTCAGGTAAAATAATACTTTTATATATTAATATGATATTTCAATATATAATTTGCATTTTATTTCTATCTACATATAAATGCATCTACAGACTCAGTAGATTAAATACTAAAATGGTCTAAATAGAAGGCATCTGCCTTTCAGCTTAGTGCAGTAATGTGTCTGCCTATACATCACCATAATGTCTCTGGTAGATGACACCACCTGGTCATTTATTTTCTTCAACCAAATTTTCCACTGCAGTCCTCACTTGACATAATTACGGCAAATTTATTTTTTTTTGCTCAGTATTGCTGGTTTATCACTTGACAGTGGGAGTGCTTAATGTTTCTGAAAATGAGTCTTAAGAGCTACAAATCAAATACCCACAATGTAAAGATGACACAGGTTATTGCTTCTTTTTTGGGGAAGTGATGTTTAGGTATCCCGGCCTGGTATCAGGTACGAATCCCATTACAAAAGCAAAGATAATGTTCAGCTCTATAACTGTGTTCCTAGTACCTGGTTGTCATATGAATACAATTTCATAAATTATAGAATATTATCGTAGTGTATAAACCCTACAGCAGTAATGCCTGTTGAGAGTACACCGTCTTTAGTACATACTTAAATACATTATTTATTGTGTTTGTCAGCTGAATGCTCGGTTTCAGGAGACACTCATTTCATGACCTTTGATGGGCGCAAATACACTTTCCAAGCTGCCTGCCAGTATATTCTAGCCAAGAGCCGTACATCAGGAGCATTTACCATATCCATGCAAAATGCTCCTTGTGGACAGGTAAGTCCTAGAATTTCTTATAGTGTTTATGTCTTGAAGGGTCTATTATTTGGTGAAAAAAGTATTAAATAAATAAAAAAAAAAAGGCAAGCAAGCTACCTGCACCTGCATATAATAAATAGTAGCAACAACTTTCTGTAATGACGAAGTAGTTGGACAGAAACAGTGCAAAGGAAGTCTGTACATAAATTCCCATGTTTGTCTGGGATAATAGGAAAGGTTATGCTAGTGTTCTGATTCACTGTTCACTGAGGTCATTCAAAAGCATGTGGGGGTTCATGCAGCACATGCTGGATGATGACTTCTTTTCTTGAGCTTTTTGAGTTTATCTCTTTGAATTTGCAGCCAGCCTAAAGTCTACTGCTTATTATTGCTTGAAGGAAGAATGACATTTTTACGTCTTCAACATAGGTTTCTCTTTCGTCTTTGTTCTTGCAACTTGAAATTTGCTTTTACTTATGTTGATATGAAAACATTTGTATAGCTTTTTGGGCAGCTCTCTCAGATTTGTTTCTATAAATGCATTTGTGTTACTGTTGCCTACTTACTAAGTTGCTGGACTTGCAGTAGGGAAAAGATTTTGTATCTTGGCCAAATTTCTGTCTCTAATGGTCTTCTGTAATGATTTTTACTTAGAAGCAACTGTACAGGTATTTGAGGTGTATATCACCTTAAACACAACCTTGCTGTAATTCTAGACCACCTACTTAATATATGTTAGGTCTATATTGTTACATAATTCACATAAAATCAGATTTAGTGCTATTAGTTTGTACTGCTGTGGAGGTAACTACTTACATTTCATTGTATTAGTTTTCTTTTGTGTGCTAAATAAATGTATGATCCTGCAAGTCCTTTTACATTAATCATTGCAGTCACTCTTCTCTGCAGCTTATATTGTTCGTGCATTTGAGATTTCCTAGGGAAGAAAAATTGTTATATAAGTTGTTATGCCACACTTTCTAAAGGCACATTTCACTAGTCGTTTTGTATTTCTGCACTAAATCCTACCTCTGTGTGTGACAGAAAATACATTTAATCAGAAGGAAGTCTTATTAAAGGGGCAGTGGCAAGTTTTTTATAATAGAAATTATCTGTTTGCTATCCACGTAAGAGATGGGAGACTGAGTGCAGGGAATCCCCTCATGTCATTGATAAAAGTTCAGAGGGAAGAAAATTAGCTTAACCAGATAGAGACAAAATATATTTTTCAATTAGATGATCCTCAAGTAAATGTCTCTTCTATGGTTCCTAGAAGAAGACACCAAGTGAGGTATGTGGCAGGGCTTAGAAGTTACCACTGTTAAAAAAGTGGATTCCTGTGTTGCAAATGTAACTGCTTTAAAATGCTCTAATACCCTCTAGCTCATTGAGGTAGAAGCATTACAGTGCGGGCCGTGAAATGAGATCTTGGCAAGGACATGCACAATAAAAAAACTTCTAGACTTTAGGCTCTATGTGCATTATTCTTTGGATTGGTAAGAATCTGGTGTTCCTGCTAATATTTGCTGTTTATAGGAAGATTGAGACTGTTTCAAGATACAGTATATCTGGTTAGTGTTACAATTCCCCACTTCAAGTGCATATTTGGCTTAGTTTGTTTTTACTTTAATAAGTTTAGTTAGCTTCATTCTGGGCTAAACTTAGAATTCGGAGAAGCTGATAAAGTTACTATCATCTAGAAGGAAAAAGAAAAAGAAGAGCTTTGAAACGACATAAACATAACCATAAATCTGTTCAGTCAGTGTCATATTCTCAGAATTTTGTAGAGTCCGAGAAGCTTGAGAAAGGTGGTTGTATATAGTGTAGCTGTATCATTGAAGAAAAGCAAAGGAAATCTACAGAGAAACACTCTGGGCAACTCTTTTATCAAATGAGAGTTGAAGCCTGAATGACTTCTTGCAGAAGCCCACAGTGAGGAACCTTCTAACCTGACCTGTTGAAAATCCCATCAATGAACAACAGAGGAGGTCTGGAGCAAACAGCTGCTGTGGTAACATGCAGTGTATGAATGCGTGTCCCATTCCTTGTGTTACAGAACAGTTATTCTGTGTGCAAAACTGGCAGAATTGTGCCTTTTGGTTTAGTTGTTGGGGTTATTTTTTGTTGGGGGAAGTGAAAACCGAGTTAGTTGGCTTTCTGCAGCACTGGTGAGACTGCAAAGTGCTTTTTAGTAACTCCTGCTTTCTTCTTCACCCTGACTTAGCAACTCTGCTTGATGGTGTCTCTGTGTCAAAGTGGTTTGTAGGTGAAAAAACAAATTCTCTTGGCCTTTACTACATGTTGGGCTTCATACTTCACCTAGCCTTTAACAAAGGTAACCTGATCAGTCCCTAATAGGTATAGACCTTTACAGAGGTTTGAGTGAAGCATTCTGGATGTTAACAGTCAGGTGGGTAGTCAGAGGATTATGTGATGTGTTCCAGGGCTAACTTAGTTATCAGTGTACAAGTGGTAAGAGAGTAGTGAGAACATTTTGTGTAGTATAAGGCAAGAATGTTGGTTTTTTTCAGTGCAGCTATTCAAGTGTCTGATTATCAACTAGCTGGTACCACTTGGCAGAAGGGCTGCTTTTTAGTTCCCCAGGCACCGTCGTGATCTTTTTTCCCATTTATAAAAATTAGTGAATTGAAATGGGAAGCTAAAAGATTTGTAATGTGGAATCTCATATTTCTTGATGGTTTGAGATTTTATGTGCTTCTTTAAAAAAGCATTATCACTCCCATCTCATTCAAGCAGATTAAAAAATGTGGAAAGAAAATACCTGGGGAGATTTTAGCTTTCTGAATCACAAAGACTCCAGTCATCCGGAGCCTTAGAGCTGGTGACATAAACAGTCATCAGGCAACAAGTTATTTGAAAACGATGTGAAATTTTGTTTAAGCACTTTTTGGAAGGAGAATCAGTCAAGTGATCAGCACAGCTTAACCTTATCTGAGTTTCAAGTGACAGCTTCGCTGGCTTTGTAGTTTGTATGATGAGAAGTTCTTCTGAATATAGTTTTGTTTTTTTTTTTAAGTGTCTAGTGAGAGAAATGGCCATTCCTGTGAAAACACCTGCTGAAAGCTGGCAGGGGCAGTGCTGTGAAAAAAACAGTTCATTGGAACAGAGAACAATTGTCAGGCAGAATTTCTCCTTCAGTTTCAGCATGAAGGAATAATAAAGCTTCTGTTGATGTCCTGTACTAATGTATATACTAGGGAGGGTTGTTTTCTTGGCTCTGGTCTGCTATGCATGTCACCTGCCATTCTTTTATCTTCAGCTTCTTAAAAGGCCAACAGTATCATCAGTTTATAGCCATCATTTCTGAATGAAATGCACAGAAACCTAATTTCTTATGTGAAGAGGCAAGACAGCAAGATATGCTATGAGGGCATGACTTCACAGTGTCAGACATGTGACATGTCTGTCTTCACTGTCAATCCAGGGGAGCTGGTTGAGCTGATGAAATATCTCTAGTTATTTTTATAATTTGCTATTTTCATTTGCTAGTTTCATTTTATCATTTCAACTGTTGTTGAAAGATCACTGTTGAATTATTCTCTAGAGACAGGGAAATTCTTCATGTAGTTTTTAATCTTTGCATTTTACTGTGTGTATTTATGTGTCCATGGTACTTGAAAAGCTGACAGATGATCTCTCTTTGCTAGCTTAGGATCTGTGAAATCCACGTGGTAATGTTCAGAGATCCTTGCAGCTCTAGTAATGGCTTTCATCAAGGAGGGCAACATTTGCCCTGTATTAGACAAGTCCCAGTAAAACTCAGTTGAATAAAAGTGTAAATCCATGAACTGAGCATCCTAATCTCTGCTCTGTGAATGGTGCTATTCACTGTATAATTTTGCTGTTCGTGCAGCTGTCCAAAGGTCATCTTAACTATATCGTTTTCAGTGCCTCTTTCAGCACTGAAGATTCTTAAAATTTCACATTTTCATCATTAGTTATGCCTTCACTGAAGGCAGTGGAGCTGAACAGTGCAGCCTCCCATACCTGTGCTGGACATTTCTGGATGGCAGCACCATTCCAGGTCAAATCAATGGGAAATTTTCTGCAGTGAGACCTAGACTGCTCTTTGACCAAGTCATTTCAGACACGTCTGTGTATGTTCTGGTATATAAGACTGCCTGGGGTTGTGCTGAAAATGGTGTTGATAATAGAGATATTTTTGTTATGACATTATGAGATGTTGAAGATGCATAATTGAGATGAGAGTAACATGAACAAATAGTGTGACCAAAGTGACCAGACCCAGTTTTTGTCATTGTTCTTGAATACCTGTTGAATGGTTACAAGGTCTTTCAGTGAAGGAGGATGAACAGAAGAAACAGCAGTTGGGTGCTTCCCCATTTCATCTGTAGATGGCAGGGAATGGACAGTGTCTTAGCTTTATCCAGCTACACTAAGCCAGTGTAAATAAGCTAATGTCTCAGAATGTATAGTAAAGAGATTTGAGTGTAGCAGGAGTGGCAGAAACCTAATTTTTTCCTAGAGCAACACGAAAGTAGAATGTGGACTGGGATTAGCAAGGTCAGTTGCAGAATGCTGACATGGTAAAGTTCAAGTCATCTCTCAAACCACCTCTGTGCCTGATTCTCTGTGATAGAACGTTTCTTTTTTAAAAAATTAAGTAGTGATCAAATTAATTCTGTTAAGAAAATTCTGTTAATCTGCTGTAATTAATAAACATGCTTTAATAAGCATTCTTCCCATATTTTGCATTGAAAGCCAAAGTACCTGTAGTTACTCTGGAAGGTGGAGGTCCTGTCCTGGAAACTTTAATTGGAATGACTAGTGTTAGTCCTCTGTCCAACTTGTTTCCAAGTTATTTGGTAGAAGTGTGTTTGCTACTGTGGCATGTTGCAAGTATTGAATATTTAATAGCCCTCAGACTTGTGCTGCTTTCCACGTGTGGTGTGATGTCTGGTTGAAGATGACTACAGTAACAGTTACTTAACTGTTTGGAACTTCACTGAGGTACCCATCAGTTTCAGTACTTGATTGAGTGGAAAAATCCCCAATCTAAAAATCAAAGAACAAGTACACAATAGGTGACTTGTGTTTTGATGAAAGCACTTAACTTGAATTCAATTCTTGGTCTTTAAGCTGTTTTGAAATTTCTTTCTGTAGGGCATGTAGCTTCTTTATGTTGTGGAACTTTTGCACATAAGTCTAAATACTTCTGGTTTTTAGAATTTCAGTCAGCTGCTATTGGTTCCGCTGAAGAGAGTGGATATAGAAATACCAAATAAGGATGTTTCGTCTGGATGCAATGCAGTATTCCGTTTCATGTCTATATGACATTTTGATTTAGAGAAGTGAAATTCAAATGAGAATAAGCATGGTAGTAAATGGTAGTAACAATAAACAAGTCAGGCCTATTGGATGTTGTGAAATTGTATGCTGCCACGATGCTGCCTTTCATTGATATTCATCCATGGAGCTTATGAGCATACTCCACAACTCCTCTCAGAAATAATGAGCTTATATGCTGTTTTAAATAATGGTTCTCAAGACACTTCTGTCTTCCATTATTGTTTGCCTTCAAAAGAATTTTGTATCTTAAATATTCTTTAAAAGAACCTGGGTATATGAGAAAACTTTAAAGTACATACTTGGGTTTCAGTGCACTGCTCTACAGATAATGCAGCCTTGTTTGTGAGCAGTAACTCAGCCTCAGTGGGTCTTTAATCAGGGGGGGTCCATGAATTGCAGATGTCTTGGTACTAAGCTGTGTGAGAGTTGTTTCAGTTTCTCTTTACAAATCCCACTTTTGAGCTGTATTTGCATAGCAGGTTAGAGTTATTGTCAAACATATATGGGAAATTATTCAAAATACTAAGTTTTCTTACTTATCTATAAAGCTGTATGTTTTTCAAGTGCACTCTGCTAAGAAGCAAGGTATAACTTTAAATTTTCAATCCCTACTAAGTGTACCTTTGCTTATTTATTTTCCTCTTACTTGTAGAACCAGGATGGATCATGTATCCAATCAGTCAGCCTTATTCTTAAGCAGGATCCCAAGAGGCAAGTGACTCTGACTCATTCAGGAGATGTTTTGATATATGACCAATACAAAATTAACCTACCTTATGCAGATGGTAAGGAATGATATATAAGCATATAACTCTTATCTAACACTAAAGAAGTATTTTATTGACATTTGTGTGCTGTCAATATTGCTAACATACTGAAGTTAAATGGCATAGTTTAGTATTAACATTGTTAATTTCTTATGAATGTTTTGCCAATTAACTGCTGACATACTTTTCACATAATAGTAGGAGTTGTACATTAGCTGTATTGCAATTGTGAATCTTTTAGGTTAAGATTGTGTTTGTTCTAACAAATCCAAATGCCACCTCTTACACTTGCAAGGTTGGTTAGTTCTTTTCTGAGGGGGAATTATTTTGATTCTTGAACTGAATAAACTCTTTTCCCTTTTTGGTAAGCAACTCAGGTAAATATACGTGAAAGGAGCCCTCTTGCCCCTTACAGATAAACTACAGATTTTCAGATAAAAATTTCATTTTTTGGTTCTTTTTTTTTTCTTTGAGTTTTTAAATCTCTCCCTCTCAAAGATATCTGGTATTCTACATATGAATATATGACTGTTCTGTGAGATTTAATGTTAGCTTTAATGAGAGCTCTTTATGGAAATCATTAGTACATTTGATGTCTGCAAGACCTTGGCTCTTTGTGAATTTCACAGAAATGTATAGGATTTAATATAGGAAGCATGTGCCTGTTGTTAGGATTACTTTGTCTACAAGAAGTGGTCTGCAGTGTTTGTATCTTTAAATTAATTTCATTTAGTTTACCTTTATGAATGTTGCAGTGAACTCTGGATGCATTTTAAAAAAGTGTGGGGACGCTCACAAGTTTCTTGTTTTCTTCTTGAAAGTTTGAATCAGTATAACTTCGCATGAGAAATCAATGATTGGGGAAAATAGGGTCTTAGTAAGAAAAAATGAAACTTAAGATAAAAATTATATAAACCAAACCCAGTGAAATAACAAGAAACAAAATGTAAATTACAAAAAGGTTTCCTTTGCCTTTCAACAATCTGTTTTTACTCACCAGAATTATTTGAAATACGGAAACTGTCCTCTGTATTTCTGCAAGTAAAGACACGCATTGGATTGCAGATCCTGTACGACAGAGAAGGACTGAGGCTTTACCTTCAAGTGGATGAGCGGTGGAAGGACGATACCACGGGCCTTTGTGGAACCTTCAATGGGAATACAGAGGATGATTTTTTGTATGATTAGCTGCAAGATTTCTATTTTTCAGTATATGAATGTCTACAATTAGTGGTAGATCAAGTGTGTACTGAAGCTGAATGGAAAGATACCAAGAATAATTTATTTTGAAGTTTTCCATTAGTGAGATAGATAGTAGGCTTTAGTTTGCCGACAGAAAATCTACAGGAGATTTAGCCAGGTTTTGCTGAAAATATTTTAGTATAAAAGTACAGCGAAGTGTATATATATAAGGTGCACAAGGGCTAATTTATTGGAAAGATTTTGTTCAAAACATGAAGTGGCCTACATAAGGAACTTTCTGCCTCCCTGCAAGCCTCTCTTCTTCCAGCTCCTATTTTCTGCTGCATTTCCAACCTGCTGCCTCTGACAGAGCCTCCATTGTTCAGTGCCTGCAGGCCAGCAACAGGAATTGGTTGTTGCCTGAACTTCTCTTCGTTGTGATGCAGTGAAAGGTGGTCAGAGCTGCCTGAGCACTACAGTCAAGACTGCTGTTTGTCCAGCTTCTCTGCAACATGTTTCTCAGAGAGGCTAAGAGCAAATTGGTTTCTGAGGGATTAGAGCAGCCAAGTAGAACTAGGAGAAGAACAGGAATGTAGAGCATGACAGAATATTTCTTCTACCAGTATAGGACAAGAAAGAGTAGGAGAACTTTTTTCCTCTCAAAACAGTTGGATTTTTTTCTAAATCAAGAGTAATTTAAAAATTATAGACTTTCCATTATAGTTCCTATTTGGAAACACACATACACACACAAATATGCCAGTGGAATTTTGAACAAATTCTATCCTACTGATTAAAAAGTATTATCAGAATATTATTTATAATGAGGCTAGGGAATATATAGACAAGATCTCAATAAAGAGATTATTTATGTAAAACTACTTAAAATATTTCTTTTTGACAAGCAGTTTGGTAGTGTATTTTTTATAACAGTCTTTGGATTGTTCTCACATAAGTGAGAAATTGTTCAATAGTTTGGTACTTGTGCAAAAAAGTCCTTAAACTTGGGAAGTTAGGAATTGTGCTGAGACATGGCACAAACCATGGTGTACAAGCATTTTGATTTGTATACAAAAAAACCTGATCCAGGCCAGATTTGGGAGCCTTGCCATAGGCAGCAGTGTCTTTTGCAACACCTCCACTCCTATTTTACGAGCAGAAATACTACTGATAGAGTGCCTAATGCACTCTTTTCCCTGGTCTGAAACACCCCATACTTAAATGCACAGTTTTGATCCTTCTCCCTATACAATATTACTGTGCCTTGGTTACTTTGATCACAGTCTTTATCATTCAGCTTCTATTGCCCCTCTGATTACCTGGGCCTCATGGATATCTATTCAATTGCTTTTGCAGTTATATTTCTGGATTCTTGTATTTCTTTCCCTTCCTCTTCCTTGCAGGAAAAAAAGAGTATGGAAATACAGCTACTCAGCAACATACAGGAAAATATTGGTAGAGGATAGATAAAAATGAATCAGATATCACTGAGGAAGCAAAAGTAGGACTAAGAGAGTACAGGCTCTCTCATAAAAATAGAACTTGATCTATTTTGATCTTTCCTTCCATAAAAGTATCTAAAAGCTCCAGTTCACATCTTCTCTTTCCTTCCTGGGCCTTTGCCTGGAAAGAAAGAAGAGTCCTGAAACTTAAGCTGACAGTACTTTAGAGGAGAGAGCATGAGAATATGGAGCAGCGGAAGGGGAGCTTGAATCAGCGTGGTAGAATTGAGACCATTCTGTAAAATCACTGTATCTTTTCTGACTGAACTCTGTTTTGTAAAAGATCTCCAGTTGGAGTAACTGAAAGCACTCCAGAGCTGTTTGGAAACACATGGAAGACTTCATCGGCGTGCATTGTTGTGCATGATAGTTCACAAATGGATCCCTGTGATATTCATCTGCAGGCAGGTGGGCAGTGAAGGCCAATAGTTATTGACAAATTACTTTCTACTTAGTACATCTCTGCCCATTTTCCTAGTTGGATCAGGAAAGTAATAACCAGTCCTACCCACTGAAATAGTTATTACTTACAGGTAGCATTTGCTGAGTTCAATCCCTTAAGAAATCATACTATGTGTTGTTTAAGGATTTTGGCATACTTGCAGAGGGACTGGAAATACCCCCTTTTTATTTCTGGTTTTCAATTACACTGTATTAAGTTAGACATGCATTAAAGGTTGATAGTATGTATGTCTAGTATTAGTGATGCTGCTAGTTAAGATGGAAACTAAAAACTATTGCAGCATTCACTTTTGAAAATACTGAAAAAATTAAATACTTGATTTAGTTGTCTACTATTGAAGGGGACAAGTAGGAGAAAAATGTTGATGCACTGACAGTCTTTAGATTCAGCTAAAAGGGTCCAGTTGGGGAAATATGCTAGTGGCTGATGCCATAAGGACACAGATGGTCACTAATTCATCTTTTAATAATGATAAACTTTGTAATGGTCAGTTATACCAATTTCACAGTTCCTACCACTTTTTTTCTTTGTCTCTACACACTTTTTAAGACATAGAGGTAATATGTTAAGGTTTTGCCTGTACTTTCAGCAGTGCTAGGGAATCATCATACCTCTTGTTACAACAGCATCTGTCTTTTGAGTATTTATACAATGGGCAGATTAAGAAGCTGTACTCTTTGTAATGGGTTTGGACATGAATGTCGAAAGAATTAGCCTGTACAAGAAGTCAGAAATTCTGGAAAAGGGATTTTGAAGTCCTAGTTTATATATCATGCTCTTTTTGATGGTAAATTTTATCTCTTTATTGGTATGCTGATATAACTTATTA
Organism: Platyrinchus mystaceus; assembly: GCA_035041135.1. NCBI lineage: Eukaryota > Metazoa > Chordata > Aves > Passeriformes > Tyrannidae > Platyrinchus > Platyrinchus mystaceus. The sequence goes on from JAWWLV010000179.1 coordinate 13,497,406, forward strand.
TTTCTTTAGACCACTATTGCACAACTATTTAATTCATTCAGAAATGAGATATTCTGGTGAGTGCTGTGTTTGGAGCTTCCTACACAGCTATTTGGTACTGGTTTTGCTCTCCTGTGTGACAAGACAGCAGCTCTGGTTCTGGGTGCAGCCTTATGCAACTGAAACAATGGGTAATAGATTATTCTTTAAAATACTATTTGAAGTATTTATTGGGAATGATGTCCAATGAAATGTGTGTTCATCAAAGGCACTGGTTAGTTTATAGCACCTGTTGCCTAACTCACTCCCATGAATCAGTTTAAAGATAGAAGACTTAACTGTAGGCACTTGTAAAGATTTCTGAATTTAAAATCATACCAAAAACAAGCTCAATACTATGAGCAGCTAACTTTTTTTTGTCCTACTGTACAGTTGTATAGATATTAAAGATAAAAAGATGTATGTGGCAGTTGTATATAACCTTGACCAGTTGCATTGCATAGAAAACACTTTTTGTTCCAAGTCTTTCTAAACTCCTTCACTGAAACAGTGTTTAATCTGTTATTTGTGTAGCCTCTTATGCAGCGGAAGCTTGTAGCATCCTTACGAAAGATCTTTTTGCTCCATGCTACCCCTATTTGAGTCCTGTTCCCTATTTTGAGCAGTGCAGAAGAGACACTTGCAAATGTGGACAGACTTGTTTTTGCTCTGCTCTGGCCCATTACGCTCATCATTGCAGAAGGTTTGGAGTTGTAATAGATTTCAGAGGAGCTGTCCCAGAATGTGGTGAGTTTTCTTTCACTTCTAGTCTTAAATAGTTACTGTTGGAGGACTTCAGAATGACATTTGGAAAATAAAATTAAATTAATACAGTCTTTTAAATGAAAAGAGGATTGATCCTAGCACGATCTTTTGCGCATAGGGCAAGGTTCTTTTTTGCCAGGACAGAATTGCTACCAATGTTCTTAGAGGATCGCTCCTTTACAGTTTACTTTGTTTAGTTCTTGGCTTGTGAAAGCTTATCTAATTCTTTAAATGAATGAGGTGAAAAAGGATGGTGATGTGTTTAGCAGTTTTAGTTGGATTACTGCCAACTTCTGCTGTCTGACAGTCTCTCTTAGCTTATACTCTTACTGTCAGTGACGCTGAAATACACAGAGTGCTGAAGTAAGTGTTGAGAATTGGTATTGATGACACGTTGACATCAAATGAGTAGAAGAATGTAAATAGTGTAAATGTAGCCAAAGGTGACATCTTTAATCTGCTTCATAAAGCCTCACAAGTAGAGGAGTGGGATAATATTATTTAGTTTATAATAAATTCTAGTGATGCAAAAGACATTGATAGGTCATGTAATGCCCTCACATACATTTTTTAAAAATTATAGAATTGGAAACCCTATAAAACAACCTGAAACTGGTACCCTTGGTGTTTCAGTAGATTTAGCTCTATTAACAAGGCTGAAAAGCTTTTCTAAGGAACATTCAAGAACTTAAGATCTAGTAGTTGTCATCACTTCATTACATCACATCGCAACATCACATCACCACAACATTATCCATGTTACATGATAAAGATGATTTAGGGAAGTTGGTCCAGTTTAAGTATCTGTATGTATATCTGAAAACGTGGCTTGCTTGCATTCATTTTGGCATGAATGGCCATGTCCACTATGACTGAATGAGTCATTCAAACCCTTTGATTTTATTTTACTTTTCTAGAAGCAAGTATAGTTATCCTGTAATATATTATGAAATTCATGCTTCTAGGGTTTAAAATATGTGAATCTTTTTAGTATTTCAAGAACTTCAAACTTTTTTTTTAGTAGCATATGAGACATATATATAGATAAGTATATATAAAAGAAATTTTAGGATGGTATTGTGCAACATCTGCAAAGTACATACATGTTATGTGTTTTAATGTTTCAGGATGCTCTGCACTTCCAAAAGTCCATGCACAAGGGCCAAGCATTTTCAGAGTTCAGAGGCAAAAAGGCTTCAGCTGTTCAGTTTCCCCAGTGTAAATCTGGATTAACTGCACAGGCTCATCACACTTGTTATTACTGTGGATTTACATCTGTGTAGTTTACACCACATAGTGCCAAGATAGCAATTTTAGTGGAATTTAATGTGATTGTGAATGAAAGAATGGAGATGTTTATCAGAAAAACATTGGGAGGTCTTCGAGTCTCTTGCGCCGTAATTTGAGAGATTTGTTTCGTTTGGACAGCTCTTTCATGTGAAGATACAAAGGAGTACAGTACTTGTGTATCTACCTGTGGCAGAACCTGCCAAGCACTGTCTGTGCCAGAGACATGCAGCAGTGATTGTGTTGAAGGCTGTGCTTGTCCCTCTGGAATGTATTTGAATTCCAAGACTGAACGATGTGTACAGAGGTAGGTAAAATTGCAGTTCTGATAGTCACACTCGTTCTTTTAGACCACTGCATTTGCAAGTCAGAGTGAAAAGCTAATAAACACGTAATGTTGTAGATGACATGCATCTGTAAACTTGTCAGGGTCTTAGAATGGTACAGAACTGATGTCTGTGTTGGTAAAAAATAGCTCTTCTACAATATGGACACTCGTCCAACATTATCAATGCTAGTTGTTACATATTGTCTGGAGTTTTTTGTATATAAAAGATAGAAAACATAAGGTTCCACTTTCTTACTGATTTGGTTTGGTTGCATGTGAGTTATATGGCAGTACTGAGACCAATTTCTCGTGTTTTTTTTTTGTTTGTTTGTTTTGTTGTGTTATTGTTTGGTTTTTTGTTTGTTTGGTTTTTTGTTTTTGTTTTTGTTTGAAAAAATACCCAACCAACTACAAAACCCCCAGCAAACCAAAAAAAACCTCACCGAAAGCAACAAAGCAACCAATTGAAATTTGAACAGCGGTTAAGTCAGTGGGAGGGTTTTTTTCTTTCTTCAGTTTGGATTAATCAGTTTCATGTTTTTTCTCTGCTCCAGAAATGAATGCCCATGCTATTTTCAAGGGATTGACTATCCCCCTGGAGAAAATGTTATGACATCTTTAGGCAAATGGTAAGATACAAAACTGTGTTTTCACACTACTAAATGGTGTCATTTTAAGAGCTCTGTCAAATTGTTCTGGCTAGCATGCTGGGTTTTGTTCTTTTGGTATTTTTTAATGAAACAAACAGAGTAAACGTACATCTGTTTTCTGAGCATGTTTGACAGAGGTTCTTTAGAACTTAAGTAAAAGCAGAACAGAACAAATAATGTCTGTGATGGATATCACAAGTATTATCAGCGTAATACTCTGGTTTGTTGTAAAGGCCATATAAGAGATTGGTATTGTTGGACACCTATTGCAGTAGGGACATTTAAACACACACACTCATTCTCACTCCTCTCAGCAGTCCATAAATACTGACCAGTATAAATCTATATCTTAATCATCAAGTTGGCTTATTTTTACCTTAGGGCAGATTTCCTGGAGAGTGTCAGGCAGGCCATTCTGCATATGGGGCTGTGCAAAGGCTGGGTGCAGTATTGCCTTCGGTAGTGCTTTGCCTGTTGCCTGCGTTTATACTGTGGAGTCCTTGGGAACTTTCCCTGCAGGGCTTTGGGGTCCAAACACAACTCCAGATGTGTTCACAGAATCGCTGTAGCACACGCAGAATTTGATTCTGAATCTGCTGACTCGCAGATGGACACCGGGGATGATTTAGCCATTGCAAAGAATGGAAGAATAGTGCTGGAGTTCATGGGCTCAGGTTCTCTAGTGAAGCACAGGACCTGAAATGAAGCCAGTACTGCTTCAGTTTTCCCTGACAGTGAGCTGCAACCAGAGCTGCTACTATTTTGTAAAAGTACTGGACCATTTCAGCTTACATTAGACAGGAGCAGTCAGTGTTAGGTTTCTCAGTGCTTCCCTGCATAGAGTCTCTTGTTAGGGTTGAGTTTTCTGCAGTTTTGAACTGTTTCATGCAGGGGGAAAAATGTTTTGTCTGTTCCTGTCTTTGTGGTATTTTGCATATGTGAGTGGGTAAACATGCTACAACTTTATGATAGAATAACTTAAAATTTTTATTCTGAATGTTTGATTAACATAGAGTTGATTGAAATTTTTTAGCTTCTGATTATGAACTGCGGTTCTAGGTGTTTCTGATAACAGTCACAGTAGGTTGCAATTTCAGATTCCTATCATATTGCTGAAGCAAAATTACTTTGAGACATCATGAGGGTGCAATTTAGCAATTGCTTCACTGTTTCCTTCTGTGACCCAGTAACACTAAAGTAATTGAAACATTCCTTTTGTTATAAATGAGATTGAAATCCATGATCTTGTTAGATATTTTCAGGTAGATATCTGTTTGTGATCCATGCTAGGAGTGGTTGAGAAAAGAACAAGTTACCAACTACTATGTTGGGCTTGGGGAAAAGCCACTCCAGTACAAAACATTGTTGCAGTTGCCATAACTTGTGATTGTATTATATTCAACATTGGGGTTCTGCCTTCAACTGTGGGATAACTTAAGAACTTTTGTTGTCATCAAGATTTTCGCCTAAACTAATAGCTTGCTTTTTAGTAGGGTTCTATGATGACAGTGAGAAAAATGGAACATCCAATAGTGTTAAGCATGTTCATACATGAGTACATACCCAGAGCTTGCTGTAACCTATGCATATGTGTGTTAAGGGTTTGGTTTTGTTGCTATTGTTCCTTGCATTTTTATTTTAGATAATGACGATTTTGTTATGTTCATGACTTGGTTTATTATTACTGCATTGATATTTAGGGAGCAGTATAATGGTATATTCCAGTATGTATTTTTTTTGTCAGCCCAGCTATCTTAACTCATAATAACATTATGTATAAAGCAGAAGTTTGAATTGTAACTGATATTCTTCATGTGTTAAGGCAATGCACACTTTATCCACAGTTCTAATGTTCAATGCAAACACTCATACAGTTATTTTGTATTGACTTATGCTGCATGCTTCATTATTAAATAGAAAATATTAATATTTCAGATCTTCCCAGCTCTCATTACATCTCTGTATATTTTTATTGCAGCCATTGCAGTGATGGAGTAATGAATTGTGATAACAACATAATAGGTGAGAGAAGAGAGGGGAAAAAATACTTCAAGCCCAATGAATACATATTCTCCAATCCCTGTGGAACCTCTTGTCTGTAGTGGAAGATAGTGCGATGTGTACAAATTAATAACTTCCAGGAGAGGATCCATAATTTAGGAACTATATGTTTGTGTATTTGAAAAAAAAGGCTGATGCAAAGCAGCAGTATAACTGTTCAAAATGCTGATAAATCTGAGCAACTTTTTTCCCCAGTACTTTAAAACAGTAATTTTTTTTTAGATTATTAATGCAGGTAAGCTGAGCTGCATGATAAACAGCAGACTTTCAGTAGGGCAAACAAAGATTAGCTTTGCCCTGTAAAACATGAATGTAGGAACTGAATACCGACATTAATTTTTCACAAATATGTTTTCTTTTTCTCAACAAATTTTAACAGAAATATGAAAAAAAATTATGTTGTCATACTTTGCAATACAATGTAACAAGTGCTTTTTCTGTTATGGTATATTTCATATGTCATTAAGTATTTTGGTCCATATTCGTGTTATGATGTGTGTTTTACTTCACTGAGAATAACATTTGTTTATTTGAGGTTTCCATTGTGGAATTCCAACTCTTTGGCCAGAAATTCCCTATGCACTCGAAGTTTACAACTTTCCAAAACCTCTCTCTTTAACAAATACTTAAGTAAGAAAAACCTCAGCCACCAACTAAAACCAATTTAAAACAATGAGACTACTTCTGACATTTCTGTTTTGTGTACAAATAGGCTCAGTGCAGCCCAAAAGCAATTTTGCAACAGAGTTGTTTTATCATAGCCAGTGCTCCAGCATGGAAAGTCATATCTAGCTCTCAGATTCTTTGTATCTTTTGCTTTCTGTTGATTTATGTTTCTCTTTTGGTAGTACTTTGCATGTCTGTGTTGGGGGACTCATTCCTGACTAACCATTTAGAAAGTCATGTCCCTTACTAAAGGAATATATTAATTTCAGTATGATATATGAAATTTATAGATGTTCTATGAAGTTAACTACATTTAGGAATGAGAGGCAATTGGATGCTTAGTAGTATTACTGGATTGTATACTTCTGTGTCATATTCTCAGTCTAAATTTATTGCACACAGTTACAGAATACAAAATTCCAAGTATGAAGACCAATGTGTTTGTCAATTTTTTCCCCAGCACACAACTGCCCAGCTGGACAGATTTATATTAACTGCACAAGTAATCCACAAGTTGATCCTGAACTCAGCAGAGAGAGAACTTGTGAAAATCAGCTGCTAAACCTCACTTTCTCAGCACACCTTCCCTGTGTGTCAGGTTGTGTCTGCCCACCAGGGTGAGTACAGACAGATGTGCATCTTTAGGTGCACAAACATAAATGACTAGCTTCAGTAGAGATTGAGTAATTCTGCTGAGGTTTTCTACTCAGCAGAATTCTACTTGGAGAATGTGAATTGTCAAAGGATGAGCATCCAACTTATGAAGGCTTATACTGTGATTTTGTCAATTTTAGTCATCATAAATGCTACACCAAGAGACAAGTGAAGCCAAAGGTCTAATACCTCACAAAATAATAAAGCCAAAGTAGCAAAATGGCCATAGAATAATGGGATTGAATCCTTGTAGTGCAGCAGAACGGTTTTTATCTACATATTTTTTTCAGTTATCTAAACCCTTATTTGAACATTTTGCTGAGGGAGACATGTTTCTTCATTTGTAGGCATAATTTTCAGTATTCTCTCCCTCAAAAGGATCTTTAAAGTTTTGGGAATTTGCTAATGTGCAGATGAACTTTTGTTGTGTTTTGAAATCAAGCACTGTATTGTTGAGAGATTTTAGAGTATAAAAATAACAATGTGTTTGTTATGCTGTTTTTGATGGGATTTAGTTTCTTGAGCACATAGCTTGAATGTTTTGAGTACTATAATTTTAAAATTAATGTTTATACCTTGTGAGCCTCAAACCTCAAAACAAAGAGTAGAAGCCAGAGCCTCCCTTGATCTGGGTTGAAATAGCTCAGTTGAAGTCTGTGGACTCATACTGATTGATGTGTGGATATTTCTATGTCATGATAAAAGGTTGCTACTCAGAATTCTGGGGTTTTACCTAAGCATTCAGAAACATGAAATGTCAAATGGTTCACGTGAAATGGAACCTGTAATGAATCCAAGTCACAGTATGGTACTGTGACGAAAAAGCACAGTGCTGAGGTAGATTTTGAAATTAACTGGAGGCAGGAACTTTCAGAATCACAAAGACTCACCCTCTTGGACCTGGCAGATAGCCTTCAAAACCAGTGGCTACCTTCAGCAGCACTGTATGGCTGGCAACTCAGATCATATAAACTTCTTATTCTCTGCTCTTCTGCTGCGCATAACCCCTGAGGTTGTGAACTTTTCTACTTTTCTATTTCTACTTTCTACTTTTCTACTGGTTTCTGGTGTTAGTTAGTTCTGGAATTTAAACAATTAAAATGATTTTTAGTGTTGGAAGGCTCACTGTCAAGTGTTAGTGATCCCAAAGCTCTGATAATTTGGCTGTATACTTAAAGGAGGCAGAGTTTTATGATTTCCTGGGAACAAAAATAGAAAATTAAGAAGTTTCATCTTTACTTTGGCAAACTGAATTCTGTTCTCTTATGGCTGATGCTGCCGGTAAAGATACTAACACAAACTTTTTTGGGGGTTTTTTTGGGTTGCAGTGGGAGAAACACAAGGAGAGGTTTGTTTGTTTTTCAGGATTTTATCCTCAGTGTTTAAGGTAGACTAGGAAAGTGTTATGAGCCTAGGATTTGAACTAGAATCTGTACTGAAGAAGTAGAAATGATAAAGTTACTTGCAATCTTGTCAAAACTGATATCTTTTAAATATTCAGCTCTAGTGGTCTTATATTGCTTGTATATTTATGTTTTTGAGATTGCTTTAGGAAAAATTAAGATGGTCCTGAAAGTTTGTGTTTTTAGGTGTGCTTTTGGAAACATGAGAGACTTCTGCTATGCCTTAACCATGCAGGTTTTTTATTTAGACAATGAATCTTAATGGTTTAGGAATTTTACTAATAGTTGCTTTTGGATAGAATCTGTTGGAACTGAATAGCCCTAATTTTTTGAGTCAGTCGCTGAATTCACGCTCCAATAATTTTTACTGCAGATTGACCACATTAGAGTCAGAGCAACAGAGTAAGGTGAATCTAAATTGCTGGAAAAGAAAAATGGATGAAATACCATTGCCTTCACAAAGTACCTTATCCTGTGTTGATGACAGTTCAGGTAGTGCAGAATTCAAATGCACTGTGAATTTGTGCAACTTTAAAATCACCTTTCTAGACAATCAGTTCTTGCTGGTGAAATATAAAACTGAGGTGACATTGTCCACTTCAAAAGGGTAAAACAGCAACAGAATTTCTTTGATCTTACCATTAATTTTTTACCTGAACTAATTAATTTTAATCCTTTATTCATGCTTTTGCTCCTGTTTGAGATCTTGCATCTGTTTGTCTTGATCCATTACCTCTAAGCTAAACAGACTTAAGTAGTACTGAAATCAGTTTAATGTGTTTGATTAGTTGATTTAGGTAAACTAATGAAATCAGTGAAATGAAGTGAATATGTCACAGTTAAGAAACCTGTATTGCAAACTACATTTTTTCATGAGGAAGAACCTTCCTGATCTGTTTAATGGGCTGGCTATTCTCCAGTGATACCATGAAAGGTACTTAACACAAAGAGAAGGAAAGAACCTCTTTTCACAGAAAAGGTGTTAGAATTTCAGGAAGACAATATTTTTATTTTGCAGTCTTATTTTTGTAGTGTCCAGAGTCTAAAATATTTTTTCAAGTACTTCACTATTTCTAGCATTCCTTCTTTCTTGTGCTCAGAATACATTCTAATGGTCCTTGCATGCAATGGAAATTAAATAAAAAATAAGTAGATCTTAAGGAAAAGTAACAGTTGTCTTCAAGTGTGCTTCCTTTGACCTTCTTTTTAATCTGCAGTGAGTAAATCAGCCTTCTTTTCCAGTTTCTTAAAAATGTAATTGCCAGAGGCGTTACCAAAACTTTTGATTGGGGGTTTTGCTCCTGAAATCTACCTGGCAAAACCATTTTCAGCCCCAAGGAGGGGGCTGACTGGCAAACCCACAACACCTGCTCTTAGTGTTGCTGCCAAGAAAAAACAGTCATCTTCCTGAAGGAATTACTTGTGTTTTCTCACTTCCCCTGTTGGCATCATTTTACCCTCTGACTGCAACATGAATTGGATTTAACTGATCTATACTTTATAAAGTGTACAGTATAAAATCTGTACTGTAGATACAAGGTATATAGTTTTATGTGTGTATTATAACAGCTGGAGTCAGTTACATTAGAGATCTTTTCTAACCTAAATGATTCTATTACTCTAAGAGCAGCCCTGTTGGCTTTTTGAAGACAGATGCTTTTATTTGGACTGACTCGGGTGAATTGTTTTGTAATATATATTAGTATATATTTTAGATCATGTTATCCATATACATTTCCATTAACTGAAATATTTAGTAATTTCCATTTATATTTTACATTAATACATTTATTAATAATAAATAAGAATTCTGAGAGTTATGTCAATAACATGCAGTACACATTGCCCCAGATGCAGAGTAATGTTTTCTGTTACTTCTGTTGCATCTACCTGCTAGATCTTCCTTATTTTTTCCCATTATGGTTCTATCCCCTCTATAGCTATGTTAATTAAACCATCTACTGTACAATTAACCTGAAACAAGGAGTCTCTGCTAACTTCTCAGTATATTGAAACAAAGTAAATTATTGTCATGATTACCTTTGTTTGAACTTTAAATGATAACCAAACTTCTCTTCCTAATCATGGTTACAAAACTGGCTGTAATTTTCTCCTTGTTTCAGTGACTTTTTTCCCCCTCAATGTTCGTAGTGCAAGGCAATAAAAAATGAATTCTCAGCTGGCTACTAGTAGTGATTATCTGTCACTTACTTCTCACAGCTCAGCAACATCCAATACCCGACTCGATATTTTATGGAGTGTCAACAGACTGTCCTTACAAAGAAAGCAACATCATTACTAGTTACTCATTACAATTACCAAGAACAGAGATTTTGGGATCACAGTTTGAAGTATGAAAGGAACACTTATATACTATTTTGAAATAGTGTGCTCCATTTTTCCAAGTATGTGTATTTATTTTATGGTCTGTGAGCCTGCTTGAACCTCAAGAATACTAGACAGCATTGCTGTATCAAAGTTTTCTCTTTTCCTCTCCATTATATCCTTTAATTGCCTATAACTGTGTGAGCCACCTTTTTAAGCAGAATCTCTGAAAAATTCTTTTCTTATGTATATTTTAGAAAAACATAGCCAATCCCTCTTTCCTGGCCCCCTCCCACAAAAACATTTTATTTTACTAACTTTGCACCCATGAATTTCTGCAGATGTGGCTTATGGTTGACAGTTCACAAAATGGAAAAAGTGAAAAGGGGATTTTATTTTCTTGACGGCAAATTTTATGCAATTTATGCAATGTTTTCTTTCCAAACACTTCAGTGTTGGCACACTGAGTTATAGTCATTAAGACTGAAATCTATGGGACCAGGTTTTGATTTAGTGTCCCAGCATCTGCCTCAGTTTCTTTTCTGAATTAGTGGTGTGGAGTTACAAGGCAACAGTCTCTGGTGTGGTGGGACAATACTCCACCTCTGCCGACAACTGTTATTATTTATGACAGAGAATGATATCTTTTGTGCTGAAACTGGACTCTACTAAGTAATTTGGGGCAATTTAACATAATTAGAATTTTTGTCTGTTCCTTTTTTCATCACTCATTGCTCTCATAAAACAAAACTATGAAAAGATTGTAAATTCAAGGCTGTAGTATGCTGTAATTGCAATGAAGTTTTGTAACTAAGGAATGTCATGCCAGGTTTTCTTTCCAAATATTTCTAAATTATCACAGTATTTCTGTGGTGGTGTACTGTGTCAAATAACACATAAAGAGCTTAAATACATTCTTGGAAGGTTTTCGCAAAAAAACCCACCTCATCACTTTCTAATTTTCGCAAAGAAAACAATGAATGTTGTCATCTTATAAACATGCCAATGGACAAACAAACTCAGTAATGGGAGAAGAATGCAGCTGAGTTTCAAATATTTTAGAAAACTAATCTTTATTGAAGTAATTATATTGACTGTGTTATGTCTTAAAATATGTTTCTGTAGATGAAATCAAAGTCCTCTGCTTTTGGTGTGTGTTTAGTATCCTTTTTTCAAAACATCTACTGCTCCTCAATTTAAACTCATAATTTATTAGTTTTAGCATAAAATAAAAACTGTATTCTGTTCAAACCTCTCTTCTGGATGGCCCTGTTGTTGCTATCAGGCTAAGTATTGTTAATATTTTGCTTCTTCTGTTTTAGGCAGTGTTTTGGAAACGTCTGTCAGGAAGATTTAATATTTTCCAGGCAAATAAGAATCACCTTCCATGAATACCATCATAGCTATGCACTCCACTATTTCCTCTTATGCTGTTTTCTACTTTCACTGGCTAATCACAGCATGCTAAAGGTGCTGGATTGGAGCTCATTGCCAAAGAATACACCTATTGCACTGCCATCACAAGACCAACAAGTTCTTTTCCATCCTTATCTTCTCCCTGGACTTGCAGCTTACTTTGATACATTTCAGTGTTCATTATTTCCTTTTTCAATACTTTGAAAACCCTCCTAGTTGCCTACTTTCTGGTTTACACCAGCTGCAAACAAATCTCTAGGGATTTTTCTGTACTTGTATTCAATTAACACTAAAACTTCACCAATATTGTTCAGATTCTTGAGCACCTTTCCATATTACCTTCTGTCTTCTGATGTTTATAAGAAGGGAAGCATTGGACTCTGTCACTTGGTTTGAAAGGAAGACTTCTGTTACCTTTGGAGTTACTTCATGAAATTATTTTTTATTACAAAAATGTGTTATTTATCTAAACATGTTAATTAAATCAGAAAAATGTTATGCTAAAATACCATTAGTGCATTTCAATTCTTGTGGGTCTCTTAGAGAGGAGTTGAGGGTTTTGAATCAGTCAAGCCATCTTTTTGGGATTTGTTTTGTTTAATTTTTAATTTCCACTAGAATTTAAGCTTGGTTGGATTGTAAAAAAAAAAAAAAAAAAAGGATGGTGTTATTTAAAATGTG